>CM074732.1:157180600-157702484 GCA_037367245.1 Phrynocephalus guinanensis | reverse complement strand
TTCAAAATAATAAAACCATACACATAGTACAAAATAACCACAAGTAAATATAGCAAAACTATATAAACACTAGCAAAGCAAAGTGTGTTCTGTTTATATACCCCTCCATACCACTTCAAGTAGTCTTCTGAGTGGTTTACAGTTTTTAATTACAGCATGCAGGCTACACATTGCCCCCACCCAGCAAGCTGGGTACTCATTTTTACCAACCTCGGAAGGATGGGAGGCTGAGTCAACCATGATCTGGCTACCTTGGATTGAACGCCAGGTCATGAGCACAGTTTCAGCTGCAGTACAGGCATTTAAACCCTTGTGCCACGAGACTCCTACAAAGGGAAACAAAAGCAAACCACAATAGAAAATAAAGCCCTTTCCCCCTTTCTAACTCCACTGTAGTTTAATGCTAACTATAAGGTTAAATACATCCTTAAATATTTTGAATATAATTTTAAATATGCCCAAAATGTTTTGTGCAAATGAAAAACAGATTTTGGTTTACTTGGACCTGCTAAGCAAGTAGTGGAAATTAAGGTGGCCTATGGGCTATCAAGATCTTTCTGCCAACCTTCAGACCTCTTCCAACTTCTTGGCTGAACTTCAGACACATTCTAGAAATGTACTGATTTACATTAGCCCTGTTTTGAATTATACTTCTTTTTAGTTTATAATAATAAGAGTTTATTTACGGTCATAGACCAAAATGTTACATGTTTTTTTTTTTCCGTTTGATGGCTTTGACATGTGTATACAATAGCTGTCTGCCACAATGCAGTTCATATATTATGGTCCTCAGTATATCCGCAGATGTTTTCTTGAGAGAAGCACAATTCCAAAGAATGAACATAAGAACATAAGAACATAAGAAGAGCCATGCTGGATCAGGCCAAAGGGCCCATCTAGTCCAGCTTCCTGTATCTCACAGTGGCCCCACCAGATGCTTTTGGAAGCGCATGAGACTAGATATCTGTCTCCTGATACCACTCCCCCTGCATCTGGCCCTTGAAGTACCCTGGTTTTAAGACTGGAGATTACACATCTCCATCATGGTTTGTAACCAGAGATGGGCACGACTTGAAAAATTTTTTTTTCGAGTTGTCGTTAGTCGGTCCGGTTCCGTTTCGAGTCTCGTTTCCGTTTTTCCGCGAAAATTCGCAAAAATTAGTTGGTTCGTTTTTTCGTTTTTTCATTTTCGTTGGTACTGGTTTTTTTTTGGGGGGGTAGCGGGCTCCTGGAGGCACCTCTGTGGGGTGGGTGCCTCCTCTGGCCCGCTATAAAGGGAAAGCAGGCTCCTGGAGGCACCCGTGGGTGCCTCCTATACTCACCCACTAGGAAAGGGAAGCAGGCTCCAAGAGACCCCTCAACATGGGGGTCTCCCCTCCTCACCTGCTGCTGCTGCAAAATGGTATGCAATAGCCATATGGATATGCATACCAGTTGCAGACAGTGAGACTAGTGATGGCAGTGAACCCAGAGCCATAGGTGATGCCTAACTAAGGCTCTCGCACCACCATGTCTCACACAGAAGGGAATTGTACTTGCGTGTAGTGCAATGCAAGTAGATCTGGCTTAGGGTTAAGGTGGGTTAGTGCAAGGGCTAGGGTTAGGCTAGTGACGGGTAGGGTTACGGTGGGCTAGTGGGTTGCACCTCTGGGTGCCTCTCTGACCCACTAAGAAGACAGTCTGTGACGTATGGGTAAGGACTGGAGTCAAGGGTTAGGGTTAGGGTTAGGGGGCTAGGGCAGGTTTTAGGGGGCTTTTTGGCCCATCCCAGAAGTCTCCATGGCCAAGTGGCCATGCGATTGGTGGGATGGCTCCAAAAATTTGCATGGTCGTCCACTCCCACATGGCTGGCCACTCGGCCAGCCCATCATTGCGCAGGTGTAAATAAAATAAAATAAAATAAAATCAATGGAGATCAGAGGAGGAGAGGAGAGACATTTTGTTGCAAGAAAAAACCCACTGCTACTGTGAAAAAATCTGGCAGTTTATAAATTTTCGCGTGTTTCTGTTGTGCTTGTGTGTTTTTTGGACCACGATTTCAAAAACAATATTGCGTTCGCCGCCCCATTTTGGATCCCCCCGCCCGCAACCGCATGGCATGGCGAGTCCGGCTGCCCAGGACAGGGGGGGAGGCGGGACTTTCCCCCTCCAGAAACCACCCCTCCGGTAGGTGCCCTGTGCCCTTAGTCAAGCAGGCATTTTTCCGCCTGCTTTTTTGGCCTGGGAATGGGTGGGGGGAGAGTTTTAAAAGTTTTTTCCTATGCCGTCCGTGCCGCTTGCTTGCACTTTAATTGCGGCGGCCGGCGGCGAGACTGGGCTTTTTGCTGGCTGCGAGCCTGCGGCGAGTCCCACCAGAGCAGCCCAGAGACGGGGGATGAGGGGGGAGGCCGGGGACCTCCAGAAAAAAAACCCCTCTGGTAGGTGCCCTGAGGCACGGCAGGCATTTTTTCCACCTGCTTTTTTTGGCCGGGAACCGGGTTTTTTTAACTTTTAAAAAACTTTTTTTTTTCTGTGCCGCGTGGCATCGCGCGATCGCGCGATGCAAGGAACGAGCACGACAAATCAGACCAAAAATTGTTCATTCGTTGGTTCGAGCTCGAAGTCTGGCGGAGTAATTCCCGTTACCGTTTCCCGTAGAGTAACGGAACTGAGTAACGGAAACGGAAACGGGAATACCGCTAAGTCGTGCCCATCTCTATTTGTAACCTGTGATGGACTTTTCCTCCAGGAATCTGTCCAATCCCCTTTTGAAAGGCATCCAAGCCAGATGCCATCACCACATCCTGTGGCAGGGAGTTCCATAGACTAACAACGCGCTGGGTGAAAAAATATTTTCTTTTGTCTGTTCTTACTCTCCCAGCCCTCAATTTGAGTTCATGTCCCCTAGTTCTGGTATTTTGTGAGAGGGAAAAGAGGTTCCCTCTATCCACTTTACTCATGCCCTGCATTATTTTGTACGTCTCAATCATATGACCCCCTCAGGCGCCTTTTTTCCAGACTAAAGAGCCCCAAATGTTTTAGCCTTTCCTCATAAGGGAGGTGCCCCAGCCCAGTAATCATTTTGGTCGCTCTCTTCTGCACCTTTTCCAGTTCCACTATGTATTTCTTGAGATGCGGTGACCAGAATTGTACAGAATACTCCAGATGTGGCCTTACTATTGTTTTGTATAATGGCATTATAATGTTGGCTGTTTTATTTTCAATCCCTTTTTGATAATCCCTAGCATGGAATTGGCCTTCTTCACCGCTGCCACACATTGGGTAGACACCTTCATAGAGCTGTCCACCAACACACCAAGATCTCTTTCCTGATCTGTCACGGATAACTCATAGCCCATGTGTTGATAGATAAAGTTTTGATTTTTTGCCCCAATATGCATTACTTTACATTTGGCTACATTAAAACGCATTTGCCATTTCATAGCCCATTCCCCCAGTTTGGAGAGATCCTTCTGGAGCTCTTCACAATCTTCTCTGGTTTTTTACCACACGGAAAAGTTTTGTGTTATCTGCAAACATGGCCACCTCACTGCTTATCCCTGTCTCCAGGTCATTTATGAACAGATTGAAAAGCATCGGTCCCAGGACAGAGACCTGGGGCACACCGCTTTTCACCTCTCTCCATTGTGAAAATTTCCCCATTGACACCTACTCTTTGTTTCCCTGGATCTCAACCAGTTCTCAATCCATAAGAGGACCTGCCCTCTTATCCCCTGACTGTGCAATTTTCTCAGCAGCCTCTGGTGAGGGACTGTGTCAAAGGCCTTTTGAAAATCCAGATAGACTATATCCACCGGTTCACCCAAATCTACATGCCTGCTGACCTTTTCAAAAAATTCTACAAGATTTGTCAGACAAGACTTACCCTTGCAGAAGCCATGCTGATTTTCTCTCAGCAAAGTTTGTTCTTCTATGTGTTTTAAGATTTTCTCTTGGATGAGGCTTTCCACCATCTTCCCTGGGACAGATGTAAGGCTAACTGGCCTGTAGTTTCCTGGGTCCCCCCTCCTTCCTTTTTTAAAAATTGGTGTGACATCTGCTATCCTCCAGTCCCCCCGGCACTGTGGCCGTTTTAAAGAGACAAGTTGCATATTACCATTAAGAGATCTGCAATTTCATTTCTCAGTTCCCTAATAACCCTTGGGTGGATGCCATCTGGGCCCGGGGACTTGTTAATCTTCAATCTATCAATTAGTCCTAAAACATCTTCTCTTTTAACCTGTATTTGATTTAATTCTTTAGTCAAGAGGGGCCGTTCAGGCAGCGGAATCTGCTCAAGGTCTTCTGTCGTGAAGACAGATGCAAAGAACACATTTAATTTCTCTGCAATTTCCAAGTCCTCCTTAATCTCCCCTTTTCCTCCCTCACCATCCAGAGGGCCAACTGGTTCTCTGGCAGGTTTTCTACTTCTAACATATTTAAAGAAGCTTTTATTATTACCCTTTATATTGCTAGCCATGCGTTCCTCAAAATCTTTCTTTGCCTCTCTTATCATCTTCTTACGTTTCTTTTGCCAGAGTTTGTGTTCCTTTTTATTTTCCTCATTTGGGGAGGATTTCCATTTACAGAAAGACCTCTCCTTGCGCTTTAGAGCCTCTCTAACTCCACTTGTTAACCATGCTGGTGCCCTCTTGGACTTAAATGAGCTCTTCTTTCTTTGTGGTATGCACTTGTGCTGGGCCTCTGTTACCGTTGTTTTAAAACAGGTTCCATGCACTCTGAAGAGATTGGATTCTTCCAACCTTCCCATTCAATTTTTTTCTAACTAGTTTCCTCATCTGAGGGAAGTTTGCCCTTCGAAAATCAAGGATTTTTATGTCTGATTTGCTTGACACTCTTCCTCCAACATGCATGGCAAAGGAGATTGCAGCATGGTCACTGTTCCCCAGAGGCTCAGTGACACTCACATCCCTGACCAGATCCTGAGTATCAGACAGTATTAGATCCAGAGTTGCCTGTTCTCGGGTGGGCTCCCTGACAAGTTGCTCTAAGGCACAGTCATTCAGCAAGTCGAGAAACCCAGTTTCTCTTTCTTGCCCGGAGCTCGCATTGGCCCAGTCGATGTGGGGATAATTGAATTCCCCCACGATTACTATCCTGTGCTTCTGAGACACCTCCATGATTTGTCTCCTCATTTCAAGTTCCCCCTCAAGTTTTTGATCTGGTGGGCGATAGCATACCCCAACTATCACATCACTCCTTGGAGTGATAGCTTTTAACCTCTCCTGACACCTCAGAAAACTGACCTTGACCTTCTCCTACTGGTGTACACTTCCAAAGAGAGGTTTCTAACCCCCTCCTGACACTTCAGCAAACTGACCTTGGGCTACTCCTACTGGCATACACTTCCAAAGAGAAGTTTTAACCCCCTCCTGACACCTCAGGAAACTGACCTTGGGCTGCTCTTGCTGGCTTGCATTTCCAAAGAGAGTTTTTCCCCCTCCTGATACCCCAACAAACAGACCTTGGGCTGCTGCTGCCAGCATGCACTTCCAAAGAGAGGTTTTTAACCCCCTCCTGACACCTCAGCAAACAGACCTTGGGCTCCTGGCAGTGTGCACCAGATCTGTTTGCTAAAGTTTCAGGAGGGTTTTTTTCTTGGAAATGGAGGTGCGCACCGCCCTTAGAGTCAGACACAACTAGCACACATGTGCGGGGGAACCTTCACTTTACCTAAGCAGACAGTCTAGCACATGCCTAGATGCCCTCAGCACATCCGATCTTGCCTGATTTCAGAAGCTAAGCAGGGTCGGCCCTGGTTAGTACTTGGATGGGAGACCACCAGGGAATACCAGGTGCTGTCGGTGCCTGGAGTAGGAACTGGCAAACTAGTCCAGTATTCCTGCCACAACTGTAACAACACAACACAACACAACACAACACAACACAACACAACACAACACAACACAACACACACACACACACACACACACACACACACACACACACACACACACACACACACACACACACAGAGTCTGCCCTTGCTCTGTGCCAAGGGCAGATTATCTGCTACACCTACATAAGAACATAAGAACATAAGAAGAGCCATGCTGGATCAGGCCAAAGGCCCACCTAGTCCAGCTTCCTGTATCTCACAGCGGCCCCACCAGATGCGTTTGGGAGCGCATGAGACTAGATATCTGTCTCCTGATACCACTCCCCTGCATCTGGCCCTTGAAGTACCCTGGTTTCTCCATCATGGTTTGTAACCTGTGATGGACTTTTCATCCAGGAATCTGTCCAATCCCCTTTTGAAGGCATCCAGGACAGATGCCATCACCACATCCTGTGGCAGGGAGTTCCATAGACTTACAACGCGCTGGGTGAAAAAATATTTTCTTTTGTCAGTTCTTACTCTCCCAGCCCTCAATTTGAGTGTATGTCCCCTAGTTCTGGTATTTTGGGAGAGAGAGAGAAGAGCTTCCCTCTATCCACTTTACTCATACCCTGCATTATTTTGTATGTCTCAATCATATCCCCCCTCAAGCGCCTTTTTTCCAGACTAAAGAGGCACAAATGTTTTAGCCTTTCTTCATAAGGGAGGTGCCCCAGCCCAGTAATCATTTTAGTCACTCTCTTCTGCACCTTTTCCAGTTCCACTATGTCTTTCTTGAGATGTGGTGACCAGAATTGTACACAATACTCCAGGTGGGGCCTTACTATTGTTTTGTATAATGGCATTATAATGTTGGCTGTTTTATTTTCAATCCCCTTTTTGATAATCCCTAGCATGGAATTGGCCTTCTTCACTGCTGCCACACATTGGGGAGACACTTTCATGGAGCTGTCCACCAACACACCAACACACCTGTGGGGATGTTTGAGCATACAGTTTTTAAGTTGTTTTTTTTTTTAAAGTAGCACTGTTTCACCCCCTGTGCAGACATGGGTGACTTTTTCTATCTGCAGATTTAAAGCAAATCAAATACAAAAATGTGTTCATTTTGAAAGAGAATGTTTTCTCTTAGCCACTTTTCCCCCCTTGAAAAGAAATCAGACTCCAGGGTACTAACACTGATTTTGAGGGGAAAAGACAGTTGAGTCGCAAAAACAAACAAACAAACCCTCTTGTTCTTATCGACACATACTTTCTAAATATATTAACAATTCATGCAAGCTTTAGGTGGGGAAAGGAAGATGTGCACATTTAACTTGGCCAGTCAGACCCAGATTAAAGTACTCTCAGGAGAACTTTTTAACCGCTTTCCAACCAAGCAGACATTAAAAAGAGTTTCTTTTTCTGGTGGAACTTTTTAAGTATTAAAGAAATAGGGAATAAATATTCAGAATCTCACTCAGTTAAGCTGTGAACTTAGTCTTTCCCGCTTTGTGGCCGGGGGATGATTAACCAAGCAGAGGTTGGGTGCCTATTCTAGCCATCTTATCACTATACCATTGTTTGGTAATTAAGGGGGGGGGAATCCCTCCAAAACTTGTTGAAAAACTGCCCTGACAATTGCTTTGATTTTGGGTGAAAGCAGGAGTCAGTTTCTGGGATTTGCTCTTACGTGGTAGTGAGCACAAAAGCCCATCTTATGTGCCATATCTACTGCTGCCATTAGTATTGGCAAAGTTCAGGCTTTCTTTTGCTATGTACAGCATGAGATCCTATTTCCTGCTGGCAATGCAGTGCATTGATATTGCGCCATTTCCTGGCTTTGTTAAAATCACGGGTGCAGAATCACAATATCCCATATTCATAAATTGGAGGCTTTTTGAAAAACCAAAACCAAAATGAAATAAACAGAAGTTCTCCATAAGAAAGGTTAGATTTTCCCCATTACAACATCCCATTACTTTGGGGCTGTGCATCACCATTTCCTGCCCACAATATGCACCTCCATACTGGAGGCCAGATGTATCTGAAATTGCTAATATCAATGGTGTAATAAAAATATGCTCTTCTTAAACCATGAGGTATGAGCCTCCTACTGCATTTTTATGATACCTCCTCCACAGTGCATGGCACTTTTATACCACTTGTCAAGACAGCACCTTGCAGTTTCACAGTTTTCATTCCTTTCAGCAGGGAGTGAAAAAAAAGTAAAGAAAAAAACATGTTTGCTAACTAAACATTTTAGAAACTGCATCTATTGTTCAGGAAGCCCATCCGACTGTTAAGCGTCAGCAGTATCCGGAGACAGGGAAGGCATATGCTTAAGTTTCTTCCATTGTAATCTGTAGGGTCTGAAAAGTGCAACTATATGACCAGATCATTCAGTAAGATTGTTTCTGGAGGGAAAGTAGAATATCATAAGGGAGTTAAAATAAAAGCAAATTGCCCAGTTACTGAACATTCAGCACTGACATATCTTCATATCTAGATGTAGTGAATATGGCAAATCTGGAGTGAAGCAACATTAAGGCTACTTAATTGGGACCACTGCCACCTCACCCAATTAGCAGGCTTTGTAAATGATTCCACATGGCGGACATCAGTCTTACATGGGAAAATCAACAAGGTTTAAGTCAAGGCACTTGGAAATTTGCCATGAGTACATGGAATGGTGGGGGCAGGGGAGAAGGGATGGATAATGAAAACAGGAGATAAAATATTTCAGACAAATAATTACTTATAGTTGTTGTGAGTTTTGGGCTGTTTGGCCGTGTTCTGGAAGTTTTTCAATTAGTTCCCTGAGCTCCTTGCCCTCTGAAGATGCCAGCCACAGAATCTGGTAAAACATCAGGAAGAAAAACTTCCAGAACAAGGCCAAACAGCCCGAAAAGCTCACAACTAGAGATGGGCACGACTTAGCAGTATTCCCGTTTCCGTTTCCGTTACTCGTATCCGTTACTCTACGGAAACGGTAATGGAAAATTACTCCGCCAGAATTCGAGCTCGAACCGACAAACGAACAATTTGGTCTGATTTGTCGTGCTCGTTACTTGCATCGCGGCGATCGCACAATGCCAAGTGGCACAGAAAAAAAGTTTTTAAAAGTTAAAAAAACCCCTGATTCCCGGCCCTAATAGTAGGCGAAAACTGTCTGAGGGCACCTACCAGGCCAGAAGGGTGTATTATTTGGGGTGGGGGTTTCCCCGCCCCCCTCTCCTTGGCTATTGCTACTGCTGCACTGCTGGTACCAGGCTGGGAGGGCGCATCCATTTGCCTTGCAGTGCGGGGGATCCAAAATGGCGACCGCAATATTTTTTTTGAAATCGTTGCTCAAAACCCCACCAAAGCACCACAGAAACATGCGAAAATTAGCTATTTTAAATGCTTGAATTTTTACAGTAGCAGCAGTGGGTTTTTCTTGCAAAAAAAAAGTCTCTGTTGATTTTATTTTATTTTATTTTATTTTATTTTATTACACCTGCACATTTGCAATGATGGGCTCGCCCATGGGAGTAGACCATGCAAATTTTCCACCAATCGCATGGCCACTTGGCCAGGTTGACCACAGAGACTTCTGGGATGTGCCAATCGGGCATAAACAGCCCACTAATCGTAGCCCAAACCCGAACCCTAAGCCTAAGCCTAACCCATACGCCAGTACACTGTCCTTCTAAGTGGTTCAGAGAGGCACCCAGAGGTGCACCCCAATACTCACCCTAACCTCACCCGTAACTAGCCTAACCCTAGCCCTTGCGCTAACCCATCTTAACCCTAAGCCAGATCTACTTGCATTGCACTACATGCAAGTACGTGAGACACAGCAGGTGCAAAGAGTCTGCCAGTCTGTCACTTGTGGCTCTGGCTGACTCCTGCAGCTCCCTCCAGGAGCCCGCTACCCCCCCCCAAACCAGTACTAACGACAACGAAAAAACGAAAAAACGAACTGACTAATTTTTGTGAAATTTCGCGAGAAACAGAAACGAGCCGAAACGGACTGCCTCCGACACACGACAACTCGAAAACGTCATTTTCCCTAGTCGTGCCCATCTCTACTCACAACTTTCAGATCCCAGCTGTGAAAGCCATCAAAAAGAATTACTTGCTTCTCACCATAAGGGTAGATGCAATCACTGCCCAAATTCCACACAATACACACCCATTTTCACAACAGGAGAGACAGGCAAAAGAAATAAAAACAACCAAGAGAAAGATATAACCATGAATAAAATAATGGCTTTTCACTTCCGGAAAACCATCTGAGAACTAAAAATATTTAATGAGGAAAGGCAAGGGATCTGATGAATCTCGGTAGCAAACACATGATTAGCTTTCAACCACCCAAACAAGAGAGGCACCCCAAAACTTCAGAAACCTGTGTTGCTGCTATAAAACAAGCAAAGCAAACTAACAGGAGGAAGTGACTCTATATTTATGCCATTCAATTCCATAAGGGCAAATACTAGTTCTAATGGCCCATATTACTTATTCATGTATTCTCATGCTCCATGCTTCCTCCAAAGACCTTTATACATGATTTCTAGGTGGTCCTGCCTCCAGGCAGCTTAAAGGGCCAAACCAGCTTAACTTAAGCAACATCATATGCCTTCAGACCATTATTTAGGCCATTCAGTAGATCTTTTCATTGCTGACAACCAGGTTGTTAGAATTTAATCTGTGTACACATTTGGAGCAATGCATTTTGAGCTTTTATTCTCTCTAGAGGGCCCAGTTTAAAAACCACATACATTGTGAAGGTGCTGTGATAAGCCCCATATGGTTAGGGCTCTCAATGTTTGTAATTTGTTTGCTAGGTAATGACTACACTGGTAGTGATAATGGATATTTAAAACCCATTCATGTTAACCTATAGGAAAGGAAAGATAGATTAATGACATGTTGCATAGATCAAACTTAGCTGCTGTCCCAGGACCCTTCACGATTAATGTTCCTTTCTGCTAGTGATGGAAGCTTTAACTAGATAAGCACTGGGTCTGCCTTCAGACTTGCTCCTACCTCCCACAGCATTGGTCTTCACAAGTTTGTTTGGAAATGAAACTAAATTCTATGTTTCCTCTACAGATGGTTGACCTCTTTCAGTTAGACGCTGCATTACTCATTTAAACAATTATACAGGTCAGGATGGTGTAATCTAAATTATTTAGTCTCTGGGTGTTTTTCAGACACCACTGACAGGCTGAGAAGATACAGCTGTTGGTTGTACCTGGATTTGAACTCCACGAGATAAGAGAGTTTGAGTTTGAGTTTCAGCTATCATCTGACGTTGCCCATAAAGCTGCATACCATGCTACTAGGAACCGGCCCTTGGGGTGCTGAATTCCGCTACAAATCCAAATCTCTCCATGGGAAACTAATTCTTTTCAAAGCAGAATCTCTCAAATGATTCTCTTTTCCTTTTTCGTTCCAGACAGACTTGGGCATTATTTTCTTCTGTAACTTAACTTTAAAAAAATACCCTCTTTTTCCTTTTTGTTTGTCCCCCCACAGGGAGCAATTGAAATCTACCAGACTAGCAAAATATTATGATAACCTTTTCCATCCTAATTTGTACTGGAGGCTGAGTGTGTGCTAGGATCAACATTAATTACTGTATAACATTTCAGCAGTGTAGTTCATAAAAATGTCATGGAGTTAGCGAAAGGGGGTGCAGAGTCCTGATGCCAGCAGGAGGGACGTGATCTTGGCCACTGTCAGGTGAAGAGATGATGGTGGAGAACGTAGAAATAGAATCCACAACTAAGGTGTTAAGGCTAACTAACCCCACTAAAAGTTATGTTTTTCATGGAAACTCATCATATGTATAAAATGTTTTCCAGACTTACTGGCACTTTCTAATCATCCCCTCTCCCGCCCCTTAAGTTAATAAAGCCTAGTTTTCAGCAGTTAGCCAAACAGACTGTAATAATGATTCTCCATAATAAGGCATCTACGTTGTTAAAGTTAATATATCAGTTTGAATTAATGCACTTTAAATTCTGATTCCTTTTTACAGCTTGCATCCAAACTAATTACAGGTTTTAAATTGTCACTGGTAGGAGCTCAGCCAAGGCATATTTCCTCTCTTCTTGAACTGCACCCTGAGAATTCATGAATCAATTTTTTTTTCTGGGTCATGACTTTGCCCCACCAGGAGAAGAGAAAAACCCTTCACTGTGAAGAAAATGGAATGGCAGGGATCCCAGTCCGGGCTGAATTTGCACGCAAATGGCAAAGACATAAATGACAGGGGAAATTTCTAGTGCCATGAGAACAAAAATCAGAAAATCATTTGTGGTAATCCAAACAATAATGAATTTAGCAAATAGTTTAAAGCACAGCAGTGGGCAGGGCTAGCCTAGCAATTTAGGGCTGTTGATTTATTCAGAAGGGGTTGCTGCCTGCCTTTTCGCAAATCCCCTCTCTTTTTTTTAAAAAAAGGGGGGGAGCAGAGGCCACCAGAATATATAACACTTCCTCTCCAAAGGAGTTTTAATATATTGAACCCCCTTCCTTCTATTAAAAGATACTAACATTTCTGATTTAAAACATCCATAAGACATTTTGGACTGCATTTTAAGGAATGGCGCTGTACCATGAACCGAGTGCTCCTGATTTAAATATCTTTGCTCCACATGCATCTAGATGTTACATGGATAATTAAAATCTAGTAATTTCCCTTGTAAAACAGTACCAGTTTTCTGCATAATGGTGTCACCATCTTATTTATTTTTTCTTTCCTGGGCATTTTGCTAGCCTGAACGGTAGATGTACCAAAGGAATGGGACTCGACTTTCATGAAATTTTGAAGGCAAACTGCATTAATCAAGAAATACTCCTATAGGGGGAAAGTGTATCCAGGAGCCTCACAAGACAATATATGGCAAGGTAAATTAGCTTAAAGTAGATCATATGCAAAGTGAATTCCCATAGTTCATTATTTTCATGAGCCTGGTACTTTTTCTAAGTGCTGTAGCCAGCATTTCTGAGGGGGAAAAAAGGCTTTCAGGGAAATTTGTGCCAAATGTAGCAATTTAATTCAAATTGGGGGAGGGGGGGAGGAATCCTGGACTGAGCGCGTGAAAAATGTTTCCTCCCACCCTACCCCTGAAGTAATAAAGAATACTATTTTGTAGGGAAGAAAAACATACTATAGTGATAAATAGGCTCAAATAGCAACAATGTATTAAAAACAATTTTAAAACCTTGTGACTATCTGCTACCATTATATGCATATCGAGCTCATTAATTCTATGGAACTGGGAATAAATGCAGCTCAGTTTAGTGGGGTTTTATCTCCCCAGAAAAACACAGAGCTCTTTCAACTATTAATCCTACCAAATCAGCTTACAATTGCCGTTTATTTCAATAGGTCTGCTCTGAAAAGGAGTAACATTGGATTTAAACCATGGACAGGATCGTGGAAATGGTCACTGAGAAGGGTTTTTTAAAAACAAAAATTAAAAAGGAAGCAAATAAAATTCCCCAAGCCTTTAAAAAATATTGTGTGTTTGCTGTATGTGTACAGTAGGGGGGGGGTTGTTATCGCTTTATTTGATTCCTTGTTTGAGTGACTTGTGAAGAAAACATCATTATCTATGTCGTTTCTCTCTGATTACAAGAACTGAGTTAGACATAAAAGTCTACTTAAAACTAGTTTACAGTTTAAAGACAGGTTTAATAACAGGTGAACACTGGGAAAATATGCAAACAAAATGGCAGACATGAATGAATTCATTTAAGGCATCATTGCTTCTCATCAACCCACGAAATCATGCAGAAACAGCCCCTGCGTCATCCAGCCAGGAAGGGACTAGAAAAATCAGTCAGGCATATATTCTAAATGGAAGGTCCATTCCTGAGTCGCAGCCAGACAACTTCACCACACACAGATCCAAGCTTAAAGACAATAGCTCTTAGAATCCCAGTTCCTCATGAGAGATAATTATACAGCAAGTAAACCAATCAGGGTTTTTGGCCCCCAAATGCATACAATGACCATTGGCTATGAAGTTTGGGTTGGGAAACATAAAACACATTTCTTGGGAGTCATTTACTTCTTCTAGGAAAGGGTGCAAAATGTGACGTTTATTTTCATAGCTCTTGAATCCCTTTAAAAATAAGGGGTGTGGTATTTCCCCTTAAGAATAGTGTAAATGTTAGAAGATGAAAAAATATGCATATCTCAGTTATGAACATTGTAGGGAATAGTAAGAAGACGTTTCTCTTCAGGCAGGCTTTTCCTTAGTGACTGACTATCTAGGAGACAATAAATAAGATGGTTTATATTTTGTTGCTTCTAAATCTGCTTTTTGTATGCTTTTCACCTGACATTTTGAATATAACATTGTTAATTCTGCTTTTATATTTGAATAAGTCACTGTTTTAGCTTTTAATATTGTATTTTTAATTAGTTAAGTCACCTCGGGTCTTTTTTAAGGATAAGATTGGGGTAAAATATTTCAAATAAATATTTTTTAAAAATAAATTAAAATCACTTTAAAAATAACATTATCTTTAAGACAAAAGATGAAATAATGTTTCTCTGCACAATCTCATGGAAAGTGCTGCAATGTGAGGTATTTAAAAGCAATCATATTGGAGCAAAACAAAAATCTGGAATATATTCTGCCTTTTATTGCTGTGTTGGAGCACATTTTAAAATTCATTTTAAGGCACACACTGTCACCTTATATTTTATATAAATAATAAGGTTTAAGTGTATGCCTGAAATTTTACTTTGCTCTTTTTGATTAAACTCAAGCCTCTGCTGCTCGGTTTCTATTTAAGTGTGATATTTATGTCAGAACCAAGAAATTTTGCATCTTGAGGTGAATCAGATGACAACAACCTTACACACAGAGAGAGACACATACAGTAATTAAAGGTGCACAGACCCTAAACCTAATCATGCCATTTTGTCACAAGGGTAGAAAATACATCCTTCCATCACGAGTAATAAACCACTGTAGTAATAAATATCGGCTTCCCTTTCATAAGAAGATATTTTGTTATTTATTGTTATAAAATAGACCAGGGTGGTTGCTTTGCTTTGCTAACTGCTAGGTCATATTTCATACACATCCACAACTACACAGCCACAGGCAAGCGTGCTGGCAATGATGGGAACCGTACGCAGAAAAAAAATCTGACCTTCTAGCTCAGAAACCAGCCAATTAACTTGAAGTTGAGTTTTCAGCTAAACTTACAACCTTTCAGTTCACAGATGTATGCATTATATCTCATCATTGAGTCTGTGCTTTAAAAATTAAATAAAACAACCTTCTGTTTTCCTTTCTTTGTTTGTTTTCTTTCTGTGTGCACTTGCTTTTTAAGCAGTGCCACTTGGGAGCTTGTGTGGTGTTTTTTTTTCCTTTTTAACTGTTTAAAGCTTCACAAAATCACACTGTGTTCTCTTCACCATTGAAGAAAATTAATCCACCTCAAAACTTGCCAAACCAGGAGAGAGACCTTTTTTGCATACAGATTTTTGATTTACAATGGACTATATGAACCAACAATTCATGAAATAACCCCTTTCCTTTCTATACTGTATGTACAAAACCAGATCATTACATCATTTGCCCTGAGGGCTGGGCCAGAAAGAAAATGCAAAGCAAAATAGGGAAGAGAAAAATAGACGTAAAGGCTGTATTTGAGTAGAATTCACAGAACAGCCTTGTTTTTGTGGAAACAAACAGGTAGTGATTGGCCACGACCAGTAATTCATACCTCGTAAGCATTCTCTGACAGAATGCACCCTTCTTAAAGCAATCTCCCTTTAATGAAGCTGAGTACTGGCGAGTATATCAGATCACAAAAAACAGCCTCCGCGGCTCTTATCACATATTTTTCAAAGGATTCCTATACAACTGCAGAGAAAAATCCAGTTCGGTTATTTGGAATGATTGACACTGGAATACAAAAGGATTAATTGTTGTCTCTTATTTGAAAAATTCAAAGCAGTGTACCTATATTTCTTTCCTTAAACACATACTTTTATTTTGTAGAAAGGTTGCTAATACTATCAATATTCCAGTTAATTCCATTTACGTGTGTACAAACAGCCGCCATAGGTGCAAACTCAGAGTTCTGTGGGGCTGTTTCTTCCTTGTTTTGATTTTTGTTTTGGGTTCTTCAGACAAGGCTGGGGGGTGCCTTGAATTTGAATTAGATTCAGATTGCTCTCACTAAGTCAGAATATTTTCATGTAAATCTCTTATATTTGCATTTGACAAACTCACAGTGTACAATTTATGGAGTGGTATAAAGAGGGGCTATGGAGTGAAATTTTACTGCACTATTAGAAGATGAGAGAACAACGAAAGAGAATGTAGTAATAATAAGAGAAAGAGAATGTAGTAATAATAATAATAATATAAAGCAAAATTGGATAGTGTGCAGGTTTTGCATCAGCATATGAAATGATATTAGATACATCAACCACAAATTGACAAGATTTAATGTAAAATAAATTGCAAACATTGTAGAAAAAGTCATCCATTTGAATCTCACATTTATCTCCAAATGCCCCAACAGAATTCCTAATAATGATTTTGCTAGACTCAATTTATTTTGGACTTCCAAGTCACAGCTTTCAGAAAGGCTGTTTTGTTTTTAAAGTTACTATGAACACAGCCCCAAATGTGTCTGCAAACCAGATTATGAAACAGAAGAATGAACTCAAGTGTGACTCCTGACATCAACAATCTGACTTCAATATTTCTCTGCCCAAAGAGGCTTGTGACTTGTGTTTCCATTTTGCTGTGATGAACAGGTTTTTGGTTTCTCATAGACAGGCTGATTCTAAAAGAAAGAAAGAAAGAAAGAAAGAAAGAAAGAAAGAAAGAAAGAAAGAAAGAAAGAAAGAAAGAAAGAAAGAAAGAAAGAAAGAAAGAAAGAAAGAAAGAAAGAAAGAGACACATAACTGCTATTTAAGATCTCCCAGCCCATGAACAGAAAACACACCTGCAGCATTACTCAGTCCGCCTTTCTGTCTTTTTCTTCTTTCCCACAAGGCTAGACTGCAAAATTATTATTATAAAGCAGCCCTGCTCTGCATTAAGGCTTCATCGCAATGTAAGCTTTTGATTACCAACATTATATTCTGGAAACCCTCACAGAAACTGAGCTTCATCTGGGCTCTGTTTGACTTGTCTGATCATCTGGGTTTTCATTGTCATTGCTTCGTAATAATTGAATGTCATACATAATGACATAAAATAAGGCAAAGCCACAGAAGCTGCCAATCTTAGTGGATCTAAGAGATCGCGAGCGCACGCCTAGAGAAAGCTTGATTTGTTTGTGCCAACAACATTCATCACAGGCTTATCTCCCTGGGCTAGTGTTCTCTTGATCTCTCTGTTTCAAACCCTCTTTCAGCTTCCACTGACACTGCTTAATCAGTGTGTTTTTATCTCCTACAATTAGCAAAATGAGAGAATATCTATATTGGCACTACAGGGAAAAAAGTATTAAAATGATGTTTACCATTCTGTGAGTTAAACATTTTACTCTCCTTTCCCCCACACTCTTGGTGTCTGTTTAAGCATCCAAGTGGAATCATGTTTGCTGCTGTTCAACATTTGTTCTCGATTCCCCCCACCCCGCAGCAGCATCAGAAGCAAATAAATTTCTTTTAATGCTCAGCGTATTTGGAAACAGAGACAATGGCAGATCATATTTACATGCTTCCCTGAAAGAGGCAACTTCCTCTATTTTGCATCTAATTAAAAGTTTGCTCGAGATGTGATAGATTTGAGGGGGGTATAAATTAAAATTAATTAGCGTTATTAAGCAGCTATGAAAAGAAGGATTTGTGAAATAGTGAGAAATATTATTTAAACCCTAATGGAATTCAGTGAAACCCACAGGTCTATTACAGGCCTCAGATTTGCCAGGATCACTGCAGGGAATCTAACATTAATAAGCACACTGGTAATTAAATCATTTGTTACTTTGTCTGTAATGTTGTAATGTTTCAGTGATACTCTGTCAGAACTCTTTGTGCAGATCAGAGCTAATCAAAGGTAATCAATTTTCAGCATTTGAGAAATCTGTAAATGATTATACATTCATCAGATCATTTAGTGGAGTGCAGGGAAAGTGCAATGCAATTAATCTTCCAGCATGAGGAGGAATTACCACCACAGAATTCAACAGTTATAATTAATTTCATTGTCTTGCTGTGAATTTTGATTGCTTTTCTTTGGACTGTATAGTACAAATGATGATTCATTGCAAAGTATTTGCAAAGCAAACACACCAGTGTGCAATGCAAATTAAAGTAGCTATATAACAGATAGGTTTCAAACTTCCTATTTACTTGGGGTTGTTGAGTACTAATTTGCCAAATAATTGCTTGTTAACTTTATACTCTCTTTTCATTGAATATTGAGATCAGTAGCCAGCAGAAATAGAAAGCCCTTCCTTTGGTTCATCCTATATTACTTTCCTACAATATTTAAAAGCCTTTAAAGTGGTAATTTCATAACATGGTGGATGGGTTGGAGGGAGAATGCCTTTATCACATGAAAGGTTTTGTAAAATGTATAGGCTGTAGATCCTATGGGAAGATAGTACAGATTTAACCTGGAAGCTTCTATGGTGAATATTTGCAGATGAATATTTGCAGGTGCGCACACACATTATTTATTTATTTATTTATTTATTTATTTATTTATTTATTTATTTATTTATTTATTGGAATTGTCACTGCCCATCTCCCTGGAGGGGACTCTGGATGGTGACAAATCCAATAAATCAATCAATCTCAAAGGTGTCCTATACAGAGAAGTACAGATAAGAACATAAGAACATAAGAAGAGCCATGCTGGATCAGGCCAAAGGCCCATCTAGTCCAGCTTCCTGTATCTCACAGTGGCTCCACCAGATGCTTTTGGAAGCGCATGAGACTAGATATCTGTCTCCTGATACCACTCCCCTGCATCTGGCCCTTGAAGTACCCTGGTGTTAAGCCTGGAGATTACACATCTCCATCATGGTTTGTAACCTGTGATGGACTTTTCCTCCAGGAATCTGTCCAATCCCCTTTTGAAGGCATCCAAGCCAGATGCCATCACCACATCCTGTGGCAGGGAGTTCCATAGACTAACAACGCGCTGGGTGAAAAAATATTTTCTTTTGTCTGTTCTTACTCTCCCAGCCCTCAATTTGAGTGCATGTCCCCCTATTGATAGGTATCTTGAAGTAATAGAATAATGCAGAAATTTATATTTTTGACATGTCTATCAAAAATTATAGCAACATCTACTAATTAAATATGACATTAATTAATTATTTTATAGATTAGGAATAATCACCAGCCTTAAAATCTTGGCTGCCTGGTTCTTTTGCTAATGATCGGAAATGGTAATTCTCTGTTAGCAGGCAACTAGTAAGGATGACTGAAGGATCACTGTGGCCCTAATCTGTGTTATGAAGAATTATACACTTTGTAGTCAAGCTATAGATCCTATACAGTAACCCCCCGCCTATTGTGGGGGTTAGGGACCCACCCCACCCACGATGCCTGAAAATCCACGATATGCGGAAGCGGGTGGGGTGGGGGCAGGGGGGCAGGGGTGATCAGATCCCCCTGCCGCTGCCGGTGCATGCCGGTCCGAGAGGTCTTGGGCTGGCGCGCACTGGCAGTGTAACGGGATATGACCTCCCACCACCGCCTGCCCACGGCACCCCAAGACTTCTCGGACGGCATGCATCGGGGGTGGCAGGGGGATCTGACCTCCTGCTGCCGCCCGCCCTGCGCCACCTCGAGACTTCTCGTCCGGGGCCGTCTCCATTGAAATGCATTGGTTCAATGCATTTCAATGGAGAAATTTTCTCCATTGGAAAACATTGGCTGAATGCTTTCCAATTGGTAGAATTTCTCCATTGGAATGCATTGATCCAATACATTTCAATGGAGATACGATCGCCCCCCCGCTGCCCCCTCCACGCAGCCCCGAGGCTTCTTGGAGGAGCGCGGGGCAGGGTGCGCTGGGCAATGCGATCAACCCCCGCCACCCCCCATGGCGCCCCAAGACTTCTCGGACCGGTGCGCACCAGGAGTGGCAGGGGGATCTGACCTCCCACTGCTGCCCGCCTCGTGCTGCCCTGAGACTTCTCGTCTGGGGCCATCTCCATTGAAATGCATTGGTTCAATGCATTTCAATAGAGAAATTTTCCCAATTGGAAAACATTGGCTCAATACTTTCCAACAGGGAAAAATTTCTCCATTGAAATGCATTGAGCCAGTACATTTCAATGGAGATTGCCGCCCACCCCCGGGTGGCCCCGAGGCTTCTTGGAGGAGCGTTGGGGTGGTGCGGGGTGATGCAATCACCCCCCTGCTGCCCCCCACAGCCCTGAGGCTTCTCAGAGGAGCGCAGGGTGGTGGCGCGAGGCCATGCAATCGCCCCCATTGCCCCCCCCACGCAGCCCCAAGTCGCAGGTACTGCGATCCCGCGATATAGTGGGACCGCAGTACCTGAACCATAAAATGGCAGGGGGTGACTGTATCAGTGAACAATGCTCTTCCTTTTTAAAGAAATGGTTGCTAAAATGAAAACAAAATGAAGTACAGGGTTAAAGGCTGAGAACAGGGGTGTTTACTGTGCAAATCCGGCCCCCTGGAGTTGGAAGCCAACTTGGCAATTTCAAAAAACTCCAATTCAGGATGTACCTTTTTTGCAGGATACCAGATTCAACTCAGGTTTCCATCTGAATCTCAGTTCAGAACCCCAGATTGCTGCACCCCTCACCGACAACTGAAATTTGACAAATATGCATGGATTCTTAAAAGGCTTGTCAGGATTACAGGGAATCTGCAGGCAGAATAGGGATAGTTGTCCTCTAAAGAAACCAAAAGTATTTGAGTTTCATACAACAGCATGCATTTGCAGTTTGAGGGTTTCCAGTAAAAGAACGTAAACACAGTTTCTTTGGTGGGCAATACTTATTACATTGACAGCTTAGGCCCTGGCTAAGGAACCTGCCAGATTTCAGAAAACGAAGTGCCAAATCTGGATAGAAGGAGAATATTTACATGCCAAGCAAAATACAGATTGCCTCCTCTTAACATGGGATTTGAAGTGATTTTCTGGCTCCGGTCCTTCCTTGGTGGCCGTTACCAGCATATTCAGTTGGGGTAAGAGTTGTCGGCTCCTTGGACACTCCCTTGTGGGGTGTCCCAGGGGTCAGCAATCTCCCCCATGCTGTTCAACACCTATAAGAGGCCACTGGCCGAGATCATTAGGGGATTTAGAGTCTGCTGTCATCAGTATGCAAATGACATGCAGCTCTATCTCTCCTTTACCATCTCTGCAGCAGAGTCAGTGCAGACCCTAAAATCCTGTGTGGATGCGGTCATGGAATGGACCAGGACTAACAGGCTCAGACTCAACCCGTAGAAGACCGAGGTTCTGTTCTTTGGGGCATCCTCTGCTGGGTACAGTGGCCCTTTCCCCAGTCTGGAGGATGTCACCCTTCACCTGGTGGATAGAGTGAGGAATCTGGGTGTGATCTTGAATCTGGCCTTATCCCTGGAAGCCCAGGTGATGGCCGTCTCCAAGTCTGCCTTTTTCCATCTTTGGCAGATCGCCCAGATCCGCCCATACTTGGATGATGCCTCCTTGAGAACAGTTGTGCAGGCACTTGTGATCTCGAGGATAGATTATTGCGATGCTCTCTACGTGGGGTTGCCCTTGACCCTTGTTCAGAGACTACAGTGGGTACAAAATGCAGTAGCCAGACTGGTGGTTGGTGCAGGCATATATGACCACTTCACCCCAGTTCTGTCTCATTTGCATTGGCTGACTGTTGTATCCCAAATAAGGTTCAAGGCACTGGTTTTGACTTACAAAACCCTTCACAGCTTGGGATCTGCGTTCCTGACACAGCGGATCTTCCAGAGGTCAACCGAGGCACTCTCACTCCAGTTGGCCACTCCCAGAAAGGCCTGGAAATTGATCACTCAAAACTGGAACAAACTGTTCTCTGTGGCTGCCACTTCACTTTGGAACAAACTGCAGAGTGAGATTCGCCTTGCACAGTCATTGCCCTCCCTTAGAAAAACACTTAAGACCCTGCTTTTCAGAGAGGCATTTGGTGACCATTTGGGTTTTTGTTTTGTTTTGTTTTGCTCTGTTCTACTGTCTTGCTGAACATTATTATTTTTAATTGGTTTAAGTGTTTTTAAATTTAATTTAATTTAATTTAATTTACTCTTTTAAATGTTTTCTGTGATTGTTGTACACCGCCCGGAGTTCCTTCGGGAAGACGGGTGGTATAAAAATACATAAATAAATAATAAATAAATACATTGTATGAGATTATATAGAATATTGAGGCAAGAAAACATCAGATGGATAATATATAAAAACAGTATTAGATTATTTTCATACTTGTTGCACAGTTGATTGCTGCTTATATACCATTCCGTAACACTTAAAGCACTCTCCGGGCAATTTACAATTAAATTTTACAGGCTACACACTGTCCCTCCAGTGAACTGGAAGCTCATTTTACAAACCACAGAAGGCTGGAAGTCTGAATGAACCTCAAGCTGAATGCCAGAATCTGCTGGAATGGAACACTGACTGTGAGCAGAGATTTGGCTTCAATACTACAGTTCAATTGCTGTGCTACTAAGTTCCTAATTCATAGTTGTGGCATTTACCCCTTGGTGGTGAGTAATTCATGAGAAGTGTCTGTATTTATTGGTTGATTATTTACAAATAGGAGACTCTGAGGGAGTAGCCTGAGGGTATTTAAGGCTCAGCCCAGCACTGTTGATCAGATATGGTCTAATACTGCCTGAGAGAAGTCTGGAAATTGAGTCATGGCTACTGGACTTCTTTTTTGAGAGATAGAAACGTTTCTCTGCTCATCCAAACAGCTTCATCAGCTGTTCATCCAAACAGCTTCATCAGACCGATGAAGCTGTTTGGATGAGCAGTGAAACATTTCTATTTCTCAAAAAAGAAGTCCAGTAGCCATGACTCAACTTCCAGATAAACTCACCTGGATGACTGAGAAGCTTCACAGACATATTGCCTGAGAGAAGGTCAGATAGAGACCTACACTTACCCAGAAAAGATGTGTGTGTGTGTGTGTGTGTGTGTTGTGTCGTTTCAGTTGTGACCGACCCTTCGTGACCCCATGTCTATGGAGTTTTCTTGGCAGGAATACTGGAGTGGTTTGCCAGTTCCTACTCCAGACGCCTACAGCACCTGGTATTCCCTGGTGGTCTCCTATCCAAGTACTAACCAGGGCTGACCCTGTTTAGCTTCCAAAACCAGGGAAGATCGGATGTGCTTAGGGCATATAGGCAGCTACCGAGAAAAGATAGATAGGGTCTAATTGAGAGACATTTAAAGATTAGAGACAGAAGAAATAGGATCTAGAACTTCTGTGAGGAAAACTAAGTGTTGAGTGTCTGTAAACTTAAGAACATATTATGCGTGTGAACAACTTTGTCAGCAACCAAACTTTAGTGTGTTTGAGCTATATTCCTCCTTCTGTTTGTACCTAAAAGCATTACCTTTATGAGTCTGATTCAACTTTGTAATAAATAACCTTCTTTTATCTTTACTTGATTTAAAACCAGTCTGAAGGCATTAAATTACTAGAGAAACTGGTTGGTGGCAGTGAAACAAAAAAATTAGAAGCGGTGTTTGTCAGTTGCCTGTGAAAGTGCCAGGGGCAAAGCACAGAATGCTACAATAGTGTCTTAATGTACATTATTTATTTATTTATTTATTTATTTATTTATTTATTTATTTATTGGATTTCTATTTATTGGGCGGCTTACAATGGGCTGATCGATTCAGCTAAACAATATATCACAGAACAAGTACATAATACAGCACAGGACAAAATGTAGCACAGACCACAACAATTTAAAACAAAGTGAGCACCCTTGGCATTAAAACGTGCAACTAACTCAGCAGCTAAGCAACTCGCTTACTGAGCAAATAAACAGATGGCGGGACAAAAAAAAAAGAGCTAAGCTAGGTCACCATAGGCCTCGCAGAAGAGCAGGGTTTTTAATGCCCTGCGAAAGGCTGACAGGGACTCTGCAGAGCACACTTCGCTAGGTAGTTGATTCCAGAGGGAGGGGCCGGCCACCAAGAAGGCCCGGTTCCGGGTGGAGGTTCTCCGGGCCTCTCTGGGGGTGGCCACCTGAAGTGAGTGCGCCCGCGACTGCCGGATTGGACGGGCCGAGGTTGATCGCTGGGTGATCCGCTCTGACAGGTAGTCTGGTCCCAAGCCATGGAGGGTTTTATAAACTAAAACCAAGACCTTGAATCTGATCCGGGACACAACGGGTAGCCAATGCAGGCGAGCCAGGACTGGGGTGATGTGGTCATGACGGGGCACACCCGCCACCAGCCTGGCTGCTGCATTTTGCACCCGCTGCAGATGCCGGAGGAGAGTAAAGGGCAACCCCATGTAGAAAGCGTTGCAGTAGTCCAGCCTCGAGATCACCAACGCTTGCACCACAGTTTTCAGGGAGTTGCCGTCTAGGTATGGGTGGATCTGGTCAATTTGGCGAAGGTTGTAAAAAGAGGTTCTGGTCACGGCAGCCACCTGGGCTTCCATGGAAAGGGCCGGATCCAGAACCACGCCCAGATTCCGAACCCTGTCCGCCAGCTGGAGGGAAACACCCTCCAGACTGGGGATGGGGCCTCCATATCCAGACAGAGAACTCCCGAAGAACATCACCTCGGTCTTCTCGGGGCTGAGTTTGAGCCTGTTGGCCTTGGTCCATGCCATGATTGCATCCAGGTACTGGTCAAGAGTCCGGACAGCTTCCACTGCAGAGGTGGAAAAGGAGAGATAGAGCTGCGTGTCATCAGCGTACTGATGGCAGCAGACTCCAAATCTCCTAATGACCCCAGCCAGTGGCCTCACATAGATGTTAAACAGCATGGGGGAGAGAGACGAGCCCTGAGGGACCCCACAAGGGAGTGACTACGGGGCCGACAACTCTCCCCCATGTTGCACATACTGAGGCCAACCCTCCAAGAAGGACTGGAGCCAACTGCGAATAGTGCCCCCGATACCCACCTCGGAGAACTGGTCCAGTAAGATACCATGGTCGACGGTATCGAAGGCCGCTGACAAATTCAGGAGAACCAACAGGGTAGAGCAACCCCTGTCAGCTCCCCGGATTAGGTCATCTTGCAGGGCAACCAAAGCTGTCTCGGTCCCCCGGCCCGGCCTGAACCCGGACTGGCATGGTTCAAGGTGCTGCTGTTTCTCCAAAAAAGATTGAATCCGGATTGCAGCTACCCTCTCAATAACCTTGCCCATAAAGGGGACGTTGGCAATCGGACGGTAGTTGGCCAATGGTCGGATGCCATGCCAGTTTTTTTTAAGAATGGGCTTTACCACCGTCTCCTTCAGATGGGAGGGGAAAAACCCCTTCCTGAAGGAGGCAGTGGCGATATTACACCTAGTAGCAAAGAATTGTGCTTTGCAATGCATATAGCCCTACTGTGCTCTGAAACTTCACAATTGGCTGAGCTTCCCTGCCCAATCAATTGTCCAGTGCACTGGTGAAAGTGCTTCAGGAACAGCATTTCTGCCTCAGCACTTGCACCACTGCCACAGGTGCAAACTCAAGTTGTACATATGCACTTGTGCAATACAATTTCAGCCAATTTAACCACATTGCTAAGCCCAAGTGTGATGAACTGAGAACTCTGTTAAATCCATTTTGAAGTTTAGTCATGGCAACTGGACTTCTTTTTCTTGAGAGATTGAAACGTTTCACTGCTCATCCAAACAGACTGAAAAAGCTATTTGGAAGAGCAGCAAAACATTTCAATCTCTCAAGAAAAGAAGTCCAGTTGACATGACTGAACTTCCAGATAAGCACACATGGATGACTGAGAATCTTCATAGACATATTCTGTTAAATCCAGTCTGCTTCCTGTAATTAAAAGCTAACTTGTATCTTATATTTTCCATATATGGATAACTATCAGTTGTTGGACATATACTCTTGGTGTCTAGGTATCTCAAAAATAAGTATTGCTAATAAATCCTCGGTGACATTCAGTTTTGGATTTAGTACAGTTTAGAGGAGTCTTGGTTTGATTTGTGCATCTCCTGAATTTAAATAAGCATTAGGTTTTTCTGGATTTTAGAACTGACTGTCCTGAAGCATATGTCTAAACAGTCTGAATGGCCATGATCCACAGACACATTGGAGAAAGTGTGAACAAGACTGAAGTTCTGAACATGCTTAGCTCTAAATAAGTCTTATTTAACTCAGTGGGGCATGTCTGAGTAAACACTGTCCTATAAAACTATGCTGGTAAAGTACATTTTCAATATATAGATGCAGTTATTAGGTGATTTTTAAATTACTTATTACTTTATGATTTTACCTATTATTTATTATTTCAGTCCTTAATTTTCCTAATGTTTATGCTGTGTGTATAATTGCCCCAATGCAGTTCCTTTAAAAATTATGTAGTCCTTTGTTATTCTTTATTACCGTTTATAACAGTGCTCCCCAACCTTTTTATCCCCACGGACCGGTAAATTTTGATAATTTTTCCGTGGCCCGGGGATGGGGGTGGGGAAGGGGGGGAGAGATAAAGGAATGCGAAAGGGGGGTCGGGCGGGGAGAGAGAGAGAGAGACGCACACACGCACGTGCGACCGCACCACCCCACCCCCTCCCTCTCACCTTTGCAAACGGGCGAGTTGGGGCTCTTCCTTTCCGGGGAGGCCCGGCTTTGCTCGGGGGACCGCCGCCGCTGACGGGGCCGGATCCTTCCCGAGGAGGAGGAGGAGGAGCAGGCGCTGCCTTTGGGCGCCGGCGGAGACACCGGGGAAGCGCGGGGCAGCGGCGGCGGCGGCGGCGAAGAGCCCGGGGGAGGCGGCGGGTGGGGGCCCGAGGGTGGCTGCCGCGCGCCCCTCCCCCTCCTCCTCATGTGGAGCTGCCCCGCGCCGAGCCCGGCGGCGGCGGCGGCGGAGGAGGAGAGGACCCGGTGGGCGGCGGCGGCGGGGTGGTGGCGCCCGCGGGGCACGGGGGGCTCATCGGGCCGGCTCCAGCGGGCGTCTGCATGGCCACCGCCGGGGGGCTGCCGGTGCCGGGGGTGGTGATGCCCCCGTGGGCCAGCGTCGACCGCATGGGGCTGGCGGCGCGCGAGGAAGCCTGAGGAGGAGGAGGAGGAGGAAGAGGAAGAAGCGGGTGTTGTTGTTGAGGGGCCGCCGCGGCGGCGCGTGGCACACCGACGACGACCCCCCCTCCGCTGCCGCCGCTCCTCGTGGGGCTGCCATGCGGCTTCAGCTGGAAAGGCACCGTCGCCCTCATGGGCTGCAGCCAGCTGGAAGCGGCGGCGGCAGCGGAGGAGGAGGAACCGCCCGCTGCCGTTGGGGCTGCCGCCGCCGCCGGTGACACCCCCCCACCGCTGCCGCCGCTGCGGCTGCCGCTCCGCCGAGGGAGGAGGCCGGGCCCGGAGGAGAGGAGCCGCCGCGGCCTCGCCTGGCCTCAGAGTCCCCACCCCCACCCCGGATCACCCGAAGCGCCGCCGCCGCCGCCAGCAATGAAGCCCGGCCTGGCCTCAGAGTCCCCACCCCCACCCCGGCTCACCACAAGCGCCGCCGCCGCCAGCAACGAGGCCCGGCCCGGCCTCAGACTCCCCCCCACCCAGGCTTACCCCAAGCACCGCCGCCGCCGCCCGCAACGAGGCCCGGCCCGGCCTCAGACTCCCCACCCCACCCCGGCTCACCCCAAGCGCCGCCGCTGCCAGCAACGAGGCCCAGCCTGGCCTCAGACTCCACCCCACCCCGGATCACCCGAAGCGCCGCCGCCGCTGTCGCCGCCAGCAACAAGGCCTGGCCTGGCCTCAGAGTCCCCACCCCACCCCGGCTCACCCCAAGCGCCGCTGCCGCCGCCGCCCACAAAGAGGCCCAGCCCGGCCTCAGACTCCCCCCCACCCCGGCTCACCCCAAGCGCCGCCGCCGCCGCCGCCGCCCGCAACGAGGCCCGGCCCGGCCTCAGACTCCCCCCCTCCCCCCTCAGCTCACCTCAAGACAGGCGGGAAGAAACGAGCTTGCGGACGGCTGTTAAACCTTGACTGCCTCCTTCCTCGTCTTCTTGCAGTTTGGCGAGGTGCTCTGGGCTACACCTTCTTGCCTCGCTTTTGCGCATGCGTAGCTTCCCCACCTTACCCGCCTGCTCAGTCTCAAGCCCTAATCATTTCTGGGAGCCGGGCCGCCACCACAGGGGAATGATTTAAAGTTCCTCGGGCGGCGGCCCGGTGCGGATTGCTCCACGGACCGGCACCGGTCCGCGGCCCGGGGGTTGAGGACCACTGGTTTATAATATACCACAACATGCCTTCTGGGCAGCTGGTACAACTTGATTACTTTTTTAGGTCTTTGTTCCACTGCTTTACTTCACAATCATGTAAATTAATCCTGTTTAGTCTGGGAAACCCTGTTGCCAACTGGGCTAGGTTTAGAGGGATCCAGTCATTGACAAAGTGGCAGGAACCCTCAGAAAATGGTGGGGAGGTTAGGATGATCTGCAACTGCCCTGAGTCCTCACCATTTCCCCCATCATGCTCCCTACCCAACCATTTTTGAGCGCTCCTGCTGAGCTGTCAATGGCTGGACCCCTTTAAACCTGGCCCATTCGGTGCCAGAGGGTCCCTCTGGCGCTGACTGAACCATAGAGATGGGCACGACCAGAAAAATTTTTCCCGAGTTGTCGTTTTTCGGGACGGGTCCGTTTCGGCTCGTTTTCGTTTTTCGCGAAATTTTTTAACATTTGTCATTTCGTTGTGTCATTTGTCGTTTGTCGTTACTGCTGCCACTAAAGATCTTGGCAAAGAACTGAACCCTGTTTGTGTGTGTGTGCTCTGTGTGCGGGGCTTGACAAGAGCTGTGTGGGGGGATGGTGGGGGGTGATTGCATCACCCTGTGCTGCCCCTGGGCCCCTTCGAGCAGCATTGGAGCCATGCAGGGGGGGCTGCGGGAAGCGATTTCATCACCCCCCAGGCACCTCCTAGAAGCCTCGGAGCCACGCGGGGGTGGCGGGGAGCAATCGCATAGCCCCGCACCGCCCCCGGGCCCCTCTGAGAAGCCTCTGAGCCCTGCAGGGGGTGGCGGCAGCGGGGCCGATCACATCACCCTGCGCTGCCCCCAGGCCCCACCCGACCCGCTTCCCCATATCACGGATTTTCAAGCATCATGGGTCGGCTGAGTCCCTAATCCCCACGATAGGCATGGGATTACTGTATTTCTATTCTGCCTTGGTCCCTGAAAGGACCAAAGGTTGACAAAACATGATCCCCCATCAGTGAACTCAAGAAGCCTCCCTGTGTTCATCAATGCCCATTGTCTCCCTTCCTTTCTCCCTGCCACCACCGGTGCCAGGGCTTCCATCCCCTTCATCACAACCACTGCCATCTTTGTCTAAAAGGAAATCACACTGCCATTTGCAAAGATGGCAACAGGAGCTTCACTTAGGGCAAAGGGAAGCCACCATGGCTGTTCCTGTAAAAGAGGAATAGACTGGGAAATATTTACCCTGTTGTATTTGTCAGGGACCTAACGTATATAAAGAAATGGCTATTAAATAAATCAACAATGGTCATTGAATACAAAAGAGAAATATTTATTTTATTTTATTTTATTTTAGCATATTTTTGAGAATTTTTACCCCACCTTTCTCCTTGGAAAAAGGACCCAAGGCTGCTTACAGAATGAGGGATAATATACAGTCCAGTAGAATTAAGACATGTTCAGGTACTGAGAACAAGGAATTGAGGGACATCTTACAGCATTAATAGACAACATTACATTAAAGCTACAAGAGAACACAGGCAGTTAAAGGGAAGTAAAGTTCCATGTGAAGTTATGACTGATGGAAACTAACATTGAAAACATAGTGTCATTGTAAACCCATAAGGTTATAAGTAGTTATAAACACAAAGTGTATGTGATCCTAGAGATTCATATAAAAGACACGTAATAGGTAGACCATCATTCAGGGAAAGTTTGCCTGAAGAGAAAGGTCTTTGCCTGTTTCTGAAAGGACAACAGAGAAGAGGCAGTCCTGTTCTCTAGCGGGAGGGAGTTCCAGAGTCTGGGCACAGCAGCTGGAAGGCCCATTCATGGGTTCTCATGAGACGTACCTGTGAGGTGGCAGAATGGAGAGAAAGGCCTCTCCAGATGACCTTAACACCTGAGTCGGCTCATACTGTGAAATTCAATCTTTGAGGTAGCTAGGACCCAAGCCATATAGTGTCTTGTAGGTCAGGGTCAACAACTTGAATTGCGCCTGATAGCTGTTGGCAGCCAGTGGAGCTGCTTTAATAGGGGTGTAATGTGATCTCTGTTAACAGTCTGGCTGCTGCATTTTGGACCCGTCAAACTTTTCTGAGGCTTTTTATCAGTAGCCCCACATAGAGCGCATTACAGCAGTCTAGCTGGGATGTCACTTTACTAGAGCATGTGTCACCGTGGCCAGGGCTGGTTTCTCAAGGAATGGGTGTAACTTGCATACTAGCTTTAATTGTGCAAATGTGCTCCTGGCCACAGCGGTGACCTGGGCATCCAAGCTCAAGGGTGAGTCCAAGTGCACCCCCAGGCTGTGCACCTGTTTATTCAATTGGAGGGTGACCCCATCCAGTACAGGTTGCATCCCTAACACTTGTTCTTCCTTTTGACTGACCAGGAGCACCTCTGTCTTGTTTGGGTTTAGTTTCATTTAGTTCATCCTCATTCAGTTCATCAGTTCATGTAAAGTTGAGATAGTCGCTCCCTTAGAATCCAGAGGTGATGAGAGGTAGAGTGGCATAATGGTAGCACTTAATCCCAAAAGACCTGATAATCTTCCCCAAGTGGTTTCATATAAATGTTAAATAACATAGGAGACAGAACAGAACCCTGGGGAACTCCACATGTCAGTGGCCATGGTGACAAACATGAATTACCTAACACCACTTTCTGTGTTTTTTCCTGCAGGAAGGACCAGAGCCACTTTACTGCAACACCCCCAATTCCCATTTCACAGATACGAGTCAGGAGGATGTCATGGTCTATCCATTTCTCTGCGTAAGTCAACTACCAATGCAACCAGTGCCGTCTCAGTCCCATAGCCAGGCCTGAAGGCAATTGAAATGGATCCAGTAGTTTATCTCATCCAGAAACCTCTGGAGCTGTGAAGCCACAACCTGCTCTATTTATTTATTTATTTATTTATTTATTTACTTATTTATTTATTTATTTATTTATTTATTTATTAGTCTTGTATCCCGCCCATTTTCCCCAAAGGGAACTCTGGGCGGTTAACAACAATAAAAGCAAGTAATAAAACAAACAAAACAGTGATGGAAGAGGTGATGAGGCAAGATGGCGGCGAAACCCAGGGCAAAACAAAACAAAACAAAAAAAACAGACTAACAGAGGGGGTCGCCGAAAGCCTCTCTAAAGAGGAGGGTCTTCAAGGCCTTCTTAAAGGCAGGCAGGGACGCCAACAGGCAGCTCACTGGGGAGATGATTCCAGAGCGCGGGGCCCACCACAGAGAAGCCGTGGTCTCGCGTATGTGATTTCCGCACCTCTCTGGGTGTGGCCAACCTCAGTGAGCACACCTGTGCCAGCCTAGTGGGTCTGGACCCAGTTGTTCTTTGGGAGATACACTCCGCCAAGTACTCTGGTCCCAAGAATGGGATATTTGATACCACTTGGTAATTGTTCAGTATTAGAGATGGGCACGACTTGAAAAAAAAATTTTTCGAGTTGTCGTTAGTCGGGCCGGTTCCGTTTCGGCTCGTTTCCGTTTTTCGCGAAAATTTGCAAAAATTAGTCGGTTCTTTTTTTGTTTTTTCGTTGTCGTTAGTACTGGTTTGGGGAGGGGGTAGCGGGCTCCTGGAGGGAGCTGCAGGAGTCAGCCAGAGCCACAAGTGACGGACTGGCAGACTCTTTGCACCCGCTGTGTCTCACGTACTTGCATGTAGTGCAATGCAAGTAGATCTGGCTTAGGGTTAAGACGGCTTAGTGCAACGGCTAGGGTTAGGCTAGTTACGGGTGAGGTTACGGTGAGTATTGGGGTGCATCTGGGTGCCTCTCTGAACCACTTAGAAGGACAGTGTACTGGCGTATGGGTTAGGCTTAGGGTTCGGGTTTGGGCTACGATTAGTGGGCTGTTTATGCCCGATTGGCACATCCCAGAAGTCTCTGTGGTCAACCTGGCCAAGTGGCCATGCGATTGGTGGAAAATTTGCATGGTCTACTCCCATGGGCGAGCCCATCATTGCAAATGTGCAGGTGTAAAAAAATAAAATAAAATAAAATAAAATAAAATCAACGGAGACTTTTTTTTGCAAGAAAAACCCACTGCTGCTACTGTAAAAATTCAAGCATTTAAAATAGCTAATTTTCGCATGTTTCTGTGGTGCTTTGGTGGGGTTTTGGGCAACGATTTCAAAAAAAATATTGCGGTCGCCATTTTGGATCCCCCACACTGCATGGCAAATGGATGCGCCCTCCCAGCCTGGTACCAGCAGCGCAGCAGTAGCAATAGCCAAGGAGAGGGGGGCGGGGAACCCCCCCCCAAATAAAACACCCTTCTGGCCTGGTAGGTGCCCTCAGACAGTTTTCGCCTACATTTAGGGCCGGGAATCAGGTTTTTTTTTACTTTTAAAAACTTTTTTTCTGTGCCGCTTGGCATTGCGCAATGCAAGTAACGAGCACGACAAATCAGACCAAATTGTTCGTTCGTCGGTTCGAGCTCAAAGTCTGGGGCAGTGATTCCCATTACCGTTTCCGTAGAGTAACAGAAACGAGTAACGGAAACGGAAACGGGAATACCGCTAAGTCGTGCCCATCTCTATTCAGTATCATTGGGTCTAATCAGGGCTTTTTAAACAGTGTTTTTACTATTGCCTCCTTTAAGCATGTCAGAATCCTGCCTTGTTGTAAGGAGGCATTCACTACTCTTCCTTACCAGTCTGCCATACCTTCTCTGGAAGATTTTATGATTCATGAGGGGCAAGGATCCAGCAGACATGTGGTGGCCATAATCTCCCCAAGGGTCCTTCTGACCACATCATCCGGCTGTAGGAGTTAAAATCATCCATTAATACAGGGCAGAGAGGGTGAGGTGTTTTATTTACAGGCTCTGCACCAAAATCAGCATCCAAGATAGCCCAAATTTGTTCAATTTTGCTTGCAAAGTGTTGTGCAAATTCTTTGCAATGAGATAAATAGTGGTCTGTGTTATCTGCTCATGGATGAGCGTGTAGCAGACTTTTGACTATTCTGAGAAGCTGCCCTGGGTGATTTTTGTGCCAAATCAATGGCGGTAGAGAAAAATGATTTCTTTGCTGGTTCCACTGCCTTGGAGTAAGCCTTCTAAAAGCCTTTCACTGTTTCTCTGTCTGTTTCAATCTGGCTTTTACGCCAATGCCTTTCAGCTCTATGGGCCATCCATTTCAATTTTGCAACTCCCCAGTAAACCAAGCAGCGAATTTGTGCCTATTTTGAGGAAGGAGACATTTAGGAGCTATCTGGTCAATGGCTTTGCTTCCCATTCCAGAGTTCAACCAAGCATTCAATAGAATCACCCATTGGAAAGGTAGGAAACTCCCCAAGGGCGGTAAAAAAATCATCTGGATTAATCAACCTTCTGGGATGTATTGCTTTTGTCTGACTTTCCCCACCCCTGGCCAGGCTCTGAGTTACAGGTAGCCTAAAGCATACCATATAGTGGTCTGTCCAGGACAATGGGACTACAGAAAATTCCTTTACCTCAATATTCCCCACTGTGCATATCAGGGCAGAATACCAGGTCTAAGGTATGGCCTGCAGGATGGGTTGAGTTAGATATGATTTTTTTTTGACATGGAGGCCATGAACTCTTCAGACACCCTGACAGTGCTGCCTCATTATGGATGTTACTGTCCCCCAGAACGATGAGCTGAAGGGACTCCAACATCAGCCCTGTTATCAATTCAGTAAGCTGAGGTAGAGAAGTTGTGTCACAGGGAACTCGATACACCAAGAGAATTTCAATTTTAACCCTGGCTCCTACTTTTAGGAACATGCATTCAAAATCAGGAAATTGGGGAACATGGCACCTGGCAAGAGGAATAGAGTTGAGGTAGACTATTGCCACTCCACCACTCCGTCCCCCTGGTCTGGCCTGTTGTTCCACAGAGAAACCTGGAGAACAGTGAGGTTGACATCCCCAGCCTCATTCAGCCAAGTCTCTGTGATACAAGTGAGATCTGCACATTCTTGCAGACTCGGGTCCTGAATGAATGTTGATTTCCCATTCACTGATCTTGCATTTACTAGCAAAGTTTTCAGTCCAGGCATCCTGTCACCACGTTTTTCAGAGCAATTCAAATTTGTATGTATCTTGGAAGGTATCAATACCCTGTAGTACTGAGAAACATTATGATGGCCGTGTCTTCCATTGCCCAACAAAACAACAGGTTTTACTACATTGCCTTTCATGTTGTTTTACTCTGGCATTTGGGCAATATCTATGGCGCCAATTGTGGTGCTAGAGAATGTAAGATTTCCTCCTAGTTTCTCAGTGAGAGTTCCCTCTGTCCCATCATGCTGCTGCCTCTTGCTCCCAGCTTCTTAGGTGGTTACTTCACATCTGTTTTGTATCTCTAAGTGTTGCACTTTGGAGCTGTACCAAAAAAAAATATCTCAATTCATGTCCGTCATGCAACAGCTGAAATTTGTCTTGACCACACCCCTGGAACAGGTGCTAAGTGAGACAAATCTGTTCCTGGCGCTGGGGTAGGATATTTCCTTATCCCGGTTTGTTCCTGTTTTCTGTTCTGAGACAAGACACCATGAGATAACAACTGTCATGCAACAAAACATTCATTTCTCTCAGAAAACTGTGTCCCAGGTACTGGGTTGGGTGTTACATTCAAAGTTACCACCCACCCCAGATGATCACCACCCCCTTGCCCTCCTCTGTTAAATACCAATAAAACAAAACAAACTTCAAAGCCAGGCAAGAGGGACACCATACAGACTATTAATTAGCAAGCAAAAAGAATAAAGAACAAAGAAAGCTGGAAGGCTATCACCTGGAGCATTCCAATGCGGCCACATGGAGGAAGTGAAAGCTAGCCAGAGGAGCCATAGACACCTTCCCTGCCTGCAAAGATTTTGACTTTTCAGAAGCGAAATATTGAAAAAGAATTTTTTAAGTCCCCCCAAAAAGGAAAAAGGAAGCTAGACACATTCAGTGTTTGTCACGGTACAAGACCGTGAGGCAACACTTGCAATGAGACAAGGTATCCTGACCATGGGAACACTGAAACAGGGACAAAAACCATGTGATTGCGACCAACGCTGTCACGATACAAAACTAGTTGCAGAACAAAGAAGGCCATGAAGTAACCGCCTTAGTGAGATTCACTCTGTCCCATCATGCTGCAGCAGCCTCTGGTTGTTCTCCCACCTTTATGACCCCAGTAATTACCTGTGGAAAGAAGGGGGAGGGGATGAGAGGCCTGGTTGCCTTCTCTCTCTCATGGATGTCATGATCCACATTTGTCCCTTCATGATAGGTAGGGTCTCTAGACCTGACAGATATTAAGGGATGCATATTAAATGAATCAGTGATATTCATTGAATATTGTGATTTGTTTTTTATTTGTCCCCATCTCTAATTTTTATTTTTGTTGACTCGTTCTTGTTAGGATTTTGATTCAGGCTCTATAGCTTGAAATAATTCTGTTGCTACCTGACATGTTCCTGGTTATTTATTTCTCCCCAGTGCTCTACAAGCAGTTTTCAGTTTAGAAAACTACAGGCACATTATCAAAGTACTTTTCTTTGTAATCAGAAGTACAATCATTTAGTTTATTGCTTTATTGTATTAAGTAAGATATTCCCTCATTTTCTTTCAGCCTTCATAGTCTTGATTTAAATTTCCTTTGAGTTCTTTGATCTTATAGAAGATATCACTTGTTTTTATTTTGTGGTTGTTCTTGCCTATTTATTTATCTACAATAGTTCTCTTGTCCCTATGTTCAAGATATGAAAAGCTGCATATCAATTTCTGACCCTATTTCTGCCACCTTTTCCTCCTGCTTTTCATCTGTCATCAATAATTTTTTTGCTTCCTTTTATTACAGAAATCATCTTTTTGCATTCTTTTAAAAATTATATTTCTGTTTCCATTTCAGAGTTCATATGTTTCATGATCATTGAACTTAGTAATGCAATTCCATTCCTTACACATGCTTGAATTTCTTCAGGAATGTCATTTAAATTTTATTCTGGTACTATGATTGTTTTATTGTCTTTCTTCAGGTTCATTTTAACTTTTAATTTTCACACTTCTTCTTCTTCTTCTTCTTCTTCTTCTTCTTCTTCTTCTTCTTCTACTACTACTACTACTACTACTACTACTACTACTACTACTACTACTACTACTACTACTACTACTACTACTACTACTACTGAGTTTTTTTATTTCTGGGATAAGATACTTTACAAGCAACTGATTGAAAATGTCATATTCCAGTCCACTACAATTCATTCACACCAGGTGTTGTGAGGTTTATATATTCTATTTGTTCCAATTTCAAGCTTACTTCTAAGTTCTAGTCTATTTACTTCTTTAAGAACAGCGATGTATGCATTTATACTTAGCTCTTCCCAAGTAGCTGAACACTTTTTGACTTGGATTCTTATATTACAGCATTATACATTGTTTCATTTGAGACAATCTCATCATCATAATGTTTTTGAGGCATGGAGCATTCAGAAGTGGCTTGCCATTGACTCCTTCTGCACAGTGCTAAGAAGAGTTAGGTCATGATTTACATTCATTGTCTTTGACTCTTTGTCAGTGCTATCTCACAAGCTGCCGTAATCACAATTGCAAATATCCGTTTCCTCCTGCTGTTGTGATCCTTAATTCTTGAAGTGGATAATGTAGTAGTTGGCCATTCCACAGTGGGAGGAGTCTACAATTTTAAACAGAATCTAGCTTTAGTCTAGCACCAAACGGAGGAGCAAAGGAGGTTGGATGATGATTTATCAAACCTAATATTTATTATCTCACAAATGGTAGGATTATTTGTTACTGAAGATTTTGGAAGTGTGACCTCTGGCATTCAACATGCGTTCCTCCACTGAAGTTTTTTTCTTTCTTCCCCATAACATGATTTGGTTGTAGATACTGCAGATGCACTACCCAGTCCTACCCTTCAGTGAAGTCCACAGGCTTTTCTTAAAAGCACCATAATTTCAGAGAGGGCATAGCCATTTTACATAATCTAATCACTAAAGATTCTCTTTTGCACAGCAACCCAAAGACAACTTGCAAAAAATGGAAAGCAAATCCTACAACCAATGGAGGTACTGTAGATTGAATTGCAGGTGATCCCATCAGGTTTGTTGGAAGTGTTTGTACCCAACGCTGTCTCCTGAAATTCACTTTTACTACCCTCTACAAAAAGTGGATGTAAATTCATGCTGTGCCATCATCTCCTTGTTTTTCTTGTTTCCTACTGGGAGGGCTGGGTTCCAAACTATTTGGCTTTGAGAGAGGAGTGGAGATGCCTACAATATTGATCAAACTAGGAGAAATAGAAAAAAAAACATTTTAAACAACAAAAATACCAGAGAATCTTGAATTATTGACCATCCCCCCCACCCAACAACAACTTTTCCCTTCCCATGGGTTCACTTGGATGGATGGTTCAGATGGATGACTGATCAAGGACAAATTCTTAGGGACAATAGCTATTTCCCCCATGTTCCTGAATGGAATGTGCCAGGACAGTCCACCTTCTTTCCCTCAGGTATTTATAATCTGCCTTTTCTGCTTCCTGCTAGAGCGACATTGCCTCCTTGTTTCTGGCAGCTCCACTTGTTTGGCTTCATCCCACCTTCTCCCATGTTGGCAAAACAGGCTCACATATTTAACTACTTTTTTCCCTCCCTCATGTTGAAGTTATTATTATGCTTTTAGTTTGGAGAATGATCTCTTATTATTTCTGAAGTGTATGTTCCTGCCAAGTTTTCTGTGTGCTTCAGGGGCAAGAGTGTTGCCCACAACTCTGGGGTCCTTTGTTGAAGCTGCAGGAAATAAAAGGAATAGTATAAAAGCTCCACAGCCTCTGTGGATAGGAAACTCATTATGAGCTCCAGCTCTCTGTTTTATTCCAAGCTTGGTTTCCCTGTGGGATTTCAGTGTCTTGCAGGATGAAACCAGCAGGACTCATTACTTCTAAAACAATGTTTAGAGCACTTTTTGGTGAAGGAATGGTTCTGCCAGTCAGGTAAAGAACCTAGGGCTTTATCCATCCCAGGACAATAACTGAGTTGTTTAGAATCTCCTCAGGAGTGTTGCCTTTGAATATTTGAACTGCAGGTGTTGCTCTGCAAAGACTCTATGTACCCTTCTAGGCCAACTTACAAAAGGAGAATAGGAAATTCACTTTGGAATTCAAAGTCTAAGAGAAATGGAAATAATAGGGACACAATGTTGAGACTTCCTACATTTTTCCCACGAACCATGGACCATGACTAATACCCTGAGGATGGAGGGGGGAGCATTCTCCTTAAGGCTTGTATAGAATCCAGTGTGCTAGATAAATAAGCCTCTTGACCTCACCTTGTTTTAAGGCTACAATTCACTGACTGGCAAGAATAGCTACTCAAACGGAAGGAATATGAGCTCACTCTCTGTTTCATTAATTAGAAACGCTCCGTAATTGTCACAGTCATCATAGCCATTGTGGTATCTCTCTCCCCCCACCCTCCATGTTTCTGCAGAACACCAGGACACAGCTCACAGCAAAGTAAAAAAAACGGATAATAAAATAAAACAATAAATTAAAAAGAAATCTAAAACATGCTGTCCAAATATGCCAGTTAACATCTGTACTATGCACGGGAAAGGATCAAATCAAAAGAACTGAAACCATTCTCGAAGAGCAATTATTTTAATATTCAGCAGGTATAATATTATTCTTATTAATGCTAATAATGTCACCTTGTATAAATTAAATGTGTATTTAGTACCTTCCAGAAGACAAGGCCAAAGTTATCCTGTTGGATATGTGGGGAGGAGAAATTTCAAAGACTAAGTGACATCACTGAAAAAGTCCATGGCTTTGACCTCATCCATTTGACTCCATAGCAGAAGCAGCTATTTGGATGTGTATTTTCCATAGTAGATGCCCTTTTGTACACTTTTTAAAAATCTATACATTTACTTCCATTTGTTAAATAGTGTTTCTGAATTTTGAATTGAATGTAGAAGACAAAGAAGACCTGGATTAAACTAGCAACAGATGAGATTTATTTATTTATTTATTTATTTATTTATTTATTTATTTATTTATTTATTTATTTTTACCCCACCTTTCTTCTTGGAAAAGGACCCAAGGAATTAAGATTTGCAAAGTCATATGAGTGTAGATACTCTAATATACAAACCAGCTGCTGACGGTCTATAAGATAAGGTGCAAATCTCAAGGTGGTAGAAATATATGACCTCCCTTCTTGGCTCCATCAGTGTTGATAAAGTGAGTCCCTATCATCCCTCTTGGGCCCTATACAGTAAGAGCCGATAACATGAATCAGTAAAGCATTTCCTTCTCTACTGCTTCCCTGTTAGCCATAAATGATCCCAGTATTGAGAAAGGATCCAATATTTTGTATGTAGTACTTAGATTCAGCTCTAATTCATTTTCAAATAATTAAAAAAGAAATAGTAAACATAAAAATCCTCTACTTCTTCCTCTTTTTTAAAAGATCTCTCTGTCTCACTCGCTCGCTCGCTTTCACACAGACACAAATCAATGGCTGAAATCATGTTGTGTAATGTATGCCGGTGGAAGGATGATGATGATATCTCAGGCAGCAGGTGATTTCTGGTAATTAAAAACTCCCTCCTTCTATTTCATGGGTTTACCACCTCCTGTATATTCCCTTTCATTACATGGAAAGCATGGAAACCACAGGTTGGAGGAAAGACATATTCATTGAACAAAAAGAAGATGGCACCAGATGACATTACCAGCAGGGAGAGGTTTCAGTAACTAAATATTCCCTTCTCCCATCCTACATTTCTCATGGCTTCGACATAAGGACGTCTATTACTTGCAAAGTGAAAGGAGGAAGTTTATAATTACTGGGAAACTTCCCCTGGGAGTTACGTGATATAGACATGGTGTTTCACCCATAGGACAGCTTCATACGGAGCTGTCAGGGCAGTACCACAGGTGCCATGCTGCCTGCTCCACCCCTCTTGATGCAGTCAGGCCACTTCACATGCTGCCAGAGCCCTTCTTCTCTGGCACTGCTCCACTCTGGGCAGGCTCTGGCTGGCTTGGCCTGCCTCTTCCTTGGAGTCTCATTTCAACACTGCTCATTTGGAACTGCTCTCCAGAACTTTTTCTGATACCACCCCAAAAGCAGAGATGCTAAGATGGTGCAACTTTTTGCAGTCTTTGGGGGAGATGAAATGAACTTTGAATATTTTTCTCCTTGACAATACGTATATTTGCATTACTGTTTTTGACATCTCATTGTTGTTTTAATGCCATTTCAGTAGTAAACCACAATGTAGGTGCAAACATCTGTTCTTTATCCTGAAATGACTAGCATTCTCACATAAAACTTTCTTCTATGTATATGAAATAAATAATAAGCTGTCTTAAGACATGCAGAAGTGTTCTGTCTTTAAAAGCAGAGCCAATGCTACTTATCTAATGTACATATGTTATAACAAGAATCAAATACCAGTTTGTGACTGTACTTTAATTAGCATTATCTAATTAATGAATACAGTATTTTCCAATTTTTGTATTGTTTGATGTTTGATACTTGACAGCACATGACAAAAACATAATGAATAAATGAATAAAGATGTAATTTTTCAAAAAACGTTCCAAATACAAAATTCAGACAAATTTGAATTTGTGTGATTTTTATTACTAGATCCATGAGAAATGTGTGTGACAGGAGAGAGATACTGTCAGGTTTTTTTTGGTGTAATATTGTTTCTTTAGCTTCAGTACAATAACCCTGGCTTCCCATACCTTTCATGGCTAGAGACTGACTGGTTTGGCTTTTGGCTTTGTTTTTCATAGTGCATATTAGAGATGGGCACGACTTAGCGGTATTCCCGTTTCCGTTTCCGTTACTCGTATCCGTTACTCTACGGAAACGGAAACGGGAATTACTCCACCAGAATTCGAGCTCGAACCGACGAACGAACAATTTGGTCTGATTTGTCGTGCTCGTTACTTGCATTGCGGCGATCGCGCAATGCCAAGCGGCACAGAAAAAAAGTTTTTTAAAAAGTTAAAAAAAAACCGATTCCCAGCCCTAAAAGTAGGCGAAAACTGTCTGAGGGCACCTACCAGGCCAGAAGGGTGTTTTATTTGGGGGGTTTCCCCGCCCCCCTCTCCTTGGCTATTGCTACTGCTGCGCTGCTGGTACCAGGCTGGGAGGGCGCATCCATTTGCCATGCAGTGCGGGGGATCCAAAATGGCGACCGCAATATTTTTTTTGAAATCGTTGCCCAAAACCCCACCAAAGCACCACAGAAACATGCGAAAATTAGCTATTTTAAATGCTTGAATTTTTACAGTAGCAGCAGTGGGTTTTTCTTGCAAAAAAGTCTCTGTTTATTTTATTTTATTTTATTTTATTTTATTTTTTTACACCTGCGCATTCGCAATGATGGGCTCGCCCATGGGAGTGGACCATGCAAAGTTTTGGAGCCATTCCACCAATCGCATGGCCAGGTTTTGCTGACTGTACCAGGCTGCGGGGGCGCATCCATTTGCCATGCAGTGCGGGGGATCCAAAATGGCGACCGCAATATTTTTTTTGAAATCGTTGCCCAAAACCCCACCAAAGCACCACAGAAACATGCGAAAATTAGCTATTTTAAATGCTTGAATTTTTACAGTAGCAGCAGTGGGTTTTTCTTGCAAAAAAAAAGTCTCCGTTGATTTTATTTTATTTTATTTTATTTTATTTTATTTTTTTACACCTGCACATTTGCAATGATGGGCTCGCCCATGGGAGTAGACCATGCAAATTTTCCACCAATCACATGGCCACTTGGCCAGGTTGACCACAGAGACTTCTGGGATGTGCCAATCGGGCATAAACAGCCCACTAATCGTAGCCCAAACCCGAACCCTAAGCCTAACCCATACGCCAGTACACTGTCCTTCTAAGTGGGTCAGAGAGGCACCCAGAGGTGCACCCCAATACTCACCCTAACCTCACCCGTAACTAGCCTAACCCTAGCCCTTGCGCTAGCTCGTCTTAACCCTAAGCCAGATCTACTTGCATTGCACTACATGCAAGTACGTGAGACACAGCGGGTGCAAAGAGTCTGCCAGTCCGTCACTTGTGGCTCTGGCTGACTCCTGCAGCTCCCTCCAGGAGCCCGCTACTCCCTCCCCAAACCAGTACTAACGACAACGAAAACACTAAAAAATGAACCGACTAATTTTTGCGAATTTTCGCGAAAAACGGAAACGAGCCGAAACGGAACTGGCCTGACTAACGACAACTCGAAATTTTTTTTTTCAAGTCGTGCCCATCTCTAGTGCATATCCTTTTGAGAGGCTAGGGACACAAAAACCAGTGGTCAGTGGTAGCCAAAGACAAAACTAACAGTCAAATGTATATGCATTGCATAATACCTACTTAAATATACTTTATGTACTCTCAACTTCTCATTCATGTTGATCCTGTAAATTAGTGATCTCTAGAAGGTCCCCTATTAGCAGCCCTGGTCAGGACTTGTAAACTAAAACTTGATGGTTTCCTTCATTGTGTCAATCTATGTCACATTTAGTCTTTTTTTCCTACTGCTTTCATTACTATCTTTTCCAGTGAAGTTTGTAACTTATTAGTTGTCCAAAAATTCATCCTGCTCAGTTTAGTCATTTTCATCTCCACAGAAACAGAATACAGACTTGGTTCTGATTCTACTTATTTGCTTTTCTGATTGTCCATGGTATTCATAAAACTGTACTCCAATACCACATTTTGAAGGATCCCCCCCCCTGTAACGTTCAGGGTGGCCATATGTGATAACTGGAAATACAGTACTGTAGTATTTTGGCCTTGGTTTTCTAAAACTGGCCTGGGTATGCTTATGGTTTGTTCTTGTCTCAAGCTTTTGTAAACCAAAAGCTTCTCTTGGTCTTTGCTCTAATGTGGAGGTGTGGCACTGACAAACTACTGTTTGCATCATGAAAAGGTACTGATCATTTTAGAAGAAATTGGTGTGCCACAAACATTTGACTGTCCTGATATGTTACCTACTTGTACAAGAGGCTACTGTTAAGATAGAGTATAGAGAAAGAGAAGATTTCCCATTGGCAAGTGTTAGAAAAGGGCGTATTTTTCTCCCTATCTGTTTAGTCTGCATCCACAAGATTCTTCAGACATCTTTCCGTATGCTATTCATCAGGAAGGCTGGATAAGACTCAGCTGAGGAAGTGAAAAATTTATGGAAGAAACATCAACCAGTTTGAGCAGATAGCCAGATGGCACCATATTAGAGGCAGAACATAGCAATGAACAGACACAATTACTACAGAAGGTTAAAGGACAAAGCACAAAAGCAGCATTTTCCCTGATTAAGAATATAGATGGAGACAAACCAGAAAACTGGCAGTTCTTGATGGCTCATCCTGACCCATGAACATTCATGAAACCCATTCATGAAAAACTGACTCTTCGTTCGTTTTTCAGTCTTGTGCCAGTTGGGGAAACTGCTCGTCACTCCCTTCCCTTCTCTCAAAGCCCCCACCACTGTGGAGGCAACCATCCTGACAGGCAGCAGACCTGGCTTCGAGGACTGGGACCTGCTGCATCTACCTGCCCACTGAGCAGAGGGCGCATGTGCAGACCTACTGCCTGTCAGGATGGTGGCAGCAGCAGAGGAGGCAGTTTGATGCCAAGGTGGGGAGTTGACAGACAGGGAGAAGAGGATTGAGTAGGCATGCCCTCTGCCAAACAAAACAAAGTGCCCAAAGGGTTGGTGCTTTGTTTCATTTAGGCAAAATGGGATCCCAAAACTGAACGACAAACCTAGCCATTAACCAGCTGAGTTCATGGTGGGTTTTTTTGGGTGGTGGGTGGTGGTGGTCTGCTTCATGCCCATTTTGCTCATGAAATGAACAAAATCACTACTACAAAAGAAATGTGTAACTTTAATGTCGACAATGAAGAAATTGAAATTGTTGAAGATTTCCTATACCTCAGTTCAATGATCAATCAAAATTTATTTACAGCCAAGAAACATGAGGGAATGGATGAAGGAAACAGAAAAGATTCTTACCAATATATTGCTGGAAGCCAAGCTATGCTACCATAGCATCCATGACTTGGAAATATGGGTTCCTTCGAAGTGTGGTTTAGGAGGACAGTTTCATTGGAACCATGGGCTGTGAGAAAGACAAATGAATAGGTTTTAGATCAAAGAATTCTGAATTCTCTCTTGGAATTGAAAATGACTAAACTGAGTACAACAGTATTTCTGACATACCATAAGAAGAAAATACTCACTTGAAAAAAATAAGAGTGATCTCCATTCCTCCTTTATCTATACCAGTGTTGGTGAATCTATGGCACGGGTGCCAAAGATGGCACTCAGAGCCCTTTCTGGGCACCCAAAATCACTCCTTCACAGCCACCTGTATTCAGGTTAAATTGCAGTAATGGCACTTTGCAAAAAATAAGTGGGATTTGAATAGCAGTTTGGGCACTCGGTCTCTAAAAGGTTCACAATCACTGATCTATACAATGGGAGAACATGATGTAGTTGTTGACTCAGCCCTTGTTACCCATTAAAAAGTTTCCTCCTCAACTGTGCAAATCTTATTTTTAAAATCTCTTATTCTGACCTGAATTTTCCAGTAATACCAATATGTATTGCCCTCCCCCAGCCTGGAAATAAAGAGTCGAGACAACTTTTGGGAGAAAAGGGCCACAAATTTATTATAACTTTATAACTCAAACTATAACCATACAAGGCGGCCACATCCCGTAGTGCAAGGGTAATGGTGTTGGAGGGGATGTAGCCCTCCAGATGTTGTATTCAGAGAGATCCACACTTCGGTGTGATGCTGTCCACTTGTTCAGCATCACCCTGACTTGTGTGACTAGCCCTGATAACCCTCGGTTTGGCCTAGACTTAGCATCCTAGAGTTATTTACTCCTATGCCTGGGCTGGGATGATATTTATTTTATCCCGAGGGTTGTCCTGCACCTTAAGGTTATCTTACCAAAGTTCACCTGAATACCTTTACCCATGCGCTACCTGCCTGAGCAGTTGTGCCCGGGGATTAAATGCCCTCCCGGCACCCGATGGAGAGTGGGATGGGTGAAAATGCATGGTCACTCGGGAGCCAATAGAGTGGCCGCCAAAAATTCCCATCTGGCCCCCAGAAGGGCGACCAGTTAGACTCACTCTCACACCATTAAGGGCAGGAGGGAGGGGCTGCCGGTCTCACCAGAGAAAGAGGCCGGTTTGGCATGGGGGCCTGCTTAAGTCAGCTCTGTCGCCCCCACGCCAAGTGCCCGGATGGGCACGAAGCTTGCTGTGCCCAGATGCCAAGCTGGTGGACAAAATTGCCCCACCCATGAACCGGGTTGGGTCAGGGCGCCATAGTCTCAATATGTTTTTAGATTTCTTGAACATCAAACTCTTCTGACACTAAGAAGCATAGAATAATTGAGTTGGAAGGGGCTTATAAGGCCTTTGAGTCTAACCCCAGCTCACTGCAAGAATCCAAATCAAAGGTTATCTGACAGATGGTTGTCTAATTTTCTGTTGAATACCTCAAATCCTGGAAGTTTCACAACATCTGGAGATAATGGTTCTATTGTCATACTGCTCTAACAGTTAAGATTTTTTTTTCTGATAAGGGAATAAAGGATAACAGAAATGCCTTTGTAAGTGCCACTAAATGCCAGTGTGCTTCATTTTCTATGACTGGAGCTGATCCCAAGGAAATAATCCATATATGTGACACAGCAGACAAGCAATGGATAAAGTACAGCCCAGAAATAGGAATGGGCACAAAATGGAAAAATATAGATTCATTTCATTTTGCTTTGTTCCCCTGTGATTCGTTTTTTTAAAAAGTACAAAATGAACCAGTTACAAACCCATTCATTACTCTATAAAACATCTCCCTTAGGTTCTAGAGGCACCAACTTTGGTGTGAACCTTCCTTGGACTATTCCATTTAAGCCCTCCAAATTTGGAGAGATTTGGGGTTCAGGGGACTGAGTTATTCAACTTCAAATGGGGTGACCCCAGGAAAAAAACATTTAGTATTGCAATGTTATGTATTTGAAGATAGTGATCCCAGGCCACTAGCAGTGTGGAAGTTACAGTGGAGTGCCTTCATGCTCTTCCCTTGAAGTGCCCCCAATTTAGAGAGTTTTGGGGTACATGGAATGGAGTTATTGAGCGCCAAAGAGGCTTCAGTAGGAACTTATTTGAAGGAGTGTGGATCAGTGCATTGAGGGGAAGCTGTCAATTATCCGTTAGATTGGTAAAGTGTGCCAGACACACTACTTCATTTCATTAAGCATAAGTACACCCCCCCCAACACACACATCCTTTGGAGTTTAATATCTCTGCCACCAGAAACCCTAATTTTTCCAAACTTCAAGGGATCCCCTAAAATCATTGGAGGAAGAGAAGCCTGCCATTCACATGCCTGAGATTAGTAATTTTCCATTGAATATTTTTAAAAATAATATTAATATTATTATAAATAATATTTTAATAATAAAAATAATATTAATATATTTGGACTGTGGGAGTTTTGGTCCAAAACATCTGGAGTGTCAAAGGGTCTCCACCACTGTCATGAACAAACAAACCTCTAAAATGTATGAAATAAACAAATAAACTTCTATCATGACTGAAAATTTTAGTGACTGCAGTTCTTACACAAAACCACCTGCAAAAGCTATCCAATGATCCCCGGTTTTCCCTTATGTAAGATAGATTGCTCTGAAAAAGGGATCAGGTGCAGTATAAAAAGGCAAGAACTCTGCATTTTCTATCTGTAGGAGTGATATATTAGTACAGTACGTGGGCAACTGGAAAAGGGAAGAAACAAAATGTTCCAGAATGCTGTTTTAAAAGCTAAGCAAAGTGTGGTGCTTATATTCTACCCATAGCACTTAAAGTGCTCTCTGGGTGGTTTACAATTCAATTGTGCAGGCGACACATTCTCCCCCCCCCTCCGAAAAATGGGTACTCATTTTACTGACCTTGGAAGGATGGAAGGCTGAGTCAACCCTGAGTTGGCTACCTCGGATTGAACTCTAGGCAGTGAGTACAGTTTCAACTACAGTGCAGGAATTTAACCACTGTGCCACAAGGCTCCTGCTTAGGAACAGATTTATTGCTACAATATTAAATTTCTGCTCTTAGTTTTGTCCTCCCTTTGCAAAATGCAGCAAGGTTTCCAAATGTGCTGTTTAATGCGCTGTCACTTTAAATTAGACCTTCTTGTTTTTGTAAGATCCGTACTCTGGGTGTTATTTTTCCTCCTTTTCTTTGAGTCATCGTGACTGATAATATAAGCACACGATTCATATGTACATGCTGTATTGCCAATCTGTGAATCTCACATTTGGCCACTTCTCTTTTGCATATTTAATAGTTGAAATCGCACTTCCGAAGTTGGGTGCTACTTTTTTTTTGGATAGCATTGCATGTGGAAAGAAATGTCAGAAAGCTAGTCTTGTGTGTGAATATTAGGAGGGGTAAAACGCTTGAGTTTTAAAAGGCAGCACCTTCTGGATTTCAATAATTGAGAGCTTTATAGCCCCAGCAGTGCCTGTCAAAAGTGAGATGCCCATATTTATATGTAGATGTAGGGCCATGGAGTTTCTCCTTACTATGTGTGTGTGTGTGTTGCGTCGTTACAGTCGTGACCAACCCTTCGTGACCCCATGTCCATGGAGTTTTCTTGGCAGGAATACTGGAGTGGCTTGCCAGTTCCTACTCCAGGCGCCTACAGCACCTGGTATTCCCTGGTGGTTTCCCATCCAAGTACTAACCAGGGCCGACCCTGCTTAGCTTCTGAAATCAGGCGAGATCGAGGTGTTCACTAAAGCTCCATTTGCACCTAATCTTCAGTTTAGGAGACCCATCAGTTATTTTCAGAATGGGGCTGTTGGAATTCACAACTCAATGGTTTTCTCTCCTCCCCACTCAGTAGCCTGTAGTGTGATGAAACTGCTCAGACCACTACCTCCATTCATGCCTCTTCTCACACCATGAGACAACTGTCCTCATTTAGACAGACCTAGAGTGCAGTCAAACAGTGAAATGGGAGAATGTTTGATCATACCAAAAAGTGTTGATCCATCCATATGGGAAATAGCTCCAGCTCATCCTCCAAACAGAATCGGCCTGCTACTGGACCAAAAGGGGTCGGCTTAGGCATGGGTTTAGTTCAGGCTGGGTCAGAATTGTCTGTGGGTCATGTGATTGCCAAGAAATAGCTTTCACATGGACTGTGCCCTGTGTGGTCCAAATGTGAGCCGTTTTCCCATTTGATTGCACCCTCAAACTTGTCAGATGGCATTCTGCCAAGGATGTTTCAGCTGTAGATTACTGTATTGGTATGACTGTATGGGCCTTGCACCTGTATGATTCTGCCTTTGCCGTAACTGGCAAAAAATGACTTGTGGTAATGTTAAGAGTGTTGGGGCTTAGTGCTAAAAACACACACACAATGTTCCCTTTTCCTTCTAGCTTAAACCAAGGGAACTGTTCCAGGAATAATCAGTGGCTGAAGTCTGTAATGGACTGGATTGGAGCAAACTACCACTGCCACCACCACCATGAACAAAATCAACAATCTTAATCCAGACAAGATGGTGGTGTTTCGCGAACTCTAAAGTCAGATTTTGGAATCAGGATGCAACTGGCGTTGGATAGAGTCAATACCTCCTTGAAGATCCAGTCTTGAAGTTTGACACCTCTTTAAATGAGCTTGACTGACCACAAGTCCATTTTTGAGCAGAATTTAAAGTTCTGGATATAGTCTTTAAAACTCTACATGGCTTGGGTCTGCATTGTTTAAAAGGCTGTCTTTCCCCACATGAGCCTTTTCATATTACAAGATATGAATGACAAGCCATTTGGTTTGTCAGTCTTTCATCTGAGGCCCATTTAGTGGTAACATGAAAGAGGATCTTTCCGGTGGCCTGTGGAACTCCTTCCAAGAGGTAAAACAAGCTAATTCCGTTTTTGTCATTTTTCTGCTATAAGGCAAACACATCTTCTCTACAGTCAGGTTTCTGGCTTTTAGTCTATCCTGTTTCCAGAAGAGGGGCTCTTACTTGGTGGTTCTTGTTTTTTTTTTTTAAATCCCCTTTAGTTCCTCACTGGACATCTCAGAAGAGACAGCCAGTGTGACTTGGGTCATGTGGTATCATCTTATGGCACTCCCAGAAGAAGGGAATGGCAAGCCTCAAAAGGAGGAGGAGAAGAGAGGAAGGCAGGTTTCCCTTGCACCAGCCATGCATTCTTGCTCTATACATTTTTATTTAATTTGTTTTCAACATCTTATTTTTCAAACCATTTCTAGCAGCAGTGTAGCAAGGTTTTGGATGCCTGGGGTCAAAGTTATTTTTGCACCCCTCCGGCCCAACCCTGCGAGAGTGGGGTGGGCACGGGGAGTGCAGGAGCGTGTGCCTTATCTCTCCTGCACGTTGCAACGAAGAGTTGGAGGAGGAGGAGGAGGAGGGCATCAAAGCCACCGTGCACGCCTGCCTGCCTTCAGCCAGATTTGGAGATGGCGGATGGGCGGCAGGGGGCAGTAGGTGATTTGGCACCCCCTAATTGCTACACTCGGGGTGCCCCACCCCTTTGCCCTCCCCAAGCCACACCCCTGATTTCTAGTCAAGAGGTAGCTAGACAAGTGTATATAGGGCTACAAACTTCATTTTATTATTGTCACATTAAAAACAGAGTAAAATCCGGTTGTTAGTCCCAAGCAGAGCAGAGTCCGCTGCCAGGTACATAAACCATGTTGTGTATGTGGACTTCTAGACAATTTCTTTTGTGATTTTTGGCATTTTGTGTGTACAGTACGTGGGAATCATCTGTGCTTCCATTATTTCTTATGGGGAAATTTCTTATGGGGAAATTTGCTTTGATATAAGAGTGTTTTGGTTTACAAGCATGCTTGCAGAATGGATTATGCTCATAAACCATGATATTACTGTATTTGCTGTTTCTAAAGTGATTTCAAACACAGGTATAAGAGGGATGCCATTTGCATAAGTAAATCAGGCTACATGTTATGGAAAAGAGAGAGAGAGAGAGAGAGAGAGAGAGAGAGAGAGAGAGAGAGAGAGAGAGAGAGAGAGAGAGAGAAGAATTCAACATGGGTCAAACCCTTTTTTTATCTTCAGTTGTGTCTTAACAATACTGGCTGTAGTCCTTACAGTAGTCTATCATGTTTAAAGTCCAGTTTATGGACTTTCTTTGTCCTTATATGTAACTAGACATGGGCACAAAACACCACTGTAGCATTTCTTTTCTTTTCATTTTTCATTTCATTTTCATTTTTTGTTTGTTTCACTTTTCATTCTTAATTTTTAAATTTTTTTACTGTTTTATCTCGTGCCAACCAGCTGGCCCATGGACCAGGTCAGTGTTTTTTTAAATTTTTTTATATTTTTGTTTTTACGCCGACCAGCTGGCCTGTGGGCCGGGTCAACATGGTTTTTTATTTTTATTTTTTTCCTTGCGCTGACTAGTTCACCCACTGTCTGGGTCAGTGTGTTTTTTTATTTTATTTTTGTATTTATATTATCTCATGCTGACCAGCTGGCCTGTCGGCTGGGTTGGCGCGTTTTTTAATTTTTAATGTTTTATTTTTTTTTTCTCATGCCAGCCAGCTGGCCGTGGGCCAGGTCAGCATTTATTTATTTATTTATTTTTATTTTCTTATCTCACACTGACCAGCTGGCCCATGGGCCGGGTCGGCACATTTTTTATTTTTTTAAATTTATTTTTTCTTGCACCAACCAGCTGGCTCACGGGCCGGGTCAGCATGTTTATTTATTTATTTATTTATTTATTCTTACATGAACCAGCTGGCCCACAGGTGGGGTCAGTGTGTTTTTATTTCTTAATTTTTTTAGATGGCACGCGGGGTGGGTAAGGAAAAATAGTTTTAAAACCCCACCCTTTCCCTGTGCCTGATTGGGTGAGGAAAAGGGTGAGCTTTTAAAACTTTTCCACCCTCCAAAGCGCCATGCTCCCACTGATCGGTGGTGGCTTTGGTGGGGGGGAAAGCCCACAGTTTTCCTGTGCAGATCGGGTGCATTTGGGCGGGGAACCGCCACGTTCTTTCCATAGGAATGCATTGCTTCAATGCTCTTCTATGGAAAAATGAAAAACAAAGGGAATGAAATGGAAATTTCCATTTTGTTTCATTTCATTTTTCTTTGATGGGTCCCTTCATTATTTATTTCATTCCTTAATGAAACGAATAATGAAACAAATAAAAAATTCATTTTGTGCCCTTCTCTATATGTAACATTGGCTTCCTAAAAACACCAACAATGTGTGAAACTAGGAAATGGCCCAATGTTGCTGCATGCATTTAGCATATTTTTCCAATCTCACACAGCCAATCCAATGCCATAATTACACCATTGAACTTTCCTCCCAAAGATTCAAGTAAATCTCCAGCCTCATGTTTATTGTAGCGTGGGGTTAGTGATTCAGCAGTGATTTCAGCTCTGAGACAAAGAAGGCTGGAAACAGCTTCTAGTGAACAGCTCTTTAATCAAGGAGAGACAAGACTGGGGACTGGGGAGAGGGAGTTACATTTATAGGGGCCAGGACTCGCTAGGAAAAGATACATTTTGGAGGGAACAATTACAACCAATCACAAGGCTGCCTTTTGGCGGGAACTAATAGGATTGAAGATCCACATGCAGCAACTATAATCAACCAATAGGCCTGTTCCCTTTTGAACAGGGAGGCAGTTACTTCAACCAGCAATTACAGATCAATACACAACAATGTTATCATTATATCATCAAATAAAGCCTTCCCACACAACTCTCAGAGTGATTAAAAACAAGCTCTCACAACCAGCACCCATACATTTCCTTTAGCCTTCTCTTCAGAATCAAAGAGCAACAGGCCTGAAGGAACACAGATGAGACTTCCTTCCCAATACACCAAGCTGGGAGTGCTGTGGGACTGGTTTACATAGGACAGAGGCACTCCAAATTCATGGACAACGACTTAGGACCTAGATACCTGAAGGACCGCCTCCTTCCATACGAACCTACCCGGCAATTAAGATCTAGCCAGGGGGCCCTTTTGAAAGAGCCATCCCTCAAGGAGGTTAGAGGGATGGCTTGTAGACATAGGGCCTTCTCGGCAGCTGCTCCCAAGCTATGGAATGCCCTCCCGATCGAGATCCGCCTGGCGCCAACACTGATTACATTCCGGTGCCAGGTAAAAACCTTCCAGTTCCAAAAGGTTTTTAATTGATATAATATAGACTGTGGGTCCGCTGATGACAATTTTAGGATAATGATTTTAGTGTAAGTTTTTTATTGATGATTTATTGATATTTTACTTTTAATTATTTTAAAGTGTTTTATTCTTTGGACTGTAAGCCGCCCAGAGACCTTTGGGTAGTGGGCGGCATATAAGTTAAATAAATAAATAAATAAATAAATAAATAAATAAATAAATAAATAAATAAATTCTTTAAGGGTTATTAATCAAATCCCTTCTAGATGTACAGACATGGACTTGAGTGCATACAGATACTGAAGAAATATGCCTTGTAACTTCAACCAATAGATACTGTGAGAACTTACTGAAAACAACCCTATCATTTTGTGCTTGAATGATAAGTGATTGATGAAAACAGAGTCATTTTCTGGGATTTTCTGTTGCTTGGTGTCTCTTTGTGAATGATTGTGAGCACAAGAGAGTATCCAGTAGATCTTCACTTTTGACATGAGTCATATGGTCAACATTCAGACTGCTATTTGCTATGTATAGTTTGACATCCTTTCTTTTTATAAACAATACAATATTGTGCAATAATAACAGGCCATTTCATAGCACTTTGGATTGTGGCTAGAGAAGCATAATGGCTTACATTCATAAAGCTCTCTCTCTCTCTCTCTCTCTCTCTCTCTCTCTCTCTCTCTCTCTCTCTCTCTCTCTCTCTCTCTCTCTCTGTGTGTGTGTGTGTGTGTGTGTGTGTTTTGTGAGAGAGAGAGAGAGAGAGAGAGAGAGAGAGAGAGAGAGAGAGAGGAGTTTTAATTTAATTTCCTGGATTTCTAAAACAGAGGTTTCAGTATACATGCACTACACCAAAATCTGAATAAATTACACAATGCTAGAGGATGCCAGAAGATGAGCACACAATTTGTACTGTAGTTACTGTGAGAGATCACAACATGTACAATGCAGAAGCATGCAGTGCATAACCTTTTTAACCTCATGGAAGAACTAATGTTGCCATACCTCCTCTTCAGAAAGCAGACTAGAAAGTTGCCTCCCAATTTCCAAACCCCTTCTCTACAAGCAAGTTGCTTTCATTACAAAATATACCCTTTCACTGAGTGGTTGGAGTTAGCAAAAATTTTCACTTGAAACCAAGGTCAAAATCGCCCATTCTATGTAAAAGATGGATAGAGAAAGAAGTCACGGGGTGTGGGGAAAATCAACCCACTAGAAATGTGGTGCTGGATGTGAGGGCTACAGACCACCAGACAAATAAGCGGATGTGCAAGCTAATCATGCCTGAGCTCTCTCTAGAGCAAAAATGAATAAATTGAGGTGATATTCCAATGCACATATAATGAGAATGTAGAATAGACCAGGGGGAAAAACAATATTGCTGGGAATAGTGGGGTAAAAGGGTCAGTAGGGAAAGACCTAACATATGGGTCAACTCAACAAAGGTAGCTACAGCTGTTAGTTTGCGAAACCTGAGCATAACTTACTGGGAAATATAATATTGCCAGGAAGTGAGGGCAGTGGGAAGAGAGAACAAATGACATCGGGTGCTGTAAATTTGCAAGCTCTGACCAGAACTGTTAATGACAGGACATTAATATGTCACCACACACCAGAAGTGGCTTGATGGCAAATAAGATCATTTGGGATTTTTAAATTACAGTGGTACCTTGTATAAAGGAATTAATTCGTTCCAAATGAAATTATGTTAAGCAAATTTTTCTTTATACAAATTCCCATAGGAATGCATTGAAAATGGAGTAATCCTATTTTATGTTGTATGAATTCTCCCCATAGGCGATTATGTTAAGCAAATTTCCCCTATCTCTGGAATTTGTTATGTTGTACAAATTTTATGTTATACAAACTGTTTGTTATACAAGGGTCCACTGTATTGTAATTACCAGGCAATTGTAAAGTACAGTGGAGACGATGCAGGATATAACTACCAAGGCTCTGCTCACATCAAGACCATATCCAACCCCAAAACAAAAAAAGAAAAAAAAAGAAAAAAAAAGAAAAAAAGAATTATAGTTTGAATAAGGAAGCTTCCAAACATTTGTTCTGGATTGTTTTTTTTTCATATATTTAAAATATATATTTAATACCTATACTTTAAAAATGCTTAAATATTTTTCTGTCACTATTTGTGCAACCAGAAACAGAATTCTCTTGCAAGCATGAATCCCTAAAGCTATTTGACCAAGGAGTTAGAAGGTTAAAATGTTAACTAAAATGTCAGAAAATTGGGTCATGATTGACAGGGTCAGATATTCAGATTGCTCCAGAAATGAAGCTGATTTTCTTGTGAGATGATTACTAGATTGCAGAAATCTAAGAGAATGTTTTCTGAAAGTGCTAGAACAAAACACAACTGCTATCTGTTTTCCTAAGGTAAAGGAAAATAATTTTGAATATTCCTCACAAAATGTATGCTAATTCCCTGAAGATTCATGGCAAAAAGTCCTTCTTTCAAGAAGGCTATCAGTCCATTACTTTCTTTAAAACTATTTTTATTTTTTACTCTTTAAAGAAAATTTGTCTTTCTATGAATGCAATGTATCATTCCATAAAGCACTTGCTGGAAAGTCTGCACCATACATACTCAAAGTTATAACAATGTCACTGTTCATTACATTTAAAAGTCCTTTTTGAGGATCAACAATTCAGCCCCTGCAGTCTGTTTTCTTTCCAAATAAAAAAGAGTGGGTGAGCCAACAATATTCTTTCAAGATAAATGAGACTGAGTTTTCAATTTAGGTGGTCTATTTTAAATCTGGGTTTTTTTTTGAAGTCTCCTATTTCTGAACAGAGGGTAAAGAGTTTTAGTGTTGTAAATATCATAAAGCTTTGACTAAATGTCCCCAAACTGCACACACAGCAAGAGAATACTGTTTCCTACAACTATGCCAAATATGGTGATGATCTGAAGCTCAGCTTCAAAAAGTTAACATTTTTCTTTGGGCTGCAACAATTTTTGGAATATTGATTTCTTTCGCTGCACAGTATCATAGACATATTCTTGTGCAGCCATAATTCAGACAGTGAGGTTTTTCATAATCTGCAAGGGAATAAAACAGAGGAATAATATCACCATCAGCCATAGAGTATGATATTCTATTGCCTTTCCCTCTTCAATAAAAATGAACAAACAAAAATTGGGATCTGACAGTGAAGATAACTCTATTACATTAAAAATGTACACAACAAAGATATTTGCTTTTCTCTCTTATTTGCATATTACTCATAATTTCTGCCTACAGAATATAACTGATTTGCATTCATCTTGCTTCCTTGTGAATAAAATGTACCTCCTACGCAAGGAAGTGCATAATTTCTCCAGCAGAACTGTGTATTTTTGGATATTATTGCTTAGAGATTGTTCTATCATAGCTGAAGCTGCTTCATTGTTCCCATTGAGAAATCCAAATTTTGGGGGGTTTTAGCAATGGAGGCAACAGCTGAATATAAAGAGCTAGAGATTTCACATTGCTTTTTTTTTAAAGCAAAATAATAGCCACAATATTAAGGGCAGCACTTCAAGTATTTCCGGTTAGTAACTATTAAAGTTCATCTAGGTTTGGCTTCGGAGCTAATGCTTAGCACTTATTTTATTAGTATGTCTTGCACCAGCCCTCTAGAGTACACCAGGGAAGGAGTATGGCTGAAGCAATAGATTTATTTTCCAGAACACGCTTCAGATTCTCACATTTTCCCCATTTTGAAAAGCAAAGACAGTTGCTGGATGATCATTAGAAGCAATGGCAGCTCTGCTGGATGGCTTTTCGGGGGGGGGCTCTCCTCTTCAGCCTGCTCTCCACACTCACCCACGTGTATCTACAGGTTACCATCTCCCCCCCAACCCAAACAACTCCAAGAACAGTGAATTTTGAGAAGAAAAAATGTGGACATTGAAAAACTTTAGTTATGACTTGTTTGTCCACCTTTCTCTGCTCCTTATTGCAGCCTCCGTTTACATTAATACCTCGGTTTAAGGGTAACTTCGTTTAAGAGTGTTCTTCTAAATTTTGCCTTGATCAGCAAGCAATGTCTTGATATACAAGCACTGGAGCAGGCATATGATCACAAGTGAGCTAATGGTGACTCTCCCTCTCTCCCTCCCCCTGCTGGATTGTGGGTGGTTGTCTGGTATGTTCCATCTCAGGCAGCCTCCAAAGCAGATGGAGGAGAAAGGAATAGAGGTCTCCTTTGCACCAGTCAGGAAGATTTTCAAAGTGGACAGCAGGTTTGGGGCTTATTTTTCTTTATATTTATATTTTGGTTTAATTTGTTTTCAACAATCTTATTTTTTTAAATCATTTCTAGTCATAGGGCAGCTAGTCAAGCGTGTATAGGGCTACAAATTGCACTTGTCACTTTAAAATTCCAGAGTAAAATTCAGTTGTTGGTCCCAAGCAGAGCAGATTCTGCAGCCAGGTACCTAAAGCATGATGTGGACATGAACTTCTAGCTAACTTATTTTGCGAGTTGTGGCATTTTGTGTGTTCGGTATGTGGTCTGTGGGACCCCAGAATGAAACATCTGAGTTTTCATTACTTCTTATGGGATAATTTGCTTTGATGCAAGAGTGTTTTGGTTTACATGCATATTTCCAGAACAGATTATGCTCATAAACCAAGGTATTACTGTACTAAGGTTGTTTTTTTTTAAATGTACTAAACTTTCATGTGAATTTCATAGCCGTTTACCTGATGTTTTGCTAATGGGTCATTGAGGCCATACTTCAGAGCATTGCAATCCTCCTTCCACTGATGCACATATTTATTTAAACATTTTATAGCATGCTTTGAGGCAAGGATTTGGTAAGATTATTAACAAAGTATGAAGAGACATTTGACTTCTGTTAACACCTATTAAATCATATAACATGTTTGTAATACTCTCCTTCCTCATGAGACCCAGAAAAATTAGGACTAAGAGGAGTCAGGGAACTTGTATGTGGGATATAATAACGTTCAGATCTGGGCTGTTACTCAGGTGCAATCCTCAAGGCACTTATATGTCTGGCGCATGGGGCTCAGAAGGGGGGACAATCAGGAAGAAGGGGACAAGAACATGGTTCAGATGCCGGCTGGGATCTCATGTAGGGCAGTAAATGCTAGCTGCCTGGAAATTGGGATGCTGGAGCAACTTCCTAATGCTGATACACAACTTCTTTGAGTCTGAAACAATGGTAGTGGCTGCACCATGTTATTTACCAATGAAGAACCATCTTGTGGTTAGCACAACAAGGGAAGAAGGTAAAGAAACCAGAAGTTGAGTCATGGCAACTGGACTTCTTTTCTTCTGAGATCAAAATGTTCCACTATTTACCCAAGTAGCTTCAATAGTCTGAGGAAAGCTGGTGTGAGGCTCCCAATGGTTTCACACCACCCTGGTCTGAATAGACTTAGGTGGACAGTGGCCTGAATAGGCTCATTAGTTGTACAATGGCCTGGGTTCCATAGGTTACACTTATGCAATCCTTCCCAACACCCATTAAGTATGGGTTGTTAGCTGTGGCCTTCCTGATGGAGGTGTAAAATGGTTTTGATTTGTTTGGGAATTGATAAAAGGGCAGCATAAGTGGGAGACAGGTTGTGCCTAAGTCCCCCATCCCTGTTGAGAGAGAGATTTTCAATAAACACCCTTCTCTTGAACCACGTACCTTCTCTGTCTAATATGGGTACATCCTTGTCTTTGAATGAGTGTCCTGTGTCCTTCAAATGAAGGTACACCAGTGATTCTGGTTCTGAGCTGTTGCCCCCTCCCGTGTTGGGCTCATATTGTGTTTTGATGTTGGGTCTTTTGGGGTGTGTTTGTGGGTTTGAAGTAAACAAAACAAGTATGTGAGGTTTGCAAAAAATTCTTTGAAGCATTTCAGGTACTCCAGCCATGTAAGGAATGACCAGGTTCTTCCATCGGTTCTGGGTCTCAGACTGATCCATTGTTCTTCTAGGTCTGGACACTGCCTTGTTGAAGGTCCACTTTGGATATCCACAGACCTTAAGTGCTGTCTTCAGGTGCCTGTCTTCCTCCTTGGCTTCTGTGGAAGTGGGAATGCTCTCTGTGGTTTAGAGTCCTGATGACCCACAACCCCACAAACACACTAAGACAGAGACTTACCTGGATGACTGAGAATCTTCACAGGCATAAGGTAAATTAGGAAGGAGGAAACTTGGGGGTGTTAATGGGACAAAAAAAGGCCACTGCACCCTAAGAAAAGAGACTTGTCAGGAGCCTTCAGAAATGGGTCAGGAGGAGGAACGTTGCAGCAATCGCGCTCTCCTCCCGACCCGTGTTCTGAGGGCTCCTGCCGAGCTGTCAATCGCTAGAGCCCTTTAAACCTGGCCCAGTCTGTACCAGGGGGTCCCCCTGGTACTGACTGGGCCAGGTTTAAAGCAGTCCAGCGACTGACAGCCGGGCAGGTGCCTGTGAAAATGCTAGGGAGGGCTGTTCCAGGGATCGAGCTGCCCTCCTTAGCATTTTCAGAGAGCTCCTGCTGACCTGTCATCAGCTGGGACCCTTTAAAAACGGCCCAGTCTCCACCAGGGGGTCCACCCAGTGCCAACTGGGCCATTTTTAAAGGGGTCCAGCTGATGACAGCTCAGCAGGATCCCACTGAAAATGGCCCAGTTGCCAGCACAGAGCTCCTGCATTGGCAACTGGGCCATTTTCAGAGAGGTCCTGCCGCCCTGTCATGGGCTGGACCCTTTTAAAAATGGCCCAGTCGGCACTGGGGGAACCCCCTGGTGCCAACTGGTCCATTTTTAAAGGGGTCCAGCCCATGACAGGGCAGCAGCATTCATCTGAAAATGGTCAGGAAGCCAGTTCCCAGCTCTCCCTCTGGTGTCCCAACTCCTGACCATTTTCAAATGTCTCCTGCCGATCTGTCTAGAGAGAGAGCCCCCTTCTTGCCTCTGCATGCAGAGGCGGGAACAGGGCTCTCCCCTAAGCAGTCTCCTCTGTGGGGTATGACAGCCCGCCCGGCTGTCACCTCCCCGTGGCAGAGGGTGGTCAAAAGTGGACTGCGGGCTCAGCTCTGCTTGCTGAGCTGAGCCCGTGGACCTCTGTCAAGGGATCTCCGGTGCTTGGAGATGACAGCCGAGACGGCTGTCATCTCCCCGTGGCGGCGATCCCTTGGCTGGGTGGCCTTCCCTTCCCATTTAGGGAGTCAGGTGCATCACTTTGGAATACTGCCAGACCCACAGCTATGTCCAGACCAGCCTTTATTAAACCTAAGCTAATCACCCAACTACACCCCTATCTAGATGAGGCCTCTCTCACAACTTTTGTGCAGGCCCTAGTCATCTCCTGGATCAACTACCGCAATGCTCCTTTGAGCCTTATCTGGAGACTTGTTTATATTATATTCAATGTAACCACCCTGGCACTAACAGCAGAAGGATATTACATACATACATACATACTAGAGATGGGCACGACTAGGGAAAATGACGTTTTCGAGTTGTCATGTGTCGGAGGCAGCCCGTTTCGGCTCGTTTCCGTTTTTCGCGAAATTTTGCAAAAATTTGTTGTTTTGTTTTTCATTTTTTCGTTTGTCATTAGTACTGGTTTTGTGGGGGTAGCGGGCTCCTGGAGGCACCTCTCTGTGGTGGGTGCCTCCTATCCTCACCCGCCAGCGCTGCTACAAAAGGGCATGCATAGCCATATGCTATGGATATGCATATTGCAGACGCAGCAGACTGGCAGAGGCACCCCTCTTTGGGGTGCCTTCCCTGCAACAGTCTGTGAGACACAGTCAGGCAGCACTTGCAGGTATGGTTTGCATGGCACACAAATGCTGCTGCAGGAGTCAGCCAGAGCCACAAGTGACGGACTGGCAGACTCTTTGCACCCGCTCCAAGGGAAATGTACTTGCGTGTAGTGCAATGCAAGTAGATCTGGCTTAGGGTTAAGACGGGTTAGCGCAAGGGCTAGGGTTAGGCTAGTTACAGGTGAGGTTAGGGTGAGTATTGGGGTGCACCTCTGGGTGCCTCTCTGACCCACTTAGAAGGACAGTGTACTGGCGTATGGGTTAGGCTTAGGGTTCGGGTTCGGGTTCGGGCTACGGTTAGTGGGCTGTTTATGCCTGATTGGCACATCCCAGAAGTCTCTGTGGTCAACCTGGACAAGTGGCCATGCGATTGGTGGAAAATTTGCATGGTCCACTCCCATGGGCGAGCCCATCATTGCGAATGTGCAGTTGTAAAAAAATAAAATAAAATAAAATAAAATAAAATCAACGGAGACGTTTTTTGCAAGAAAAACCCACTGCTGCTACTGTAAAAATTCAAGCATTTAAAATAACTAATTTTTGCATGTTTCTGTGGTGCTTTGGTGGGTTTTTGGACCACGATTCCAAAAAAAATATTGCGTTCGCCATTTTGGATCCCCTCGCCCGCACACCGCATGGCAAAGGCAGACGAGACGATGCCTCCCCCGCCTGGTACCAGCAGCGCAGCAGTAGCACTAGCCAAGGAGAGGGGGCGCGGGGAACCCCCCCCCAAATAAAACACCCTTCAGGCCTGGTAGGTGCCCTCAGACAGTTTTCGCCTGCTTTTAGGGCCGGGAATCAGGTTTTTTTTAACTTTTAAAAACTTTTTTTCTGTGCCGCTTGGCATCGCGGGATCGCCGCGATGCCAGGAACAACCACGACAAATCAGACCCAATTATTCTTTAGTCGGTTCGAGTTCGAGTTCTGGCGGAGTAATTCCCGTTACCGTTTCCGTTGCGTAACGGAAACGAGTAATGGAAATGGAAACGGGAATTCTGCTAAGTCGTGCCCATCTCTAATACATACATACATACATACATACATACATACATACATACATACATACATACATACAAAATGAGATATCCTCTCCTAGCTCTGCTGTCCTGTTTGACATCCACAGTGACCTCTCTTTGAACATTTCACTTATCTAGTTACTTCCCAGCCTAAACACAAGGCTTATGCTCCCCCCCTAGTATGCACATATTGCATTCCAGTACTCACACCATACACTGTCATTCCTTTATTCCAGACTAAGAAATATAAATAATGATTGAAATGTTATTTAACTACTATTGATAATTGTTCTGGAGAAAATTATGTATACTGAAGTGTGAGACAAGCCATTTGTCTGCTGCATTCTGGCCTACTTTGGATATATATGGACATGAAACTAGGAATAGATGTTTAAAGTGGATGTCTGTGTGTATATACTGGGCATGAAGTGCTTAGATAGATAGATAGATAGATAGATAGATAGATAGATAGATAGATAGATAGATAGATAGATAATCTGCTTTCTTGAAACAGAAGTAAATCAATCCATGGCAAAAGGATGACAAAACTTCACAAGTTTAGCTTCCAAGTTTAAAAAAAACTTCTTAAAAAACCCTGGAAATTGAGTCATGGCAAATTGACTTCTTTTCTTGTGAGATTGAAAGGATGCAATGAACAACAGAGTTACCTTATGCTCGGCCAAGAAGAAAAGGCTGCATTAACATAACACATTTGAGAAACTGGGCATAGCTGCTTGGATGCATAGCAAAATCAGGAGACAGATATCTAGTCTTGTGCACTCCCAGAGGCATCTGGTGGGGCCACTGTGAGATACAGGAAGCTGGACTAGATGGGCCTTTGGCCTGATCCAGCAGGGCTCTTCTTATGTTCTTACGTTTCGATCTTGCAAGAAAAGAAGTCCAGTTGCCATGACTCATTGTGTAGATAACCTCACCTGGATGACTGAGGATCTTCACAGACTTACTTCCAAAAACCCTTTAATACACAATAAAACATTGATCAAGCTTTTAGCATGAAAACCCAGCCTGACATCTTCAGGGTTACCAAAGACAAATGCTGACCACATTGCATGTACATATATCACAGAATATGCAGGTGGAGTAGTTGTTCACTTGATTTATTGTTAGCCTGATGAGATTAATTAAAGGCAGCCATGAACCTCTATATTTTTGCCCCTTCTCCCAGTTCACCACCTCATCCTTCAACCATATCTCTAAAGATTCTCTTATCAGCCTTAAATTCCAAGAGTGTGATTGGAAGAGCTTTTTCATTACAGTGAAACGTATACTATGCCCAGTTTCCCAGCTGTGTTTATATAATGTATCCATTTCTTCTTGGCTGTCTAAGGTAACACTGATGTTCCTCGCATCACATCTCAGTGCTTTTTCCCATCTAATAAATTTTTCATTGACTGTCTTTCACAATCTGAAGCAAAATATGCATGGCAAATGTTTTTAAAAATGATGTCTGTTTCCCCTACTGCATATATCTGTGGAAACTGCATGTATCTGTAGCTGTCACTAAGAATTGCATGGTACAAGCTGAAAAAGTCCATTTAACATCACTCATGCCATGTAGAATAAAGACATTTGCTACATAAAGCTCCATCTCTCTCAATGGAACTGGTATCAGAGAACATTCTGATGAATTACACAGTGAATAAATACCATTATAAATATTCTTTGCTGTCTCAGCTGGTCTGCTAAAGTAAACTTGCATCCTTTATAATGCCTTGTATGGACTTCTGGCCGATAGTGTAACAAAGCTGTGGAAAGTGCTTCACCACATCCACATTTCTAAACACTTCTTTTCAGGAATTCCTACTCAGGAATTGCCACTTGAAAAAAACAACCAACAGGGAAACCCAGTGTCAGTATTAGCAAGACGATTATAAAATGAGCAGAGCACACTTATTCCACCTGACTAAACCCTATATAAGTTGAAGCGTACCCTACGCAGCAAGATATGTCTAACAATATTGTTGTTAATTTGTTTTGATATTGTGGAGGTCATAAATTAATCCCTTTCCCTTCAGAAATAGTTTAGCTGTTAATTGCCAGCCAAAAGCAAATAACTTCAGAATCAATGTAACACACCATTGCTGGGGTCCCGTTTCTAGCCGTGTCCGTTTCCTCCCTTTGCGTAAAGAAATTTATGGCCAGTATCCTCCCATGAGTTTCATCTAGAGTAGACCCTCTTGATTCAATGGGATTTTCCTTTCCTGTTGCCATACCGTTCAACAAATTGCTTTAACGGGCCTATGTGTAGAAGGGAGAGGGGAGACAATAACATATGCCACCCTCAGACAAAACCTTCTGTTCTCCAGAATGCCTTCATTGTTCTCCAACTAAAAGGTGGGGGAAAGTGCAGCTTTTTGGCAACATGCATCTTCAAGACAATTTGAAGAATGAAGACCTTGCAGAGCTGTCTTATACGCCTTACACGGAAATAAATCGAGCATAAACTCCTGACCAATAATATAGTTTTAGTCACTAGTTTCCTTTACCAAATTATTCTGACTCATTATTTCTTGGTGGGGTCTGAAATGTTTGCTAGAACAACCTCTAGCTATGCAGCAGGCAGTGCAGGCAAGTCTTCAAGTCTCTCCACAGTAGACCATCCCTTTTTCCGTTTTCTCATCAATTGGCACTTACAACCTCAATAACTCACTCTGAGACATTAGTAAGAGAAAGAATAAAGGTTCCATTTATTCATGGTTCTGAAAGCATCAAAACAAGCATATTTTAGGGGTGGGGAAATAACTGTTTATAGGAACAGGTCTTAAATGTCTCACAACTTGCCTCCAGCAGACTCCTGAAGACTACATTCTAATACAGATTGAATACTGACTCCATAGCTAATTGAAAACTGATTGTAAAAGAACTCAGAAAAGTCTCTTAAGTAGAGAGGCTCTCTTCTCTCTTTGGGGTGCAGTGGTTAGCTGTACTGCAGCTAAAAACAAACAAACACCTGTGCTCATGACTTGGGGTTCATTCCCAGATAGCCAGCTCATGGTTGACTCAGCTTTTTATCCTTCCAAGGTCAGTAAAATGAGTACCCAGCTTGCTGGAGGTGGGGTGTACCCTGCATAATTAAATTGTAAACCTCCCAGAAAGTGTTTGAAGTGCTATGGGGCCATATATAAGCAGAACACCTTTGCATTCAGTACCAGAGACAGAGGAAACAAATGGTTACTGCTGGATTGACTGAGAGCTACCCTAGCCTAGAAAGGTCACTCCCAGCCAAATGTATTGAAGACAGCCAAGGAAGGCTGCCAAAACTAACATTCTTTACTTCTAAAGATGCCGTATATCCTGACATTATCATAATTACATCAGAGAGTAGTCATGGTAACTATCCAGTGGTGGCCTTTTTAACTAGGGATGGGCACGAAATGGAAACATTTTGTTTTGTTTTGAGTCCTTTTCTGGCAGAGCAGCAGAGAGGAAGGAGCTGGTCAGAGGAGCACACGGCCAAAGGGCAGAGCTAACTTCTTCTTTTTGCAGGAGCAAGGGGCAGAGTTTTAGCTTTAAATAGCTGCTACCAGCAATCTCTCAGTCCTTTTCTGGCAGAGCAGCAGAGAGGAAGGAGCTGGTCAGAGGAGCACACGGCCAAAGGGCAGAGCTAACTTCTTCTTTTTGCAGGAGCAAGGGGTGGAGTTTTAGCTTTAAATAGCTGCTACCAGCAGTCTCTCAGTCCTTTTCTGGCAGAGCAGCAGAGAGGAAGGAGCTGGTCAGAGGAGCACACGGCCAAAGGGCAGAGCTAACTTCTTCTTTTTGCAGGAGCAAGGGGCGGAGTTTTAGCTTTAAATAGCTGCTACCAGCAGTCTCTCAGTCCTTTTCTGGCAGAGCAGCAGAGAGGAAGCAGGCTGTGAGAGGAGCACACGGCCAACGGGCAGAGCTAACTTCTTCTTTTTGCAGGAGCAAGGGGCGGAGTTTTAGCTTTAAATAGCTGCTACCAGCAGTCTCTCAGTCCTTTTCTGGCAGAGCAGCAGAGAGGAAGCAGGCTGTGAGAGGAGCACACGGCCAACGGGCAGAGCTAACTTCTTCTTTTTGCAGGAGCAAGGGGCGGAGTTTTAGCTTTAAATAGCTGCTACCAGCAGTCTCTCAGTCCTTTTCTGGCAGAGCAGCAGAGAGGAAGCAGGCTGTGAGAGGAGCACACGGCCAAAGGGCAGAGCTAACTTCTTCTTTTTGCAGGAGCAAGAGGCGGAGTTTTAGCTTTAAATAGCTGCTACCAGCAGCACGCGCCTTACGGCGCGTGCAAACTAAAAAATAAAATAAAAAAATCTGGGTTTAATTGAGTTCCCAAGCCAAGCAACTCCTCAGGAGGTCCTACACTTCCTGACGTGCTTGCAGTTGGAGTAGAGGTGCTTTAGCGGCCCCTACACTGTTAGATTTTGACTAAACAATAAAAGAAGTAAAGAGTCTTACTAGATTAAAAAAAAAAGTGCAAGTTTACATTTTTTAGACCTTGAATACATTTTATTGTAATAGTTAAAATGGAGTTGGAGGGAGCAGCTGTAGTTACCTGCAGTACTTGTGCTATGTTTGTTATCTTGACAGAGCGTGTGCAGAACTACATCTGCTGCAAGTGCAAGCTGGTAGCGCTATTGGAAGAGAAGGTCCAGCAGCTAGAGGCTCGCATAGTGGACCAGCAACATATTAAGGAGCTTGAGCAGTTCCTGGACAGAGCGGAAGAGACTATCCAGGTCCAAGAAGAGACAGGGCACACTTCAGAGGAGGAAGTCACTCCCCCAACTCAGGAGGTGGATGGGTGGAGGAATGTGACTCAAAGGAGTAGAAGGCCAAGGCATCGCTCAGAGAGTCTCATCTTGCACAATCAATTTGAAGCTCTTTCCCTCAGCACACCTCATGAGGCACACATAGAGGAAGAAGTGGTTCCCACCGGAGGATCTCTCCCTCATCACTATTGATGAGATACAAGATCAGGTACAGGTTGATGACCAGGCTGCAGGAGAGAAGCTCATTGTGCTAGGGGATTCTATCATTAGAAATACGGAGGGATGGATTTGTGAGGAGCATGATAACCGGATGGTCACTTGCCTGCCGGGTGCAAAGGTTGCAGACATCACCAGAAATATAGATAGCTTGTTAGAGAGAACTGGGAAGGAGCCAGTGATCATGGTACACGTCGGTACCAACGATGTCGGGAAGGCCAAGCGGTCAGTCTTGGAAGCCAAATTCAGGTTGCTAGGTAGAAGATTGAAGTCCCGGGCTTCCAAGGTAGCATTTTCAGAAGTGCTACCTGTTCCTCGTGCAGGTCCCGCCAGGCAGGCAGAACTCAGAAGCCTCAATGCGTGGATGAGGTGATGGTGTCGAGAGGAGGGCTTTAGATTTGTCAGGAACTGGAGAACATTTTGGGACAAGCCAAACCTGTTCAGGAGGGATGGGTTGCACTTGAATCATGATGGGACCAGATTGCTGGCACTCAACCTCAAAAAGGCAGCAGAGCAGCTTTTAAACTGATAACTGGGGGAAAGCCGACAGGAGCTGTATGGCATCCGGTTCGGAACACCTCATCCTCGGGGAATGAGGTTGGAGAGGGTAGAGAATCACATAGAAATGACATAGCAAGTATTAACACTGGCAGAATAGCGGAATGTGACAGTTTGTCTACTGAAAATAAAAGCTGTGGGGGGAGAAGAACAAGGCAGCAGCTGTTGCGGGACCAACTGTACAAGTGCTTCTACGCCAATGCTCGAAGCCTCCGAGCAAAGATGGGAGAACTTGAACATCTGGCAGCTAGGGATAACATTGATATAATAGCCATAACAGAAACCTGGTGGAATGTGGAGAACCAGTGGGACACAGCAATCCCAGGCTATAAACTCTATAGAAGGGATAGAGAGGGGCGGGTTGGAGGAGGAGTGGCCATCTATGTCAAAGAAGGCATAAAATCCAGCAGAATGGAGATTGACAGAGGGTCTGACTCCGCCATAGAATCACTGTGGGTTAAACTACCAGGTCCAAAGAGTGATGTGATAGTTGGAGTATTCTATCGTCCACCAGATCAAAAACGTGAGGGGGACCTTGAAATGAGGAGACAAATCATGGAGGTGGCTAAGAGGGATAGGATAGTAATCATGGGGGACTTTAATTATCCCCACATTGACTGGGCCAATTCGAGCTCTGGGCAAGAAAGAGAAACTGGGTTTCTCGACTTGCTGAATGACTGTGCCTTAGAGCAACTTGTCATGGAGCCCACCCGAGAACAGGCAACTCTAGATCTAATATTGTGTGATACTCAGGACCTCGTCAGGGATGTGAATGTCACTGAGCCTCTGGGGAACAGTGACCATGCTGCAATTACCTTTGCCATGCATGTCGGAGGAAGAGTGTCAACCAAATCAGACATAAAAACCCTTGATTTTCGAAGGGCAAACTTCCCTCAGATGAGGAAACTAGTTAGAGAGAAACTGAAGGGGAGGGTTAGAAGAATCCAATCTCTTCAGTGTGCATGGAGCCTGTTTAAAACAACAATAATAGAGGCCCAGCACAAGTGCATACCACAAAGAAAGAAGAGCTCATTTAAGTCCAAGAGGACACCGGCATGGTTAACGAGTGGAGTTAGAGAGGCTCTAAAGCACAAGGAGAGGTCCTTCTGTAAATGGAAATCCTCCCCAAATGAGGAAAATAAAAAGGAACACAAACTCTGGCAAAAGAAATGTAAAAAGATGATAAGGGAGGCAAAGAAAGACTTTGAGGAACGCATGGCTAGCAATATAAAGGGTAATAATAAAAGCTTCTTTAAATATGTTAGAAGTAGAAAACCTGCCAGAGAACCAATTGGGCCTCTGGATGGTGAGGGAGGAAAAGGGGAGGTTAAGGAGGACTTGAATATTGCAGAGAAATTGAACGAGTTATTTGCGTCTGTCTTCACGACAGAGGACCTTGAGCAGATTCCGCTGCCTGAGCCGCCCCTCTTGACTAAAGAATTAAATCAAATACAGGTTAAAAGAGAGGAGGTTTTAGGACTAATTGATAAATTGAGGATTAACAAGTCACCGGGCCCAGATGGCATCCACCCAAGGGTTATTAGGGAACTGAGAAATGAAATTGCAGATCTCTTAACCGTTATATGCAACTTGTCTCTTAAAACGGCCACAGTGCCGGAGGACTGGAGGATAGCAGATGTCGCACCAATTTTTAAAAAAGGAAGGAGGGGGGACCCAGGAAACTACAGGCCGGTTAGCCTTACATATGTCCCAGGGAAGATGGTGGAAGGCCTCATCCAAGAGAAAATCTTAAAACACATAAAAGAACAAACCTTGCTGAGAGAAAATCAGCATGGCTTCTGTAAGGGTAAATCTTGTCTTACAAACCTTTTAGAATTTTTTTGAAAAGGTCAACAGGCACGTGGATTTGGGTGAACCGGTGGATATAGTCTATCTGGATTTTCAAAAGGCTTTTGACACAGTCCCTCACCAAAGGCTGCTGAGAAAATTGCATAGTCAGGGGATAAGAGGGCAGGTCCTCTTATGGATTGAGAACTGGTTGAGATCCCGGAAACAAAGAGTAGGTGTCAATGGGAAATTTTCACAATGGAGAGAAGTGAAAAGCGGTGTGCCCCAGGGCTCGGTCCTGGGACCGGTGCTTTTCAATCTGTTCATAAATGACCTGGAGACAGGGATAAACAGTGAGGTGGCCAAGTTTGCAGATGACACAAAACTTTTCCATGTGGTAAAAACCAGAGAAGATTGTGAAGAGCTCCAGAAGGATCTCTCCAAACTGGGGGAGTGGGCTGAGAAATGGCAAATGCGTTTTAATGTAACCAAATGTAAAGTAATGCATATTGGGGCAAAAAATCCAAACTTCATCTATCAACTTATGGGCTCTGAGTTATCCGTGACGGATCAGGAAAGAGATCTTGGTGTGTTGGTGGACAGCTCCATGAAGGTGTCTCCCCAATGTGTGGCATCAGTGAAGAAGGCCAATTCCATGCTAGGGATTATCAAAAAGGGGATTGAAAATAAAACAGCCAACATTATAATGCCGTTATATAAAACAATAGTAAGGCCCCACCTGGAGTATTGTGTACAATTCTGGTCACCGCATCTCAAGAAAGACATAGTGGAACTGGAAAAGGTGCAGAAGAGAGCGACTAAAATGATTACTGGGCTGGGGCACCTCCCTTATGAAGAAAGGCTAAAACAATTGGGCCTCTTTAGTCTGGAAAAAAGGCGCTTGAGGGGGGATATGATTGAGACATACAAAATAATGCAGGGTATGAGTAAAGTGGATAGAGGGAAGCTCTTCTCCCTCTCTCAAAATACCAGAACTAGGGGACATACACTCAAATTGAGTGCTGGGAGAGTAAGAACTGACAAAAGAAAATATTTTTTCACCCAGCGTGTTGTAAGTCTATGGAACTCCCTGCCACAGGATGTGGTGATGGCATCTGGCCTGGATGCCTTCAAAAGGGGATTGGACAGATTCCTAGAGGAAAAGTCCATCACGGATTACAAACCATGATGGAGATGTGTAATCTCTAGGCTTTAAACCAGGGTACTTCAAGGGCCAGATGCAGGGGAGTGGTATCAGGAGACAGATATCTAGTCTCATGCGCTCCCAAACGCATCTGGTGGGGCCGCTGTGAGATACAGGAAGCTGGACTAGATGGGCCTTTGGCCTGATCCAGCATGGCTCTTCTTATGTTCTTATGTTCTTATATGTTCTTATTTTTTGTTCCCCCATGATTCATTTCATTTCCTTAGAAACATTTTTTTAAAAATATGAAATGAAACAGTAACGAACTGATTTGTTGCTCTATAAAATGAGTCCCCTGGGTCCTAAAGGCACCAAATTTGGTTCCTCTAAGACCTAGGGGAGCCATTTTACAGAGAAACCAATTGGTTCATTTGAAATGAAAAAAAAATGCTGTTTTGTTTCATTATTAATGAAATGCTTCTTCCCCACTTCGCTTCATTTCCTTTCATTTTGTTAGCTAACAAAACGACGAAACAGCATTTTGTTTTTCATTTGGTGCCCATCTCTATTTCCTACACAGGACTTCCTGTTTTTCCATATCCCTGCCTCCTGAAAGCTGGAATTCCAAACAAACATGCAGAAATTATATGGAAGGTTACAGTCTTCCATTCAGAAATAGCTGCTTGTTGAATATTTCAGAATAAAACACAATACAGAGTACCGGGGCATTTTAAAGACTAACAAATAGTATGTGGCACAAGTTTTTGTGAACAGTAGAACACTTCTTCAGAGACATGGAGTGAGGCTGCAGGTGACTGCTGTACATGCACAGGTAGAGGGGTGGGTTTCAGTGTGATATGTGACAGAAATGCTACAGCTGCCAATGTGGTGATTACCCTAATAGTGACCATTAGGGATTGTTCAATAGTTATTGGTGGATGACAAGTGCGAGCATATAACCATATTTTCTTTTATTTGTTCTGCTGTAAGCTTTGGTTTCCTGATTGATGGAACCCTTAGCAGTGTTTTCTAGAGAAAGATCAGCTTTGAGCCAAAATAAGGAGATATAGAAGAACTAAGGGGGGGGATCCTTCTTAAGTTTCAAGTTTATGACACCATTCTGCCCCAATGAAAAACAGGTGGAGTATGGGCGGTGCATGCAGAACTATGTGACTTAGGGTGAAAGGGCCCCTTTGGATCTAGGCCCTGGCGAGAGGCAGAGTGAGGAATCAAGCTTCCAGCCTCTAATTCTGCAGACAGATACCTAAACCACTGAGTTATTTAGCAGTGTAACTCCTTTCCTTTCTTACCATTGGTTTTTAACCAATAGAATTTCAGTTACCTTACCGGGATACTGTATTGTGCGCATCTGTATAAGTGGCATATTAATTATCCTTTATTGATTTGGTAACAGGCTTCTCTGTGTGTGCTCTTAGGTTGGTGGGTGGAAATTAGTGCTATCATGCTTTCCTTCCTAAGCCACAGTCAGAGGTAGAACCCTTTGGCCTGTTTATCCTCCTCCTTGTAAAAATCCTACCAAGTTGCTGTTAAGGACAAACTAAAGGGTGGGAGCTGTACTTTCCTTTCCTTATCAAATAGCCATTGATTTTTGTCTGAATACACTGAATACAACATAATGTATTCAGAACAGGATATGCCATGCATATTTCCCTAGAAAGGAACTGGATAACATAATCACATGATACTTTCTGTAGTGCATAGCAGTCCCTGTCCACCTGTCAGTCGGTCAGTCTATCTATCTGTCTAGGGATGTTTACATCATTAGAACACAGGATTCAAAACTAAAAAAGAGTAAGTATACAAATACTAATAAGGAACAAGAAACTGCCAGGTTACAAAACAGAACCTGTATTATACATATTCACATACAGATACTTCTCAAATAGTCTTTGAGATATGGGATGTGGGAGGCTGTTGGATGCAACCACACTCCCCCTTGTCACTGCCCAAGGATTTTTTGTTTGAAAATATACCCTAAGCACATCCGATCTCACCTGATTTCAAAAGCTAAGCAGGGTCAGCCCTGGTTAGTACTTGGATGGGCAACCACCAGGGAATATCAGGTGCTTTAGGCGCCTGGAGTAGGAACTGACATACCACCCCAGTATTCCTGCCAAGAAAACTCCATGCACATGGGGTTCCAAAGAGTCGGTCATGACTGTAATGACACAACACACACATGCCGACTGCTGTTTTTCAGCTCTACATTACTTACCTTTAAGCTCTGTGTTATGTACCTTGTGGCCCTGTGGTTAAACTACTGTACTGGAGCCAAACTGTGCTCATGTGCCAGGGTTCAATCCCAGGTGGACAACTCAAGGTTAACACAGCCTTCTATCTTTCCAAGGTTGGTAAAATGAGTGCCTAGCTTTCTGGGTGGTGGTGATGTGTAGCCTACATAATTAAATTGTAAACCCATAGAGTACTTGAAGCACTATAGGGTGGGATACAAGCAGAACACCTTGCTTTATTTAAATAATAGTCCTGCTTCATATATGAGAAGTTCCAGTTTTGTATCTGGAATGTGTGGATTTAATAGTTATATCAATTAAAGCTATCACTTTGCTTTTGCTTTTACTTGGTACACAATTATAATTACATAAGGAGCTTCTCCATCACCGTTAATATTTCATCTGAAAATTCTCTGCATTGTCTTATCCACCATGCCCTGCCTTATTAAGTTATATCTTCCATTTATTTGCTTTTTTGTGGGTATAAACTGATAGTATGTCAGGATTTACATTTATTCATGCTATTAATAAATAATATATATTATGCTGCAGATTGCCAGAATAGTTCAACACTTTAATGGGATAATTAATAAATATAGTGCATCTCCTTTCCACTCATCCATGGTGCTTTAGATGTAAGTTGGGAGATTCTAGGGGAACCTAAAAATAAATAAATAAATAAATATGGGGCTATTGCACCAATGTAGTACTTTCCATGCACAAGAAGAACATGCAAGTTCACATTCATGTTAGTGTCCTCTACTGCCCTCAACATGTACCATGGAAGACTTGAAGTTAGCTGTCTCAAATGCTTGTAATGATTCCCATTGTTGGACAAAAATGATATGAGACAGATTTTTTTTACTTCATGGCTTCTGACATAAAGAAAGATCTCGTTTCTAGGCCTAAAAACGAAGCATGGCTGATGACATTCTTCAGGATAAGATGGATGTTATGCTCTAATAAGTCAATTGTGCAATAGCCAACATTAATCATTATTTCGGTACATGAGATGCAAGCATCAAGTAGCAAAAAAGAAAAATGAAAAAGTGTTAAGTAGGGGATACCTGTGTGGTGTAGTGGCTAGAAAGATGGACTAAGTCTCAGGATTAGAGATGGGCACAAATGAAAAAAATTTCATTCAGTTATTCGTTATTTGTTTCATTACGTAACGAAATGAATAACGAAAATTGTGATGAAATTATAACGAACAGAACAGAACCACGAAAATTAGGTTTGTTACATTTTGTTTTTGTTAATGGCGACATACAATGAAATGAGCTGTTTTTAAATGTTAAAAAACATCCTGAATATCCGTAAAAACCCAGCGATAATTATTTATTCTGCCTGATAATACCTACCGGGGGGGTTGGGGTCCTTAAAACGTGCATGTATGTCTTTTCTCAGATCGCTGTATTTTTTTCCTTTAAGGGGAGTTAGGGGACATCGACCCAAAATGGCTCCCGGATGCCTAATATTGATTTCTTGGGTATTAAAACATCCATAAAAATGCAGTGATAATTATTTGAAATTATTACCTACCAGGGGGTTGCGGTCCTTAAAACGTTTGTTTTTGTCTTTCTCCCATCACGATGTATTTTTTATTTTCCCTTTAAGGATGGCACAAAATGGATTCCAGCCACAAGATGGATGCAAGCCATGTGACGGGATCATGTAAATTCTTGGACAATTTCAACCAATAGCATGCCCAGGTTGCAGACTGGGTAGGTGTGGCAGCCACAGAGGGCATAAAAAGGTTTGGCAGCACCCTTCCTCCTTGCATTCTGTGATGGGAGTTAGGGTGGGATTGCTGTCTCTGTGACTGGTTACTTTAGGGCAGCCAGGCAGGTGTGTGTCTCTGTGTTCCTGCTAGCTGCAGCCTGGCTCTTAGGGGAGAGAAAGAAGAGATTTCTCTTGAAGCCTCCCTGTGTGCGTGTGTACCTCTCGGTGAGTACTCTCCCCTGCCCCGCAGTGCAGTCAGTCTGCGGCTGCCTTACGCCCTGGGCAATGCATGCTACTGCCTTTGCAGCCCCCCTGCGTACCTAGTCTATATTGTGTCTCTGCCAGCATCATTTTTAATTTTTTTTCCCTCTGGTCTGGGGCATTGGGGGACGTCCGCGTGCGGAAATGCTTTAAGTCGCGCAAAAAGCGGATAAAAATGAAAAACAAAAAATGAAAAAATAAAACGAATTTTTTTCAAAAAATTCATGAAAAATGAAAACGAACCGAAACGGACCCGCAATGAAAAACAAAAAACTGAAACATCATTTTTTTCGATTCGTGCCAATCTCTACTCAGGATGTCTGGGTTTGAATCTCTGCTCAGCCATGGAAATTCATAGGGGGCGTGAAATGGTTAAAACCACTCCTTAAGTGTCACACTTATCTTGAAAGACCTACTAGGGTTGATGTAAGTTGGTTCCAACTTGACAAGATACACAAAATGTGCTAAGAATTTGCTGTTATTTTATAATACTGCTGCCTGAAACAGCCTTGTCACTTTAACAGCAGGACTGGCCCTGGAAAATACTTAGCCAATGTGGTATACTGGTCATAAGAGAAGGAGTGGGGAGTCTCCAATGGTGTTTGGTAATACAACTACCCACACACTTGCATAATGGTGATATTTGCTAGGAGAGTTAACATCTTGAAGGCACCAGATTGTCTACCTCTGGGTGAAGCTACAATTGTGGCAACCTTGTTTCAAAAAGCCCTTTAGTTATATGATACCTCATCTAAGCTTTGGCCTCTCATTATATTGCAGTCTAGCTTACTTCGCAGGTTTGGACGTAAGTATAAAAATGGGCTACATACATCATCAGCAGATTCTTGCAGAAAAGGCAAGTCTAAATTTATTTATTTATTTATTTGATTTCTGCACTGCCCATCCAGCACCATGGCTACTCTGGGCAGATGAAAATGTATTGACTGAGTCAAAGACATCCAATTGACACAACATAATTCCATGCAATGAAATGAAGCCGAGCTGTCTAAAGCATGAACATTGTTTCTTAGTTGCTGTTCTTTTTTGAAAAAAAACATTCTCCGTGGGAAAATGAAAGCAGTAGGGTACCACAACTAGAAACCCTAGGCAGAAGAAGACTGACAGCTCAAATGCCAATAAAAAGCCCAGGCTGTCCTATAAACTCCAATCAAATATGCCTGGGAGGGAATTCCTGTACTCATGTGATCATTGACTATTTTGTAAGGGAAGTGTGGGGGAGAGAGAAAAAAGATATTGGTACTTACCATACATTCATTTTCAGGAGGCAAGGTAAATTTGAGGGTTTCTTCTTCTTTCCTTCTCAATCCAATTGACTGAATGTATCTGTATGTGTATTATTTGTGCCATTATGAGCATTTGGGTGGGGTAAGTCACATTAGAATTAGGGAAAAGATCTTAGTTATCTAAATGTTATGCCTTCTGCCAGGTTGGGGGATGGAGAATGAAGGGGGGAAATAGTGGAATCATTGCTTGCATGCAACCATCAGTAATAGTTGATGGTACAGAGTTTCAACCCAGTTTCAGTCTTTCATTTCCACAAATAGCATTCTGGACAAAGTCCACAAATGCTTAGAAAGATTTAGATTCCAATCAAAGTAGGTGTTCTACAAACCGGGTTGAAGTGAGCCAGTTGTGAACTGTAATAGAAATTATTTGGAATGACTTAAAGCAGGTGGTATTCATAAACTTTAAGTAAAAATCTAGGAAGACTTCTTCTCTATGGTTTGCTTAATACATTTTCATCAGATATATTTTATGAAATAAAATATCTTTATTGTCGTTTTTGTACCTGTCGAGTTATACCCTTGGAAGACCTGGCTTTTCATTTCTAAGTAAGAACAGCTGTGCAACAGACTGTCTGAAGAGTCCCTATTGCAGAATGCAACATGGATTCTGAGCCAATGGCAACACCATACCAGCTGGTTCTATGTCTGAATAAATTTCTATTCCTGGATGATTTACCTGTTCTCAGCCCTGTCACCTTGGTCTTTCTACCATCCAGGTTTTTGTTTCTTAAAAAAAAAAAAAAATGAAAATTGAAAAAGGTGGTCTGTGTTCCTAAAGAGACCAAACTGTCCACTTCTAAAGAAGATATTTCTAAATATCTTTAAAGAGGCTTGATTATTTATTTTGCAATATACTTGAACCTGTTTCTAACACTTAGATCAGGCAGAGGGAAGTTTGTTGGGAATGAAGAATCCTCCTATAATATATTCATACGCAGGGAATATAAATTAACTGATCATAATCATATCATTGAAATTAAAGCTGCTTGTGGTAGAAAGTTTTACTCTAGAAAATTGTCCCACTTTAAAAGGGGTTCAGTGGATAAAATTATATAACAAGAAGCTGCACAATTATGCACAACACTTTGAATATTCAAAGCAGATCCTTTTCTTCAAATTTAGGAAGTATTTCTCTTCTCCCCTCTCTCCCACTCTTTTAAAAATGACAACAGAGGTAAACAACCACCTTTCTGGAATTCTGTAACTGTGCTATAGCTGCAAGCCAGTAATTTTAAGTATTCCAGGAAGATATTAGAAAATACATTCAACCCATCTTTTAATTGGCTCCTGCGATGGTAGAAACCTTCCAAATGGGAAGAAGACAAGAAACTTTCCCATGAATTATACTTAATTTAGTTCAGAATGGTGGACTATTTTCTTTCCTGAACACAAAGTTTAATTATGCTAAATACTCATGTATACAGTCATTATGTAAGACAATATTACTGAACCTCTCAAAGTAAATATGAATTCAGTCGACAGAAAATACATATATAATCCAACATTTTCCCCCTTGTGTTTACCTTCCTTTGTCTGACTGCTTTCTTTTCTTACTTATTGGGTAGTTTAAATGTAGCATTATTCCTGTGCAGGATATACAGTAGGGCACTCTGTATCTTTAGATGTAATACTTACTTGGGTTTAGATGAAAAGTGTCAAGATGCAGAGATAGATGTATGTTACTAGAGCAGAGAGAGGGTGGTTCAAGAAGCTCCCCGTCATGCTTGGACTAGTTAAGCCAGGCCTAAAATTCACTGGAGTGTGCTTTGGTTTTTGAGGGGGAGTTGTGAATGCTGACAGTTGAACACAAATACTTGGCTCCAGCTGCTCTAGCAAAAGAAGGCAGTGTCAAAGCAGAAAGAAATGGTCAGCTCTCCAGAGAACGACAAACCTGTTCTTGAAATGCCAACTTCTGAACATTGGGGAGGGGTTGTATTGATGGACTGACCTTTATTTCTTTCCTCAACTGTTATATGTACAGACTCCTGCTTTTCCTTTAAGCAGCTACACTGAGTCTTCATTAGGATTGTACGGGAGGAGTTGACTTGTTTTGTAGGCTTTGGTTAAGTAGGCCAATGTAGTGCTAGGAAGTGTTTTTCTATTTCTGATTTTCACCTTCTTTTTAATGCTTGTTGCTAGCACTGATTTGTAGAGCCATCTTTTTCTTTGCTGTAAGTGCCAATGTATATTCCAGGTCTTGGTGGCTATCAAACATGCAGTACTCTGATTTGGGATGGGTAATGCATGGGCACTCTTGAGCAAGCTAGACTGTGGAGACATTAAATTGCCATCTCCTATGCCTCCAGAACATATTTTCCTTAAGCCTGGCTCCTGGGGAAGGGGTGACAGATGTCAAGGAAGAATGGTTTTAGGAGTTTTGCCTACACACAGAAGGCCCACTACATTCCCAAAGGTGATGGTAACCCCCCCCCCCAAAAGAGATTGTATTTCCAGATCAAAGTCTTCTATTTTTTTTACACTTCTTCACTCAATAATATTTACATACTTCCAGAAACCCAAGCAGAATTTGGATAGGTCCACTTTCCTTTTAGCATGGGGTAGCCTGGTCCAATTTGTATGGCAAATCGAGAATGGATGAAATTCACACATCCCTAATATAAATCATAAAATTACAGTGATTTTTTTTGCTCTTTCTGCACTTACAATCCTGACCAGAGATGGGCATGAATCATAAAAATGGTGATTCATTTCTATCTGTGATTCATAAAGTTGATGAATCACAGATAATGAATGTATGAGTCTTTTGATGAATTGACAAATTGATTCATTGATTCGTTTTTTTAAAAAGGCTATAAAATTCCCCCTTCCTCCACATCAAAATTTCAGGGAGGCTTCCCCTGACTCTCCTCCACAAGCCTGGAAGGTTTCTTTTTCTGATGTCTACATTATGTACCGCCAAAGAGGGCCTCCCAGGAAAGTGGAGGGAACAGGACTGCAGCTTGAATTAATAAATAGGGAATACCTTATTACTTTGAATAATTTCTAATCCAATGAAACTCATCTGAGAATATTGAAGAAATGGTCTGAAGAACTCTCACTCTCTATAATTTTCTTGAAACCATAGATGGTGGATGAAGTGCCAGATGATTTGAGAAGGAATAATAGTGTCCCTCTCTTCAAAAAGGTCAAATCAGAGGAACCTGGGAACTACAGACCAGTCAGCCTGACATCAATCTCAGGGGAAACTGTGGAGGAGATTATAAAGTAACCAGTCTGGAAGTACTGTACCTTAAAAACAATGCGGTAATATCTAGAAGCCAATGCAGATTTGTTAAGAACAAAACCTGCCAAACTAATTTTATCACATTTTTAAAATTGGGTAGCCTCTCTGGTAGATGGTGGGAATCATCACTTCAGAAAGCCTTTGAAAACATGCCCAATGATATTCTGATAAGCAAGCTAACCTGATGCAACCAGTCTCAGGTAGAAACACAGCTGCATAATCATCCTCAGAGAGTGTTTATCAATGGCTCCCTCTCAAACTGGGAAGTGGGAAAAGTGGGTTACCACATGGCTAAATCCTGAGCATGGTGCACTTCAACATTTTAATTAAAGATATGGATGACAGTGAAAGATGCCAACAAACTGAATTCAGAGATGAGCAACAAAGATGATCAGGAGACTGGAAACCAAGCCCTTCGAGGAAAATCAGGAAGAACTGGGCATGTTTAGCCTTGAGAAAAAAAGTCTGAGAAGTGATATGACAGCAGTCTTCAGATACAAAATAGGAGCAGAGTATGTTCTTAATCATCCCAGAGTACAGTACATATAATAATGGGCCCCCCTTTACAGGAAGACAGATATCAGGTGAAGATCCAGAAAAATTCAACTTATAGGACAGTACTGAACTAATCGAACCAATTACATCGGGGTGGGGGAGGATGAGTACAAAATTAGACAAGCATCTGTCATCTGTTTTGATTTGAATTCCTTCATTGAGCAGGGGGTTGGACTTATCGGTCTTATAGAACTCGTCTATCTCCATTCTTTTATGATTCTATGAAGGAAAACTCGATGACAAATTGTGCAACAATTGAAGTTAATCTAAATGAAACGGCACTCATTGGAGATAATACTATTCGATTCAGAGTTCACATTTCATGATTATAACCATATTAATCTGGGAACAGGCTAAAGAACCTTCAGGATATTCAGCTCATCAAGACCACATCTCTGATTATCCCACCTTACAAAACCAAGAGCACAGCTCAGTGTGATCCATATGTCTGGCACAGAATATAATTACGGGCCAATTTTTTAAAAAAAAGCACATCAAATGCCTGGACAGAACTGCGTGGGAGGCAATACCCTTGTCATCTCACCAGATAAGCAGGTTTTGTTGTGTGCTGCTCAGTGTTACAGTCAAGAAAACATTTTCCTTGGTTGGAGACGGCACCAGCTTTTAATCCTCAAAGAGAATGACAGGAACAACACAGGAGATTTTTGCCTTAATGGGAAATCGTTCTCTTAAACGACATCTTCTTTGCATAGGTGGAAATTATTCCTGCCAATGCACTTGCCTTGATTTTTTTTTAGAAATGAGAAATAACTTAGTATCTAGAATGGAAAGTGTTTAATTCAATTCTTCAAAAAAACCTCTGGTTTATGAAAGTGGGATATTGTACTTCTCTGTCCTTGATTTAGAATTTCTGGAAATGGTCCAATATTGCTGCAAAATTTTGGACCTACTATACGTTACCAGCCGAAAAAAAGGATGCTAAGCTTTACACAGCAAAGAGCAGGCTGAATGACACTCATATCTAGAGATGGGCACGACTTGAAAAAAAAAATTCGAGTTGTCGTTAGTCGGGCCGGTTCCGTTTCGGCTCGTTTCCGTTTTTCGCGAAAATTCGCAAAAATTAGTCGGTTCGTTTTTTCGTTTTTTCGTTGTCGTTAGTACTGGTTTGGGGAGGGGGTAGCGGGCTCCTGGAGGGAGCTGCAGGAGTCAGCCAGAGCCACAAGTGACGGACTGGCAGACTCTTTGCACCCGCTGTGTCTCACGTACTTGCATGTAGTGCAATGCAAGTAGATCTGGCTTAGGGTTAAGACGGCTTAGCGCAACGGCTAGGGTTAGGCTAGTTACGGGTGAGGTTACGGTGAGTATTGGGGTGCATCTGGGTGCCTCTCTGACCCACTTAGAAGGACAGTGTACTGGCGTATGGGTTAGGCTTAGGGTTCGGGTTTGGGCTACGATTAGTGGGCTGTTTATGCCCGATTGGCACATCCCAGAAGTCTCTGTGGTCAACCTGGCCAAGTGGCCATGCGATGCGATTGGTGGAAAATTTGCATGGTCTACTCCCATGGGAGAGCCCATCATTGCGAATGCGCAGGTGTAAAAAAATAAAATAAAATAAAATAAAATAAAATCAACGGAGACTTTTTTTGCAAGAAAAACCCACTGCTGCTCCTGTAAAAATTCAAGCATTTAAAATAGCTAATTTCCGCATGTTTCTGTGGTGCTTTGGTGGGGTTTTGGGCAACAATTTCAAAAAAAATATTGCGGTCGCCATTTTGGATCCCCCCCCACCGCATGGCAAATGGATGCGCCCTCCCAGCCTGGTACAGTCAGCAAAACCTGGCCATGCGATTGGTGGAATGGCTGCAAAACTTTGCATGGTCCACTCCCATGGGCGAGCCCATCATTGCAAATGTGCAGGTGTAAAAAAATAAAATAAAATAAAATAAAATAAAATCAACGGAGACTTTTTTTTGCAAGAAAAACCCACTGCTGCTCCTGTAAAAATTCAAGCATTTAAAATAGCTAATTTTCACACATGTTTCTGTGGTGCTTTGGTGGGGTTTTGGGCAACGATTTCAAAAAAAATATTGCGGTCGCCATTTTGGATCCCCCGCACTGCATGGCAAATGGATGCGCCCTCCCAGCCTGGTACCAGCAGCGCAGCAGTAGCAATAGCCAAGGAGAGGGGGGAGGGGAACCCCCCCCCCCAAATAAAACACCCTTCTGGCCTGGTAGGTGCCCTCAGACAGTTTTCGCCTACTTTTAGGGCCGGGAATCGGGGGTTTTTTTAACTTTTAAAAACTTTTTTTCTGTGCCGCTTGGCATTGCGCGATGCAAGTAACGAGCACGACAAATCAGACCAAATTGTTCGTTCGTCGGTTCGAGCTCGAAGTCTGGGGCAGTGATTCCCGTTACCGTTTCCGTAGAGTAACGGAAACGAGTAACGGAAACGGAAACGGGAATACCGCTAAGTCGTGCCCATCTCTACTCATATCATCATGTCTCTAGATACTGTGGCTATGATTGGAGCCTTGGAAATACTAGGGGAATTGTACATGGAAAAGGCCATGTGGATCCCAAGATAGCATGAAGGTAAAAGTAGGTATATATTTATTGGACCACTAGAGAAACAAAGAATTGTCAAGCTTTCATGGAGAAAATTCTACTTCTTCAGGCTTAGCACAAGCCATAGAGCAAAATATTGTAGACAAAAGTCCAAAAATCAATGGTATGTGTCTGTGAAAGCTGATGTCAGTCCTCTTGAGGCTGCGGTCTCAAGCCTCTTTATATCATGGTTTGGAATGTTTACACCCCTTTCTTAGGACCAAAGGGCTCCCAATTACTTTGTGATTGCTGTGGGCTAGCTAGAAAGGGGGGGGAGACCTGATGAACGAACAAAGTCCATCAGTTCAGGATAGGGAAATTTGTGGCTCGTGGTTCATCAAGGTTGATGAACAATGAACCAAGACAAACTGCCATTTTGGCGGTTCATCTCCATCTCTATTCCTGATAAAAATAAGAAGAAAAAGGAAAGGGCCCCATCCCTGAATCTGTGAAATACAATATGAAGTCTAAGGCAACTCTCTCTGTACGCATTTGCATTCAGTTCAAGGGCCAGTTCACTTATGGGTGTGGCTGATCATCTTCATATATAAACCCCTGTCTCTCCCATACTCAAAAGCAGAGGTTTCATCACAGCAGCTGATGATCATTCATGTATTTTAAGTAGACATGGGCATTTCATTTCGGAAGGGGCCTTGTTCCAAAATGAAACACAGCAGCACAGCCACTGGTCAGAACTGGGACGCAGCCTCCATAATGAAATCAACCACTGACTTACCTTCTTTTGGGTCATATGGGGCAAAACTCCAATCAGGAAGCAGCCTCTGATGCATCAGATTTTTTCTCCCTGGCACTGGCCAATCACGCAGGGAGGTAGGATGATCCATGTCCTTGCACAGTTCCTGATTGCCCAGCACCAATTCAAGACATCTGGGAGCAAGCTAAGAATATATTACTTGGAAGTGAAATCTAGAAGTCAAAGAGATTTTCACTTTAAAACTTGACAAGCTTTTTGATGTTATTAGGTCCAAGTGTAAAATTAGAGATTTGTTTTTGAGATGGTTGTGCTGCATACAAAAAGGAAGCTCATATTCAGTGTATATGTCATCATGAAGAGATTAAGGGTCAGAGAGAGAAGATAGGTTTTATTGGACCACATCAAATTGGTCTGCCAGATTTGCCAGAACTTAATAGACAAATAAAAAGAACAAACTGCAAGAAGATGACAGAAGAAGACTATCTGAATATAATCAGAGGAGTGAATCAGATGTTTCACTATCATCAAATGAAGTTATTTTCTCAACTGATGAGGAAGAAGCCTGGGGCTAAGGGTGGTGTTCTGGAAGTGTGGCAGAGGATCTTTGCGTAGTGATTTCTGGAGACCCACGTTGGCTCCAGGCACTTTCCCGGACACCCTTGATTTCAAGAAAATAATAGACAGTGGCTCAGAGATGCAGTTCATTTGGCCCTGGAGATATAAACTTGGTCGGGATAATAAGGTATTCCTTGATAATTTGTTAACCTTCAATTATGTTTCCTCCAATTGCACTTCACATTGGTCTGGAGAGTCATAGTCAATTACACACCGAACAAAACATGCTTGCAATAATAGGTGAACAGAACAGAAAAGTAAGAAACAAAGCAGAACCAAATGTTGGAGAATTTGGTCGAGGAGTCAGAAATGAAGGAAGGAATAGTTCATAGAGTTCTGTGACGCCAACAATCTGTTCACGTAGGTTGGGCTAAAAGGACTGACACTTCCCCATGTGATCTGCTATCCACTCACATTTGAGAAAACCAGCCCAGAATACTGAATCATAAACTCTTATGTGTTAAAATGTCATTAATAAAAACACAATACTGAAGTATAAGATTCCAAATGTGATCATCAGTGGTTCGGGATGAGTGCCCCAGGATGCTTCAAAAAACTAGTATGTAACTTGTACATAAATGGCAGTAAGTGCCTCTTCATCCTGAGTATGTGCACTGAGGAGCCGTTAATACATTGTGAAATAAATACTTTCCCTGACATGATAACAGATTTTCTGACAGATGAATCTTTGGCTTAGGAAGTGTAAATTGAAAATCACCCTTCAAAGAACAGACCGATGAAAGCTGCAGCCTATGAATTTCCTGTGGAAACATATAAAATAGGGGTAGTCACCCATTTTATCTTCTAGTATCTACTTGCCAATATGAACAGGAGGCTTTGGGTTGCATGCTCGGGGGCGTAGCTGGAGTTGGTGGTCCAAGAGACCAAAATGAGCAGCAGGCAAGCTCCGGGCGCACATCTCGCTTGGGGGTGCTCCTGGACCCCGGTCTAACTCTGGAAGCCCAGGTGGACTCGGTGGCCAGGGGTGCCTTTCTCCAGCTGCAGAAAATATATCAGCTGTGCCCCTACTTGGATGAACGGAGCCTCATGACAGTTACACATGCACTGGTAACATCCCGTATTGATTACTGCAATGCGCTTTATGTGGGGCTGCCTTTGAAGACAGTCCGGCAATTGCAACTGGTTCAGAATCGCACTGCACGGCTGGTGAGTGGCGGGGCTGCCAGGGAACACATCACACTGCTTCTATATAACCTTCATTGGTTACCAGTTGCTGCCCGAGCCCAATTCAAAGTGCTTGTACTGACATAAAGCCCTAAACGGCTTAGGACCTAGATACCTGAAGGACTGTCTCCTTCCATATGAACCTACCGGGCAATTAAGATCTAGCCAGAGGGCCTTCCTGAAAGAGCCATCCCTCAAGGAGGTGAAAGGGATGGCTTGTAGGAACAGGGCCTTTTCAGCAGTTGCCCCCAGATTATGGAACGCCCTCTCAAGCGAGACCCGCCTGGTGCCAACATTGATGACATTCTGGTGCCAGGTAAAAACATTCCTGTTCAAGAAGTCTTTTTAATTGATCATTGTGGGTCCTGATGGCGATTTTAGTGCAGTGTTTTAATATATTGCATTTATTGTATTTAAATGTTTTATTGTTTTAATTTTATTGCAACTTGATGTTAAAATTGTTTAAATTGTTTACTTTGATTGTGAGCCGCCCAGAGACTTTTGGGTAGTGGGCGGCATACAAGCTAAATAAATAAATAAATAAATAAATAAATAAATAAATAAATCTAGCTTGTATGCATATAGAAACATACACACATAGCATTTCCTCATTTACATCCACTTGCACACTCTTCTCACATACATACTCACCATGTCTCACACCACACTCGTTATTCACAGAAAGAAAGGCTTCAGATATGAGAACTATATGATTGGTCCATTCCTCCAGAGCAGCTGAGTGGAGGGCATATGGGAGACTTCTTTGTGCAATTCAGCATAGTTGGTTCCTGGTTTGAAGGCCAGGCTCACCCCCATTGCTCCAACAGTGAATAATCCTTGCTCCTATAGTATACTGGGGATTTCAGTGGAGATTTAGGTGGTGGCAGCTGCATGAACTGAGAGGGTATAAAGTTACTTTGAAAGGCTAAAGAGTTACAATCTGACCCTCCCAAATATTCCACAAACTTCAGGTAGTAAACATTAGAGCTCCAGTTTTGTTTTGTTTTTAAAACAATAGCCTTGTGGGATTGAAAGAATGAACAAGTTTGATTTAATTTAGCATGAGCTTTTGTGAAGAAGTTGATGCTTAAATTTAGCTGCTTCCACACCATTGCCCCATTTCACTTTGATTAGTTTTTCTTTTTCCGGGAAATCTCATGGTAAACGATAATTTCCTTTTTTCCTCTCCTTGTAGCCGACCATGCCATTTTGTGCTGAGGGTATTGTACCTTCCTATTTTTCATTGATGCTTCTGATTTTTTATTGATGTTTCTGATTGCTGTTGATTCTTACTTTTTATTGTACACCGCCCCGAGTTCCGTCTCGGAAGATGGGGCGGTATATAAATAAATAAATAAATAAATAAATAAATAAATAAATAAACTGTGACATATCCATGGTCTCTTCCAACTCTATGATTCTATGATTCTATGATTCTATGATTCTATTGTAATGAAAGTTTTCAGAACAATTTTTAAAGCAATTTTTTTATTTTCCTGTTCTTCAAATGTAGTTTAAAGAATTCCTTAAAAAAATTAAATAAAACCCAGAATGCTATAACCCAGTGGCCTGTGTAACACACTGCACTCTTTCCCCATTGTCACAAGATTGCACACAGCAAACCAAAAGGCAAGGTATGAGCCACCACCTACACCATGTGATATTTTCCCTCCATTGTATAGTGAGGTAACATATTTGGAACACTAACAATAAGTTTTCCATGCTCTGCTTGTTAGTTATGATTAATAAATAAGATCTAATTATAAGGAGGAAGAATATCTTTGAAGGCAAGAAATTGGGGACAGAGAAGAGTCACTCTTGTCATCTTTGAAATTTATTTATTTATTTATTTATTTATATTTGATTTATATACCGCAACCATCTAGCAAAAAAGCTACTCTGGGCAGTTTACAAACATATACAAAATACAAAAACAGCTTGAACAACTTAAAATAGTAAATAAAAAAACTAATCTATCAGACCAAATAATCAAATCATCATAATAAAAAGAACAAATAAGCAAATAAGCACAAATATAGTAAAGAAAAATAATAGCGTCCTATTTATATAGGGTGTTTGAAATACTGTATATGCCTTGAGGATATCCTGAAAGCAGTGTATGGTCATTACAGTGGTACCTTGTTAATTAATTCATTCCAAACGAAATTATGTTAAGCACATTTTCCTTAATACAAATTTCCCTTAGGAATGCATTGAAAACAGAGTAATCCCATTTTTATGTTGTACGGATTCGCCCCATAGGCGATTCTGTTAAGCAAATTTCCCCTATCTCTGGAATTTTTTATGTTGTACATATTTTATGTTATACAAACAGTTTGTTATACAAGGGTCCACTGTATATTTAGTAGCCACTGATGCGGTCTTATCTTCTATGGATTTGTCTAATCCCCATTTATAGTCATAGAAGTTAGTGTTAAGACTGATTTCCCCATATTAGTGTAAGATCACAAACCCCTCTGGCCTCCTTGTTTCCAGCGAGTTGGATTTAACTTCCCCAAAATATAGACATCTGTCGCTCTGGATTGCTACTACCCCAAACTTTTGATCCAGCTACCCCTTTAGAACTCAGAGAGAAACAATTAAGTCTGTCCTCCCAAACTTAATCCACCTCCCCAACTTCTTGCACATGAACCCATACCTTCTATTGTGAAACACATTTGACACCCCCTTGCTTTATTAAAAGGAAAGGAAGCAAGTTGGGCACAAGGCTGCTGGACTTTGCAGGCAAATTCAAAATGCAAATTGCTGAACTAAATAGCTTCCAGTGTTGTAACTTTCCATATAGAAGAATTGCTATAATGCCCTGATCATTTGTGTTGCTCATTCATTCATTCATTCATTCATTCATTCATTCATTCATTCATTCATTCATTCTCCTGCCTTTCTTCCATTATAGGGACTGAGGCATTCTTTCTTCATCTTCACAATATCTTTTTCTTCTGAGACATGGTAATAAAAAAGGCCATGTGTGTGGTCTTGAAAGTACAATGAAGATGATCTACAGGCTTTCCAATTCATTAGCGTATCAGCTTACCAATGAACTTGCCAAGGACCTGCCCTACCTGAGCCTCCTTCAGCTTTCTACTTAATTGACTATTCTATGATGGTGCCTTCAGGCTTCCTCACAAAACACTTAGTTTAAGGCTTTGTGGTATCAGAATTATAAAGATATTGCAGACATCCAGTTACTGAAGAACAGGTATACATCTAGAGCTATCCATGGGATGGTTGTGATGGCCACCTATTCAGGGTTTTCAGATAAAAGGGGGGTGATGTTGGGTTCTGGACTCTGTCACATTTACCATCTGCACTGGGTAAAGTTAGAAAACAACAACAACAACAAAACTTCTCCCCAAACTTGCACCAAGGTTGCTTTTGTGCAAACTACAAATGCCTACCAACTAACTTCAACATGTGGTTCCCTACCCCCACCAGTTTCCATTTTGAAGTCATTCATTCTAGAGGAAAACAACTTGAAGATGGGTTTACTTTCAAGTGCAATTCCCAGGTGCCACAAACATTGCAAACACCATAAACAGTGAAATCACTGTGAGTGGTTTTCATTTTTCCAAAAGAACGCATCAAGCTAAGGCTGGGTGTGAGGGAGTCTGAAACTTATCTTTTGTCTTAGGTCCAGCACAGCATTTTTTTCAGCCTGGTGATTATTCTGTCTGTCCTCCCTTAGCCCACTAGATATTTGCCTTCCTTTTTGCTTCCCTAACTTTATGTTTGTACTAGAGCTGAGCATGAACTGTGCTTTGTAGCCTTGGTGTGGTTTAGTGGATCAGGCCTACGGGTGTAGTGTGGGTGTCCTGGATTCCCCACCCGGCATCGCCCCATGAGTACCACTCAGAAGAGAAGGTGGAGCAAGGAAGCCCAGGGTGCTGCCTCTGAGTAGGCACAGGGATGGAGTGACAAAGCTGCAGGGGGAAACACAACACCTGTGGGCATGAACTGTGACAAAGTGCCAGACCAGGCCAATCTCTATTTTTTCTGCTATTCCAATCCATCACAGTCATCTTGCTCTTTTAAATCATTCATGCATCTAGTTTATGATCTATCTCTACTCCTTTTTCTAATCCAAGTTTGCCATTGATGTATTTCTTTATTCCATCACCCATCTATTTGTCATGTTTCATTGTACTGGTACACTTCTGGACACATAAGCGGTTACACATTATCAGCCACAATGAAAGGTTCATATGCATCTTGAACACTCTAGTGCAGTGTTAGCAAACCAATGGCACGGGTACCAAAGGTGCCACTTGGAGCCCTTTCTGCGGGCACCTGACATTGCCCCCTCACAGCCTCCTGTATTCAGGTTCTATTTCTGTATTGGCGCTTTGTGAAAAAATTGTGGGTTTTGAATCACAGTTTGGACACTCTGTCTCTAAAAGGTTCGCCATCACTGCTCTAGTGCAACATCTTCTCTTTGTAGAGAAATGGTAGCTATTATGGAGTGTGTGTGCAGAGTGTGGTTCCTATGGTATCTCCAAATCAGCACTCCATTGGAATGATCGACGTGAATGTCCCCACTGCAATATTTTGGTTAGAGACAGTGCACCTACATGTGAAGATACTTCCATTACAAAAATGCTGATGAGGGTCTGGGCTACTGTAGTTGTATCTGTTAACATTTAAATCAAATATGTTACATTATGTTGTCCTAGACCAGAGGAGCGAAGTACCTGCAAACCATGTATTATGGCCAGAGCTTGGAAACATTACTTTTTAAGAATATAACTAGAGATGGACACAAAATGATTTTTTATTCATTTCATTATTTGTTATTCATTTCGTTATAGAATAAATGAATAACGAGTGGACCCATCAAAGAAAAATGAAATGAAATAGAAATTTCCATTTTGTTTGCTTTGTTTTATGTTTTCCCATAGGAATGCATTGAAGCAATGCATTCCTAAGGGGGGAAAGCCAACATGTCCAATTGGCATGGGGGAACTGCAGGCTATTTACCTCAGCCAAAGCCACTGCTGATCAACTGGAGCACAGGGCTTTGGCAGGGAAAAAAAGTTTTAAAAGCCTGCCCTTTTCCCCACCTTCAGCGGGAAAAAACAGTTTAAGAAGCTTGTCCCTTGCCCCACCCAATCGGCCCCAGGCTTCTCAGAGGAGCACCGGGCAGCGGCACGGGGTGATGCGATCCCTGCCGCCCCCCGCACGGCCTGAGGCATAGGTACTGCGATCCCATGATATAGTGGGACCGCAGTACCTGAACTGCGAAATGGCAGGGGGTGACTGTACTTCCAGCTGCACTGCAGGAGGTACCAGAACATAGATTGTACACAGTCATGAACTGCTTCCGGAACTCTGGCTCCAATTTTGTCTCGAGGTTAACTCCTGAAGCCTCTTCCAGAAATGGATATAGGGCACAAGGCAGTGGAGGTTTAAAATCAGAGCTTTCCTTCTAGAAGATAATTCTTCCATTTTTTCTGCTGTTGGGGCATAAAGACTTCTTCCGCCTTCAAAACCATTGACCATCTTCTCCTGTAACCCAGGGAAGGGGTGCTTACGAGGTAATACCAGCCAAGCCAGCTGGACCAAGGTTTTTAAAGGAGGTATTACTCTTCTAACACTGACAGTGATGATTTGGAAATGTAGAAATTATACTTCTGTTAATGCCCCCTAAAATAGCATTATGGTTGGTTCATATCCAGTTGGTTCATATCCACCCAATGTTGTCTAAAGACTAAAATGGTGTGTGTGTGTGTGTGTGTGTGTGTGTGTGTGTGTGTGTGTGTGTGTGTGTGTGTGTGTGTGTGTGTGTGTGAATCTTCCATGCTCTGATTGTGGTCATTAGGTTCTTGGATCCAGGAAGCCAGGATGTCCACTCAGCCCTTCTGTACATCACTTTTGATTTTAAAGATCAGAATTATAGGTCTAGGATATGATATGATATTAAAATAATTTATTTATTTATTTATTTATTTATTTATTTATTTATTTATTTATTTATATACCTCAACCATCTAGCAAAAAAGCTACTCTGGGCAGTTTACATACATAGGCAAAATACAAAACAGAGTAAACAACTTAAAATAGTAAATGAAAACTAATCAATCAGACCAACATAAGATAAATAATCAAATCATAATAATAAAAAGAACAAATAAAGATTATCTCTCCCAATTTTACTGTTGTTTCATATGTATATTTCTATACTATCCTGTATCTTAGCCACAATGAAACCAAATAATGGAAATGCAAATAATATAATGCTGCATGTTGTCACAATAGTATGGGAAAAAACCCTGGTTACACAAAAAACTTGTATATCCTTAAATGTAAGCTCTACATCTGGAATGGCACATACAGGATTTCACTACTAGAAAAACTGATGATTTACACATTACCCATGTTGACAAAAGTGGATCATTGCTTTGGTGAAACCAAACCTGGGACTCTACTTTTCACTAATTTATTTCCCCAAATATCCAGTCAATGCCATCAGCAGCAATGTTAAAACCTTGCATCTTGGCTGAGTGCCTCTCCTTCAGAATGACCTCCCATCTCATTTGCACCTCCCATTCTACAATGATGTGGGTGTCCACCCCTGAGGAAGGCCCTGAAATCAACAACCAGGAACCAAGCCTTCTCAGCACTGGCCCTCCCATTGTGAAACTCTCTTTTGATAGAAGTGTGACAGGACCCCTCTCTCTTTAGAGTTCTGTGCACCTCAATTTAAAAAGCATGTTGACAATCTTGAGCGGGTCCAGAGGAGGGCGAACAAGATGATTGAGGGTCTGGAAGAAATGTTTTATGAGGAGCAGCTTAGGGAGCTGGGAATGTTTAGCCTTACAAAAAGAAGGCTGAGAGGGGATATGATAGCTATGTTTAAATATTTGAAAGGATGTCACATTGAAGAAGGGACTGGTCTGTTCTCCATGGCTTCAGAGACTAGGATGCGGGCCAATGGTCTCAACCTACAGGAAAACAGATTAGATTTAAACATTAGGAAGAACTTCATGACAGTTAGAGCTGTTCAGCAGTATTTCTTCAAATTTAGTAATTTGCTTTTCAAATCCAATTTTTAAATCTTCTTGAAACTTATGATTAATTTGATAGTACTCCAACCAGACGTTTAGATACCTCTTTATCTTTTCATAGATTTTAAGCTTTAATTCCCCTTTTTCTTCTTCCAGCAGCTGCTTATAGGTGAGCCATCCTGTCTCCATATTGGTTTTCCTTAAAGTAAGGTATTCCAAAGGTGAGCACCACCACTGCGTTTTTGGTTCCAGGACGCCTTTGTATTTGTACCATACATTTAATAAAGATCGACGGAGGGTGGTGGAGTCTCCTTCTTTGGAGGTTTTTAAGCAGAGGCTAGATGGACATCTGTCGGGAGCACTGTGATGCATGGCAGGGGGTTGAACGAGATGGACTTTGAGGTCTCTTCCTAATCTATGATTCTATGATTCTATGATCTCTTGACTTTCTCTAAGTTACCACTCACTTGATCACTATTTTCAGGTCTGATTCCTCCTTTGGGATGGAACCAAATAGTTATGTTGGGGTAATTTAGATATAGAAAGAGCTAACTGAAGGGGTAAGATCGAGAAAACAGCAGAAGGAAGTTAAGCAGTCCCAGTCTCTGTGTTCCTTTCCCAACTAAATTAGCAGTTCACACATACTGGCATTCAGTAAAAGCTAAAGTAAAAGAGAAGTGAGAAGGCAAGTATGGCTACTATTGTGATGGAAATAGCTCTGTATCTTGTTCACATTCCTTACAGTGATATTTTAATGAGTTCCTACCTTTCTATACATCTGGGAGCCAGTGCTTTATTCTATATTTAAATACAGGAATAAAATACAGAGCAAACAAGCTTGAAATACAAAGTGAATGGAGGTTATTCATGTATGTAGGGCAAGGGACCCATGCAGAGGCTATGTGCCCACAGGGTGTCCTTCATAACATCACCCAAAGTTCTTGCAGCAGGGGAGCCATACTACAGGGAAATGAATAGGTTCATTTTAAACAAAACAACAACAACAACAACCACAACCCACCAGTTTATTTCATTACTAACAAAACGCTGCTTTCCCGGTTCATTTCATTTCATAAGAACATAAGAACATAAGAACAGACTTGGTGGAACAGGCCACTGCCCATCCAGTCCCGCATTCTGTCTCACACAGTGGCTCACCAGTTGCTTCAGGGTATTCCCAAGCAGATGTTTTCAATGGCTTAAGATTCCCAGCAAAATGTATTGAGAGACATCCACACTATCTCTCCAACCTGGAGGTTGTCCTTAGGCATCCCTCATAATAGCCAATGATACCTTTGTTCTCCATGAACTTGTCTAATTCTTTCTTATAACTGTCAAAGCTTAAAGCTGCCACCACTTCTTCTGGCAGGAAGTTCCACAGACCAGTGATCCTCGGGGTGAAAAAGTACCTTCTCTTATTTGTTTGAGATCTAGCACCCAAAAGTTTCATGGAGTGCTCTCTAGTTCTAGTGTTGTGTGATAGGGAAAAGGGCTTTTCCTTATCTACCTTGTCCACACCGTGTACAATTTTATAAACTTCAATCAGGTTACCTCTTAGGTGCCATCATTCAAGAGTGAAGAGGCCAAGCAGTTGCAGCCTCAGATGGTAAGGAAGGTGTTCCAATCCCCTAATCATTTTGGTTGCCCCCCCTCTGCACCTTTTTCCATTTCCATATTATCCTTCTGGAGGTATGGTGACCAGAAAGGTACAAAATACTCCAGATCCGGCCTCATCAGAGATTTATAAAGAGGCAAAATGACACTTGCTGAGCTGACTTCTTTTCTATACCATTCCTAATGATCCCTAGCACTGAGATTGCTTTTTTCACTGCTATGGCACACTGGGTTGACACCTTTATTGAGCTGTCCACCAGGACATCAAGGTCCATTTCCTGGTTTGTTACAGAGATTTCAGATCCCATTAGTTTATAGAGGTAATTGAGGTGTTTTTTTTGCCTCAATGTGCAGTACTCTGTACTTGCTAATGTTGAAGCTCATTTACCACTGGTTTGTCCACTCCCACAGCGTCAAGAGATCCCCCTGGAGCTCCTCTCAATCTCTCTCAGTTTTTACTACTATTTTACTATTTACTCCTGTGGTGTCAGTGGCTGAATGCCTCAGTACAGTTGTTGGAGAACACAAGATCTACAGCTGTGTTGCACACAGGACCTTTTGAAGGATCCCAGGGGCAACTGGTTGGCCATGGGGGGAACAAAATATATTCCTGCAATTAACAGTTTGAACAATTAATTTCACATGTTTTTTGTCCACAGTTTCATTTTAAAAAAGTTGTTTTCTCTTAGAGTAATATTTTTGTGTGTTTCTTCACTGAGTCTTTATTAAAACATTCATCTGAATATGTTTAGACAAAAAAGAGCTCTCACAAGTGTGACACGTTTGGAGAAATATGAAATCTGCCAAGTAGCTAGATTTCAATCTTCAAAGTTGTCTGTGGGGTGAACATTGGGTCATTTTGTTGATGTATTCACAAGCATTTCTCTTTACTAAAGAACTGAACTGATCCAGCTGTGTTTTGGGAATATCATCAATTAGTCAAAATAGCAAACCTGAGGAACTCGTTTTTACCAAGAATGAATAGATAGACATGCTGAACAATGCTTAGCAGAGAGGGGCATGAACCTTAAAAATTGTGATTTGTGATGCCTCATGGCTCATGCTTAACTATGACTTCCAGCCCACCACAACTTAACCAGAAAACCAAAATGATACCTGTACCACATCATGAACTGGTGTGAACCAGCTCATTTGGTTGCTTTTTCTGGCTTGTGGAACTGTTCATGCCCATCTGGAATGTTTACCATTAATTATGAGTGCGAAGATGTTGATTTGGGAGCCAACACACTTCTCACTGAAGAAATTGAGGAAAGCAGACAAATTCCACCTTTCATCCAGAGCTTCCAAACACACCCTGTTGCTTGCTGTGAAGGGAACATGGAATTTGTTCAAATAACAAAACTCACTGAATTGGTAGGTCAATTGTATATCACTACTAGCAATTGTACAATGACGTCTATTTCATCTGGAGACTCAACAGGAAACAAGGAAGAATGAATATATAAAGTTTACTTTCAATTCTGTTTCACATGTTTCTGGTCTCAAATATCTCCCATGCTATTTTTGCATTGAAAAATGTCAACACTTAACCAGCATTTGTATGTGCTTTCCCCCTGTGATGCATATTTTTCTATCCCAATACAAATGTGGGTGATATTTTATTATACTAAAATGTCATGGAAAGAAGCTAGCTTTTGACTTTGCATTAATATTCTTCAGATCTGATACTGCATAGCTGGGATGGTGCACTGCAGGCAAAAAAAGCATGGTTAGACTTTTTGTTTAAAGCATATACCAAAATGGGAGCTACAGAATCCACTTAAAGAGGGTAGCCTTTAGATTTCACCTTTGGCAATATGCATGAGAATATCCCAAACTTGCTAAACAAAGATCTGCTAGTCACTAAACAGCTCACCCACTCATAATGATGTGGACCATTTTCGTATGCCATTTTTGCAAGCAATTTCAGTTCATACACAGCTCTTTTGTATATTTTACGGCCTTATTTTAAAGTATTCTCCCTGATACATATAGTTTCTTTCTTCCTTCCTTCCTTCCTTCCTTCCTTCCTTCCTTCCTTCCTTCCTTCCTTCCTTCCTTCCTTCCTTCCTTCCTTCCTTGCTTTTCCATCCTAAGAGGCACAAAGATGCCTGTCCATCCTTTGCCCCTGAGCAACTGTATCTCACTATGCCTAATAGTAGGGCCGGTCCTGCTTGTATGGTGCCATCAACCCCTTTTTGAAATATATGGCCATGGAAGCACATTTGGGTGATATTTTTAGAGGACAAACTCAAGGAGAATGGCTTAGGAGCCTGTGTCAGTGCTCGGTATAGTCTGAACGTGCACCCTAGAACATGACAAATAAATATGAAATGGCTTTTTGAAAGTATGAAGTTTGAAATGCACTGATTTAAGGGTGATGCTAGAATTCTGACATTCTGACAGACAGTGCATTTAAGTGAGGATGACAGACTATACTTTTATCTAATCTCAGTGCTCTGTCATATTGCCATCAAATCTGATGGGCATTTGGAATGGCAAATGAATCAAGAAACAAGGACAAATTTTCTGTAATGGGATAGATGTATAGGCAAGGCAGACTGGAAGACGCAGTGTGAAATATAAACTGGCAAACAATCTAATCTATATCATGTATCTAGTTCCACCTGGGTTGTTGGAATACTCTTTATGTGAATCTGCTTTTGAAAAATAGTCTTGAGTTTTCAGTGAGTCAAAAATGTTACAGAAAGACTTATTATAGGCCTTATTATACAGCTTATTATAGGGAATCTGTATTCTTTTGTTGCTATAGTCTTATTGGTTTTTTTCCAGGTACAATGACTAGACTAGATATGGGCATGAAATGAAAATATAGTGTTTTGTTTTGTTTTGTTTTGTTTCTTTACTAGTTTTGTTTTATTTCATTAATAACAAAATTTTAAAGAATTTTTGGAACAAAACAAAACGAAATTATTTCTAAATGACTCCCCCTGGGCCCTAGAGGAACCAAAACCATAGGATAGCTTCTTTAGACCTTTCTCTGTAAGACTCCCCAAATTTGGAGAGGTTTGGGGTTCAGGGGCCTGAGTTATTAAACTCCAAAGGGGATCCCCAGGAGAAAATCATTTCTAAGTCGGGAAGCTATTAATAGCTCCCGCCTTCAGGGAGTGATGATATGTTTCCTGACTCAATGATATTCTTCTGGGGGACCCCCTTTGGAGTTTAATAACTCAACCCTCTGAACCCCAAAACTCTCTAAATTTGAGGGGCCTACAGGGAAGAGATTGAGCTAGCTCCCCTGCGATTTCCATGCCAATACATGACGGTGATTCCAGTATTTTCAAGTACATAATATTTTGTTATGTTTATGTACTCAAAAATAGGGATCACAAACATGTATCGGCATGGAAATCACAGCGGAGCTTCGTCAAGCTCTTCCCCGTAAGTCTCCCAAATTTGGAGGTTTGGGGTTCAGGGGATGAGTTATTCAACTGCAAAGTGGGTCCCTCTAGATAGCTAATTGCAGAAGTGTGTACGATGCATGCTGACAATACAGGGATTAAGCTACCTAAGATAACCCCTATAATGCCGGTACACACCATACACAGCAGAAACTTCATCCAGTAGTGGCTTCAAAGCATGACTGTACTTTTTACATCTTGTCTTTGGTTTCTAAAATAGTCTATATAGTTTTTATATATGTGAAGATTCTCACTCATCCAAGTGAGTTTATCTGGAAGTTGTTAGGAAGAAGAGTGACATCCCAGACTTCCAAGGTAGCATTTTCAGAAGTGCTTCCTATTCCTCGTGCAAGACCCACCCACCAGGCAGACCTCAGAAGCCTCAATGGATGGATGAGGTGATGGTGTCGAGAGGAGGGCTTCAGATTTGTCAGGAATTGGAGAACATTTTTGGACAAGTCAAACCTGTTCAGGAAGGATGGGTTGCACTTGAACCATGATGGAACCAGATTGCTGGCACTCAACATCAAAAAGGCTGCAGAGCAACTTTTAAACTGATAACTCGGGGAAAGCCATCAGGAGCTGGGCAGCATCTGGTTCAGGAAATTGTCAGAGTAGTGAGAAGGATGCAATAATTACAGAACAGAGCGACGAGCTAGTCACCAGCATTCCAGCAGAAGGATGCAAGAGGCAGTCTAATGATGCAACTGGACTCAAAAGCCTGCATCAGAAAAGCATCTATAAATGCTTGAACACAAATGCCAGAAGCCTCCGGAACAAAATAGGGGAGCTGGAATACTTAGGAATAGATAAAAATATTGATATTATTTGCATCATTGAAATCTGGTGGATGGATGATAACCAATGGGATATACTTACCCCAGGCTATAAACTGTATAGGAAGGACAGGAAGGGTCAAACGGGAGGTGGTATAGCTTTCTGTTACAAAGAAGTGATAATATATGAATAGGAATATGATTTGGAGTCACCATTAGACATGGGCATGACTTGGCAAAATTGTCGTTTCCATTTTTGGTTATCATTTCTGTTACGTAACGGAAACGGTAACGATAATTAAGCCGTCAGAACTCGAACTCGAACCGATAAAAGAAAAATTTGGTCGGGTTTTTTGTTTCCATTTGTGGCATCGTGGCGATCGCGCAATGTGAAGCACAGAAAAAGTTTTAAAAAGTTTTTTTTTAAAACCCCGACTCCCGGCCAAAAAATCAGGTGAAAATATGCCTGCCTGAGGCTTTGCCACCTACCAGAGGGGTGGTTTCTGGGGGGTCCCCGGCCTTTCCCCCCTCTTCTCCTGTCCTGGGCTGCTTGCACCAGGCTGGGGGGGGGGTCATCCTCGTCGTCTGTCTCGCCATGCCATACAGTGGGGGGGGATCCAAAATGGCGACCACAATTTTTCTTTTGAAATCGTGGTCAAAAAACACACCAAATCACCACATAAACATGTGAAATGTATTTATTTTAAATGCCTGAATTTTTATAGTAGCAGCAGTGGGTTTTTTTATAGCAATAAAACATTGTATTGATTTTATTTTATTTTAGACCTGCCCATTTGGGCTGGGCATGGGATGGGACCATGCAAATTGTTTGAACCATTCCACCAATGGCATCGCCAGGTTTTTACTGACACTTCTGGATGTCTCGGAGGGCATAAAAAGCCGAGGCATCTTCCAGAAATCGCAGTCGGGTGTATGGATGTGGTTGAGGGAGGAGGGCTGGCTGCTGGTGCTGGTGTGATCCGATCGAGATTGAGGAGGGAGGCTGGAGGCTTTAGGATTTAAGTTAGGCAGGCAGGGAGGGAATTGAATTTAGAAAATAATTTCTTTGATTCCCTGCAGCTTTGTCTGCTGAAGGGAATAGCAGTTTATTCTTTATTTCTTCTCTGGCAATTTGTGAGGATTTTTTTCTGATATTGGATAAAGGGGGAGGTTCGACTGGGAGTGGGAGGTGTGGATTTATTTTAAAAATATATTATATACTACCATTTATTTTCTATTTTCCCAACTTCAATTTTCTTGCACACACACACATTTGGGGTGCAAGCCAAGAACAGAACCTCTATCCTAAGTGATATCCTAACTGCCCACTCGCCCGCCCCCCGCCCCGCCCGCCGCCGCCTAGGGCGCAAAAACACCGAGCGCCGGCCCTGATTGCATGACGTCCCTATGCTCTGGGAAGTCAAATTGCGCTAAATCATGGTAGAAATGACAAACGACAAACGACGAACGGAAATGACACATTTTTGAAAAATTTCGCGACAAACGGAAACAACCCGAAACGGACCCGTTCCGACAAACGAAAACTCGAAACGTCATTTTTTCTGGTCGTGCCCATGTCTAGTCACCATTAGAAACTCTGTGGGTAAGAGTTTCAGGCAACAAGGATGGTCTAACAGTAGGCATATGCTATTGGCCACAGATTCCTGGAGGAAAAGTCCATCACAGGTTACAAACCACGATTGAGATGTACAATCTCCATGCTTAAAACCAGGGTACGTCAAGGGCCAGATGCAGGGGTGTGATATCAGAAGACAGATATCTAGTCTCGTGCACTCCCAGACACATTTGACGGGGCCACTGTGAGATACAGGAAGCTGGACTAGATGGGCCTTTGGCCTGATCCAGAATAGCTGTTCTTATTAGATGTGAGCACAAATAAAAAAAATGGCATTTTGTTTGTCGTTTGTCGTTGAGAGGTCCATTTTGTTTCCGTTTTTCGCAATTTTTTTGGAAAAAAATTGTTTTTGTTTTTTGTTTTTTGTTTTTCATTTCTAACCGCTTTTTGCGTGATTTTTAAAAGTGTTTCCATGCGTGGGCGTTCCCCAATGCCCCAGACCAGAAGGAAAACACTTAAAAATTGATGCTGATAGAGACACAGTATAGACTAGGTTCGCAGGGAGGCTGCAAAGGCAGCGGCGAGCATTGCCCAGGGTGCAAGGCAGCCGCAGAGTGACTGCACTGTGGGGCAGGGGAGGGTACTCACCGAGAGGTACGCACACAGGGAGGCTGCAGGACTGAAGCTAGAGTTGCATAGACAGCAGTCCCACCCTAACTCCCACTGGAGACTGCAAGGAGGATGGGGGCTGCCAGAGCTTTTTATGCCCTCTGTGGCTGCCACACCTACCCAGTCTGCAACCTGGGCACGCTATTGTTTGAAATTATCCAAGAATTTATATGATCCCATCACATGGCTTGCCTCCATGTTGTGGCTGGAGTGGTGACATCTAGAGATGGGCATGACCAGAAAAAATTACTTTTCGAGTTGTCGTTTGTCGGGACGGGTTCGTTTTGGCTCGTTTCCGTTTGTCGAGGAAATTTTCAAAAATTTGTCGTTTCCGTTTGTCGTTTGTCGTTTGTCGTTTCCACCATGATTTAGCGTGATTTGACGTCCCAGGGAGCATGGGGGCGTCCCGCAATCAGGGCTGGCGCTAGGTGGGCAGGCAGGCTGGTAGCCTGGAGGAAGGGGGAGAACCCTTGCAGTCCCTGGATCTGGGACTCTAGCGCTTGGTCCTTTTTTAAGGAGCTCCGAGGTGGTGGGAGAAGCTCGCCTTCCTTCCTGGAGAGACGAAGGGATGTGGCACCTTTTATTCCCGGAGTGCTTCCTGATCCACCAGACACATACAGTCCTTCAGGGTGGGGGGTGGGGAGAGTCGGGAGAAGAAACGGGCCTTTTTCTTCCTCTCTACTGCTTCCCACCACGGAACCCACTCTTTCCGCTTCCCGCGCTCGCCTTATGTAAATGATCCCCGGCCGGGAGATTAAAAGAGCGATGGGGGTTTTACTTCTTTATTTCAACCCGCCGCTGCTCATTGCCTCCAATCCATTTCAAAATGTGCTTGCAGCAAGCCTCTTGAACTCGGCTGGCACTCATGCCGTGCCGTGCGCGTGTGCCCGCTGCGTGCGCATTTGGCGTCCCTTCCTCCGTGTTCCGCGTGGGTCTGTGCCTTCGGCGTTGCCCCTCCGCTAAGGGGCGTGTGTGTGTGTGTGTGTGTGTGTGTGTGTGTGTGTGTGTGTGTGTGAGAGAGAGAGAGAGAGAGAGAGAGAGAGAGAGAGAGAGATCAAGGCAACATAGTCCGGGCTCTGCGGGATGTAATCGCGGCACCTCTTCACCGCTGCCAGCGCTTACGAGGGGGAAATGTGGCCCACAAGCATGTCATCCACCTGCTCCTCCGGCTGTGTAGTTCAGTCGGCGCGGAGCTGAACTGGGACTCTGTATGTGTCTGTGGATCAGGAAGTGTCCCGGGGACCCCTCTTTGCCGCACTGTCCCTCACACCTGCCCCCTCCCCCTCTCCTGCACGCAGCCCAGTTTGGGATCCTTCCTTTTCCAGGTTTCAGAATTATGGGGGCTGAAGTCCCACAACAGGAACGCTCCCCAACTTCCTGTTGCATGCGCGGTTAGTTACTCCATACCCAGGGTGGGTAGATCGTCCCCCTGGGCTTGGTTTACGTATGGAGAGCAAGGCTTCCAAACGACGGGAGGGGTGGGGGAGACAGATCCTTAACACAGACCTGGGCCGAGCTGATTTCCACAGTTTCCAGTATATCTTTGGGACTGGAGAGTAAGAGAAGACTCTCCCTGATAAGAGACTAAAGGTGAAATCACATTGCACCCCCATTTTGCGCCCTAGGCGGCAGGCGGGGTGGGGGGCGGCAGCGGGCGGGGAGGTGCGGGTGGGCAGCAGTGGTGGGGGGCCATGGGTGGGCGGTGACAGCAGCAGGGGGGAGAGGTGCGGGTGGGCGAGCGGGTGGCCAGTGGCCGCCGGCGGGCGAGTGGGGCGGGCGGTGGCGTGGGCCGCAGGTGGGTGGCGGCGTGGGCGGGCGGGCGACATCCAGAAGTGTCAGTCAAAACCTGGCCATGCCATTGGTGGAATGGTTCAAAAAAATTGCATGGTCCCATCCCATGCCCAGCCCACATGGGCAGGTCTAAAAAAATAAAAAATAAAATAAAATAAAATAAGTGTGACCTTTTACTTCTATAAAAAACCCACTGCTGCTACTATAAAAATTAGGCATTTAAAATACCTAATTTTCACATGTTTCTGTTGTGCTTTGGTGGGTTTTTGGACCATGATTTAAAAATAAATATTGCGGTCGCCATTTTGGATCCCCCCCACCGCATGGCATGGACTCGTCTGGAGACGATGAGGATGACCCCCCCCCAGCCTGGTGCAAGCAGCCCAGAACAGGAGAGGGGGGAAGGCCGGAGACCCCCCCCCAGAAACCACCCCTCAGGTAGGTGTCCTCAGGCAGGCATATGTTCGCCTGCTTTTTTGGCCGGGAGTCGGTTTTTTTTTTACTTTTTTTACTTTTTTTCTGTGCTGCTTGCTTGCCAATGGCATTGCGCGATCGCCGCAATGCCATGAACAACAACGAAAAACCCGACCAAATTTTTCTTTTGTCGGTTCGAGTTCGAGTTTGGACGTCTCATTTATCGTTACCGTTTCCGTTACGTAATGGAAACGACAACCGAAAACGGAAACGACAATTTCGCCGAGTCGTGCCCATGTCTAGCAACATCCATTTTGTCATCCATAAAGGGAAAAGAAAAATACATCGAAATGGGAGAAGACAAAAACAAACGTTTTAAGGACCCCTACCCCCTGGTAGGTAATAATTTCAAATAATTATCACATTATCGCTGCATTTTTATGGATGTCCAGGGCATTTTAATACCCAAGAAATCAACATTAGGCACCTGGCAGCCATTTTGGGTCGATGTCCCCTAACCCCCTTAAAGGAAAAAAATACAGCGATCTGGGAAAAGACATAAATGCACGTTTTAAGGACCCCAACCCCCCGGTAGGTATTATCAGACAGTATAAATAATTATCGCTGCATTTTTATGGATGCCCAGGGCGTTTTTTAACATTTAAAACAGCTCATTCCATTTCACGCTGCCAGTAACGAAAACAAAACGTAACGAACACAATTTTCGTGGTTCTGTTCATTTCGTTTCATTTTCATCACAGTTTTCGTTTGTCGTTTCATTATGTAACGAAATGACGAACAACGGAAACAAAAAATTGTTCGATTCGTGCCCATCTCTAGTTCTTATGTACTTATGTTCTTAAGAAAGAATCATAGTTTATATGTCCCTTAATAATCAGCCTCCCTTATATTTTGGAATGTCTTATTTGCCCACCCAGCCTGGAATAAAGAGGCAAGACATGATCACTTGGATTCAGAATGGGCCACAATTTTACTGATAACATAATGAATTCTGAACTGTGTTTATTCTGTCAAGGGGACCTGAAATGTATTCAGACAGGTACTGTGCTACATTGTATCATTCTCTTCTTTGAAACAGATTCAGGGAGATTCCCTTCTCAGAAGGATGCTGCCCACCTGTTCAGCATCCCCCCTGCATGGAATCGACTAGCCCAGGACAGCTCACAGTTTTACCTCACATTGTCATCTTAACTTTGTTTAATCCTGATACCCTACTGATGGCATTTAATTAGAGATGGGCATGAAACAATTTTTAATTTGTTTTGTTATTCGTTATTTGTTATTTATTTTGTTAGCTAATGAAACAAATAACAAACCAACCCATCAAAGAAAAACAAAAAATAAATGGAAATTTCCGTTTCGTTCGCTTCATTTTCATTCCTGGCACTTACCTTGTCCGACGAGTGCTGGAACTCCTGTCTCTGGGCCCTAGGAAGCAAGCGCCTCTCATCTGTTGGGGGGGGGGAGCCCCAGCATGGGGACTTTTAAAAAAATCAAAAATAAAATAAAATTTAAAAGTGCTGACCCAGCCCAGGAGCCACATGGTTGGCACAATAAATTCAAGAAAATAAAATAAAATCAAATCAGCGCTGACCGGGCCCCAGGAGCTGCACGGTCGGAGCTTTAAAAACAAACAAACAAACAAATAAAGCTTTAAAAACAAACAAATAAATAAATCAAAAGAAAAAAGGAGCACTGACCCGACCCCAGGGGTGGCTGGGGTGGCGCTCGAAATTCAAGAAAAATAATAATAATAAAAAAGAAGCACTGACCTGGCCCCAGGAGACTTGCAGTCAGTGCTTGAAGAAAAAAATGGGGTGCTGGCCCCAAGCCAGTGCCTCAAAAAGCCCCTGCCGCCAGGGCCAGGATTGCCTGCTGCTGCTGCCACTGCTGCCTGGTAAGTCAGATCCGAACTGGTTTGAATTGATTTGGGTTCGTATGATAGTTTAAAAAAAATCCCTATGAACCCGAACCGAACCAAGGCCTAAAACACTGAGTTATCTGGCAGTTCAAGAGTACACAGCGGTTTTATAAGACTTTTTAAAATTGGTTTTTCACCATTATATCTTTTTTTATTGTATTTTTGACTAGTTTGTAAACCTCCCCAGGTAGTGCAGTTTGCACTAAGGGGATGGTATAGAAATACAAATACATAAATACACATTAAGTCTATGCTTACCTTTGTCCCACTGACTAACTTATTTACATTGACAATTCTAGCTGAGGTCAATTCTAGATGAGGCTATCTGTGACGGATCAGGAAAGAGATCTTGGTGTGTTGGTGGACAGCTTCATGAAGGTGTCTACACAATGTGTGGCAGTGGTGAAGAAGGCCAATTCCATGCTAGGGATTATCAAAAAGGGGATTGAAAATAAAACAGCCAACATTATAATGCCATTATATAAAATGATAGTAAGGCCGCACCTGGAGTATTGTGTACAGTTCTGGTCACCGCATCTCAAGAAAGACATAGTGGAACAGGAAAAGGTGCAGAGTAGAGCGACTAAAAGGATTACTGGGCTGGGGCACCTCCCTTATGAGGAAAAGCAAAAACATTTGGGGCTCTTAAAAGGAGCCTGAGGGGGGATATGATTGAGACGTACAAAATAATGCAGGGCATAAATAAAATGGATAGAGGGAAGCTCTTCTCCCTCTCCCAAATTCCAGAACTAGGGGACATGCACTCAAATTGAGGGCTGGGAGAGTAAGAACAGACAAAAGAAAATATTTTTTCACCCAGCGCGTTGTTAGTCTGTGGAACTCCCTGCCACAGGAGGTGGTGATGGCATCTGGCCTGGATGCCTTCAAAAGGGGATTGGACAGATTCCTGGAGAAAAAGTCTATCACAGGTTACAAACCTTGATGGAGATGTGTAATCTCCAGGCTTAAAACCGGGGTACTTTAGGTGCCAGATGCAGGGGAGTGGTATCAGGAGACAGATATCTAGTCTCGTGTGCTCCCAGACGCATCTGTTGGGGCCACTGTGAGATACAGGAAGCTGGACCATGGCTCTTCTTATGTTCTTATGTTCTTATATTTTGTCTATAGCGTTCTCTCACACTGAAGTGAGCAGTCTTTTGCTTCTTATAACCTACCCTTTGTTTTGCCTATTCACATTAAAAATATGAATATCTGATGGAATTCTTAATCACCGGGTGCTTTTGGTGAAGCCATTGTTAGGTCCTTCTGGAATATCTCTATTTTCTCACTCCTTTTCTCTTTTATTGGTTTAAATAGATTTTATGTTAGTTTACATTTTAGGTAATTGGTCCCAAGTGTCATTCTTCTATAAAGTACTTTGGCCATTATTCTATTTCATTTAAAATGCCTCACTTGCTGGTGGTGAAAACATATAAACATAATTATTATGATTATATTATATGGCCTTTAGACATTTTTGTATCCTGTGGTCCAACAATTTTAATTTAAAGGCCAGCACACATTTGAAAGTTATACCCAGATCTGAAAATTCAAAAAATGTCATTTAAGCACCACTTAAATTCTGCCGGTCATGTCAAGAATTGGTTAGTAAATATACCTAGTCAGCAGTCCATTACAAGATATAGGTGAGCAAATGCCCCTATTCAATTTCAAATTCCATTCTCCATTGTTCCAAACAGTGAATGCACAGTGGGTTTCATTTTTATTATAAGCTGCTGTTGGGTCATGTCTAATAGAGAAATTGGAAGAGGTTGTATTTCTGCCAGTGATTGTGTAAATGCTGCCACATCAATTAATATGATGAGTAGACACAATGGCTAATATTGTCCACTCATTATTTATTTATTTATTTATTTATTTATTTATTTATTTATTTATATAGCTTGTATGCTGCCCACCACCCAAAGGTCTCTGGGCGACTCACAATCAAAGTAAACAATTTAGACAATTAAAACATCAAATTGCAATAAAATTAAATCAATAAAACATTTAAATACAATAAATACAATATATGAAAACCCTGCACTAAAATCACCATCAGGACCCACAATAATCAGTTAAAAAGACTTCTTAAACAGGAATGTTTTTACCTGGCGCCGGAATGTCATCAATGTTGGCGCCAGACGGATCTCGCTTGGGAGGGCATTCCATAATCTGTGGTGGGGGCAACTGCCGAAAAGGCCCTGTTCCTACAAACCACCCCCTTCACCTCCTTGAGGGATGGCTCTTTCAGGAGGGCCCTCTGGCTAGATCTTAATTGCCGGGTAGGTTCATATGGAAGGAGATGGTCCTTCAGGTATCTAGGTCCTAAGCCTAATGAGTTGTGGCGGTTTGCACTAGTGAAATGAAGGTGTTGGATTTGATCATTGTTCAGTGATCTAAACAAACAAACAAACAAACAAACAAAGGCTTCCACAAGCAACAGAAGCTTCAGCCACACACATACTCTAGAATATGGTTTTCTCTACATACTTAGAAGATACTCTCTCAACCCAGTGCTCTTCCTTGTTGGCTTTTTTATGCAATCAACAATAGTCTACTCACATAGAGACCATCAATACAAGAATCCTTGAAAATTTGACTTCCTGATCACACACAGAGTCTAGACCAGTGGTGGCAAACCTTTGGCGCTCCAGATGTTTTGGACTACAACTCCCACAGTCCTTTGTCATTGGCAATACAGGCTTGGAATTCTGGGAGTTGTGGTCCAAAACATCTGGAGTGCTGAAGGTTGGCCACCACTGGTCTAGACTCTGCAATGCATACTCTGCATGAGGAAAACAACAGAGGAGAAGGGCAGGGTTGGGCATTTTGTACTAAACATGTTGACAAAACTGAATTGTGTCATGCCCCAAAGTTGTTTTTTGTTCTAACAAAATGACACAGTGACACCCAGTAGCTGGAATCCTGTTCTGCATTTGTGCTCGCGTAATGCCAGTGGTGTAACTTTCCCGCAAGGGAAGAAGAGTAATTTTACTTTCGCAAGGGAAGAAGAAGTAGGCAAGAAATTACCCTACTTTTAGCTTTGGCTAGCCATTTTGAAAGCTAAAATTTTTTTCACCCAGGTAAGTCTATGGAACTCCCTGCCACAGAAATGCATCTGGCCTGGATGCCTTCAAAGGGGATTGGACAGATTCCTAGAGGAAAAGCCATCACGGGTTACAAAGCTGATGCCATGTGTAATCTCTAGAAACCAGGGTACTTCTATCCGATGCAGGGGAGTGGTATCAGGAGACAGATATCTAGTCTCATGCGCTCCCAAACGCATCTGGTGGGGCCGCTGGGCCGCTGTGAGATACAGGAAGCTGGACTAGATGGGCCTTATCCAGCATGGCTCTTCTTATGTTCTTATTTCTTAACTGGACTCTATCCGATGTTGTACCAGTTTAATACTTTAAAGTGTGGCCAAAATCCTGTTGCGTATCATAAGCAAATCCATAGGTTTTTTTGTCCATCCATACAATAAAGTGACCCCATCACAATTCTCTCCAGGCCCAAACCATTAGCTCTGCAGCCAAATGACTAAACCCTTGAGCTTTTTTTTTACAAGACACATCCATGCACAAATCATACTATGTGTGTATTTGTGCCCATGTCCATCTGGTAAAATGTATAAGAATCACCAGTCTGGTGCTTTCACTGTAGTGACATCCTATACCAGTGGTGGTGAACCTTTGGCACTCCAGAGATTTTGGACCACATCTCCCACAGTTCTTTGTCATTGGCAATATGGGCTTGGAATTCTGGGAGTTGTGGTCAAAAATATCAGGATGGTTAAGGTTTACCACTGTCCTATGCCATTACCCAGAGCATGACACTTCAGATATGTGCACTATGAAAACCCCCAGTTTCCTTAATACTAAGTATGCTGGCTAGGGTGGATAAAAGTTCGCACCACAACAGCATCTGGATGGCTGGAAACTCACTCACAGACATTCCTGTGCTATACTGTGTTGGCAGACCCAAAAACAATGTAAGCTTATACACTCAGTGCCCATGATGAAGCTAAACACAGAACTTCACATGCAAAGGCTGTCAATCTGTGGCACTTTTTATAAGTGCTAAAGTCACTTTAGAATGGAGATCTTTAAAACAGCATCTTATGGTATTAGAAAACTATACTTACTGCCTCCCAGATTCTCAGAAAAGTTTTCATTTCAATTCCTGCTTTTAAAAAAAGGATAAAGAACATTACACTACATTTTCCCAACGAATGCTTGTATGCCAGCTTCAGCGTTAATGAAAAATATAGCCTTGCAGATAATGGCATGTGCAATTTTCGCATAATTTTATGGTTATCTGTTAAGATGGTGAGTGGTTTCAGTGCCTTTACAGTTTCCTTGAAACTTAGGAAACTTAATCTGTGGGGGAAGGAGAAAAACATTGTTTCCCAGTGGCCTTGAGGCTCCAAAAAGTATTTGAAATGTGGGTATGGAGGATGAATTTGGGACCAATTTAAAAATTTTTCAAATGGACTTAAGTACTCCAGATTTCCTCTTTTCTTTACATGGGTTCTACAGGTCGAATTGCATTAGCTTCCCTACTTTCAAAATAGGTAGATGTGCATAGCATTTGCATATGTTAATTTACACATATAGAGGCAAACTTAGTAAGAATTCCTATCACTTAAATAAATGTCCATGACATCTCACTGTCTTGTGAGCCTGCTCTTCAGCTGTGAACTCTTAATGAGCCATTTTAAGGCTGCTTCTTTCTCACCGTATGAGTTGGACTCAGTGGCCTTATAGACCCTTCTAACTGCATGGTTCTATGATTGCATAAATTTGCATTGGATGTGGGCTGGGGAGCCTTCAAACAGAAGACCACTTTAAACAGACACAGATATCTTTATGACCTGTATAGAGGAAAATACACAATTCCTGTGAAATAGCCATGTATTGTAGCATTGCAATGGAAGAGCTGGTCAGAGAGCAGAGGCTGTAAACCCTCCTGAATAGACATGGCCACAACTTGGTGAAACTGTCGTTTCCGTTTTCGGTTATCGTTTCCGTTACGTAACGGAAACGGTAACGATAATTAAGCCGTCAGAACTCGAACTCGAACCGAAAAAAGAAAAATTTGGTCGGGTTTTTCGTTTCCGTTTGTGGCATCGCGGCGATCGCGCAATGCGAAGCACAGAAAAAGTTTTAAAAGTTTTTTTTTTTTAAAAACCCCGACTCCGGGCCAAAAAGGCAGGCGAAAATATGCCTGCCTGAGGCTTTGCCACCTACCAGAGGGGTGGTTTCTGGGGGGTCCCCGGCCTTTCCCCCCTCTTCTCCTGTCCTGGGCTGCTTGCACCAGGCTGGGGGGGGGTCATCCTCGTCGTCTGTCTCGCTGCATGCCATGCAGTGGGGGGGATCCAAAATGGCGACCGCAATTTTTCTTTTGAAATCGTGGTCAAAAAACACACCAAATCACCACAGAAACATGTGAAATGTATTTATTTCAAATGCCTGAATTTTTATAGTAGCAGCAGTGGGTTTTTTATAGCAATAAAATATTGTATTGATTTTATTTTATTTTAGACCTGCCCATTTGGGCTGGGCATGGGATGGGACCATGCAATTTTTTTGAACCATTCCACCAATGGCATCGCCAGGTTTTTGACTGACACTTCTGGATGTCTCGGAGGGCATAAAAAGCCGAGGCACCTTCCAGAAATTGCAGTCGGGTGTATGGATGTGGTTGAGGGAGGAGGGCTGGCTGCTGGTGCTGGTGTGATCCGATCGAGATTGAGGAGGGAGGCTGGAGGCTTTAGGATTTAAGTTAGGAAGGCAGGGAGGGAATTGAATTTAGAAAAATAATTTTTTGATTCCCTGCAGCTTTGTCTGCTGAAGGGAATAGCAGTTTATTCTTTATTTCTTCTCTGGCAGTTTGTGAGGATTTTTTTCTGATATTGGATAAAGGGGGAGGTTCGACTGGGAGTGGGAGGTGTGGATTTATTTTAAAAATATATTATATACTACCATTTATTTTCTATTTTCCCAACTTCAATTTGCTTGCACACACACACATTTGGGGTGTAAGCCAAGAACAGAACCTCTATCCTTCCTGAGTGATATCCTAACTGCCCACTCACTCGTCCGCCCGCGCTGCCACCCACCTGTGGCCCACGCCACCGCCCGCCCACTTGCCTGCCCGCGGCCCCTGCCCACCCATGGCCCACCGCCACTGCCACCCTCCTGTACCTCCCCTGCCCCCCGCTCTGCCCGCCGCCTAGGGCGCAAAAACACCTAGTGCCGGCCCTTATTGCGGGATGCCCCTATGCTCTGGGAAGTCAAATTGCGCTAAATCACGGTGGAAATGACAAACGACAAACGGAACTGACAAATTTTTGAAAAATTTCGCGACAAACGGAAACGAGCCGAAACGGACCTGTTCCGACAAACAAAAACTCGAAATGTCATTTTTTTCTGGTCGTGCCCATGTCTACTCCTGAATACTGATGTAATATCAAATTTGGAAGTGCAGGTGATCAGCACAATAACCCTCATAGTTGCCTCCCCCCCAAGGAAAAAAAGAAGACAGCTGGACCAGCTATCACAACAGCATATGAGAACACCATTTGTAAAGCTAATGCCTCTTCATTGCCCATTCAAGGCCAAACTACCCTCATATTTTTATTTTTATATATTTATTTATTTTGCATTGCATCAGGTCGGAAACAATATACTGCTCTTGAAATAATCATTTTCTCTTCCATCTACTCTGAAGATTATAGCTCAATTAAGAGAGAATTGGAAAGGGAAAGGTAGTAGATGATGTCATCCTACTAAGAAAAAAAATATCCTGGGGAGTTTGCTCACCCTTACTGTTGGAAGCAAAAGAAATGTGTAGGCATTCCCCACCACCACTGTTATTGATGTCTTTCTGGCCAGATATAATGATCTGCCTTATCGTTTAGAGTAGTGGTCAACCTTGGGTAACTCAGTAATGCTTTACTGCAGGGGTGTCCAAACTTTTTGCAAGGAGGGCCAGATATGGCGAGGTGAAAACGTGTGGGGGCTTTCCATTCAGCTGCATTTGGCCCCCGGGCTGTACTTTGGACAAGTCTCTGTAACATGCAAGGAGGAGGGTAGAATGCTGCAGCAACGGAGCCGGGGGTGGATAAGCTGGGAAGGTGGCTGGGTGGTGGTGGACAGAGGCAGGGAGGGCAGGCAAAACATAAAACTGCAAGCTGATGCCTCCATCCGGTATGGGGAAGGGCCAGCTGGCGGGGATGCATGACAGGCTGAGACGGTGAGGAGAAGAGGCCGCAGGCCACTTGAAATTTGTAAATGGGCCGCATTTGGTCACCGGGCCTGACTTTGGACATGCCTGCTTTACTGTAATCCCCAGAAGCCTTCACCACTAGCTGTGGTGCCCAAGGTTTCTGGAAGTTGCAGACCAGGATGGTTGAGGATCTGGAGGAAATGTCTTATGAGGAACGGCTTAGGGAACTGGGAATGTTTAGCCTTTCAAAAAGAAGGCTGAGGGGGGGGGATATGATAGCTATGTTTAAATATTTGAAAGGATGTCATATTGAAGAGGGAACAGATTTGTTTTCCATGGCTTCAGAGACTAGGACTCAGGGCAATGGTTTCAAACTACAGGAAAAGAGATTCCATTTGAACATTAGAAAGAACTTCATGTCAGGGCCTTTTTACACGACCCCTAAGATTTGCTGGCCACTTAAATTCAGACCAGAGATCTTAGGGGTTCCTCGCTCTTCTCTGTCCCCACCCCCCTCCGTACTTCCTTGTTGCTGGCTGCCTGTGGGAGGGAGAAAAAAGAAAGAAAAGAATGCCCTTACCTCCGTTTTGTTCCCGGCAGCATAATACTGATCTCTTAAAGGGGCGGGGCGCAAAAAAAGAACAAACAGAAGCCAGGAGAGCCCCGCACTCACTATCCTTGCACCGGATCAAATATTTGTCTCATCCAAAAAGCAGGTACAAGAAAAGTGCAGTTTGATCGCGCTAAGTGGGCGGGGTCGCACTTAATTGTCTGCAAAGTCCGGAGCTGGTGGGTAAACATTTTTAAGGTCCGGACCTTGCAGCCATTTGTGGCGGAGCTTAGGGGTCGTGTATAAACGCCCTCAGTTAGGGCCTTTTCACATGACCCCTAAAATTCGCAGCAAATGGCTCCCAGATCCAGAACTTAAAATTGTTTCCCCACCAGCTCCGGAGTTTACAAAAAATTAAGTGTGACCACGCCCACCTAAGAGCGTCCCAGTGCACTTTTCAAGTACCTGCTCTCCGAGGGTGAAAAATTCCTGATGCGGATGTAATGTAGTGAGTGCCGGGCTCTCCTCGCTTCTGTTTGTTGTTGTTTTTGCCCCCCACCCCTTTAAGACTGGAATGCTGCCAGGAGCAGAGCGAGACGGCAAAACGGAGGTGAGCCGGCATTCTTTTTTTTCTTTTTTTCTCCGTACCCTCACGCAGACAGCAGCCAGGAGTGCGGAGGGGGTGGGAACACAGGAACAGCGACAAACCCCCAAGATCTCTGGTCCGAATTTAAGTGGCCAGCGGATCTTAGGGGTCATGTGAAAAGGCCCTTAGAGCTGTTCAGCAGTGGAATATGCTGCCACAGAGGGTGGTGGAGTCTCCTTTTTTGGAGGTTTTTAAGCAGAGGCTGGATGGCCATCTATCAGAAATATTGTGATGGGATTCCTCCATAGCAGGGGGTTGGACTGGATGGCCCTGGAGGTCTCTTCCAACTCTATGATTCTATGATTCAGTCCAAAGAACACCTGGCTTACTCAAGGTTGGGAACCACTGCTTTTGAGAATCAGCGACACATTGCTGCTTGACTTTGCAGGGATACTCCCTCAAACCAACCTTTTTGTTGAGAATAAATAAATAAATAAATAGACAGAGGCACCAAGCCCATATTTCCACAGTGTATCTCTAGCTGAGTGTGGATGATATCCAATGCTGCATGAAAAGAATTTAACTTTGGATCATCTCCTCTTCCTTCTGCATCCACTCCATGTCAGAAAGGGACACCTCTCAGTCTCTTCAAGTGAGGAGAGGGGTTTATTGGACATGGTGCATGAACTGAGCTGCTTAGGCTCAGTTCAGCTCTTCAGACAGTGGTCTTCATCTCAACCTGATCTTAAACTCTTCAGCTTCATTCATTGCAGACTCCAAAGCCAAACTGAGACTGTTGATGAATGATGATCATGGGAATCTCAAAGAGTGTCATGGTGGGTAAAAGGATTTCTTTGGCCCCCTTTTCCTTTATATTTCTCAGACCTTAGCCTGTCTTATCTACCACTGACTTTTATGAGTGATGTTTGATTTAATTATGTTTTTACTTGTATTATTTTTGTTTCTATTATGATTTTCTACTGTTACATATACTGTAATAGTCTATTTTATCTTGTAAACCACTCAGAGTGGCTTCCTGTCAAATGGGTGGTATTTAAATCAAACAAACAAATGAACAAACAAACAAACAAAAATATAAATGTGTTGTCAGTAGTCTATCTATGCAGCTTCTCAAGATGAAAACCTGTTTAATGTACTTTTTGCTTAAATGACTTAACAATCTTTTATTTATTTATTTATTTATTTATTTATTTATTTATTTATTTTATATATATATATATATATTTATTTATTTATTTAGATAATTTTTACCCCACCTTCCTCCTTGGAAAGAGAACCCAAGGTAGCTTACAGTAATGAGGGTCAATATACAGTCCAGTACAATTAAGACATATTCAAGTTTGAGAAAAGGGAATTGAGGGACATCTTACAGCAAGGGTGCCCAAACTTTTTGTAAGGTGGGCCAGATCTGGTGGCTGAGAATGTGTCAGGGGCCGGTTGCTCCCCGACCCTGCCACCCCACTGCAATCCCCACCCACTGACCCATAAGCCCCACCCACTGACCCCTTGCAACCTCACCCGCAGGAAGGAAGGCAGGGACCAAGGGAGGGATGGGAGGAAAGTGGAAACCAAGAGAGGAAGGAAGGAAGCTAGGGAACAAGGAAGAAGGGAGGGAGGGAGGTGGGGACCAAGGGAGGGAGGAAAGAATAAAGGTGGGGACCAAAGGAAGCACAGGGAGCTGTGGCCACAGGTTGCCCCTTATAAGAGATTTTTTAAAAAAAAACATGCGAGGGACAGGCCAGCCAGCCACGGGCCACTCAGAATGGCCTGACGGGCTGGATTTGGCCCCCGGGCCAGACTTTGGGCAGGCCTGTCTTACAGCACTTAAATACAACATCAAAGCTACAAGGGAATGCAGGCAGTTAAAGATAGAGTAAAAAATCCATGTAATCATACATGGTACACCATCCAAAAGTTATATGAGGGATGAAAACTAGCATTGAAAACATAATGTAAATGCAATCACACAAGGGGAGATATAAACACAAAGTTATAAAAGGTTATAAACATAAAGTCTATGTAATCATGTATGGTAGATTCATGTAAAAGACACACAATAGGTAGACCAGCATTCAAGGAAAGCTTGTCTGAACAGAAATGTCTTTGCCTGTTTCCAGAAAGACAGCAGAAATGGAACAGTTCTGGCTCTTAGTGGAAGAGAGTTCCAGAGTCTGGGTGCAGCAGCTAAGAAGGCCCTTTCATGTGTTCCCATGAGATGTGAGGGTAGCGGGATAGAGAAAAAGGCCTCTCCTGATGAACTTCATATATAGGATCTTCCTTCCCATTAAACAGCAATTTCTAATAAATGGAAAACATTATTTCCTTTCCCCTCCATAGGTGAGTTGGAAGGAATATTCTCATTTCTCAAGATTGTTAAGCGGCTTAAGCAAAGGGATAACTGAAGCCATCTGTTTTGATTTAGTCCCAGTGTTCACATGCACTGAAACTGAACTAAAACAGAACAATGTGCCAAAAAGGCAGTAGCCCCTGACTGGATTAAAAAAGATGCAGGTGGGCATCAGTTGGGGACAGTATAGTTCACCGTGGCATGTACATTGTGTGATTGCTGGGAAAAGGAATAAACCAAGCTGTCCCCACCCTGAACCAAACTATGCACAAATCCCTGTCTGCTTATATCCTAAGTTAATTTCATTAAACTACTCTCTTTCTTTCCCCAAACTTTATTTTATTTGCACACATTACCTTCAGAAATTATAGTTAATGGTCTTACTGGACATGAAAATGTTGTGGCTGTTATGACATGTCATTTTGAAATGTGGAAAGAATACTTTCCAGCTTCTAGCACTGTTCTTAGTTGTATGAATAAGATGTTTTAGTTGCTGGAGGTGTAAGGGGCTTCCGTCTTGAGAAACAAAGAGCAAAAAACACTGTAGACAGGTCACAGCAAGTTACATATTTTCCTTTTGACATGAGTCATCTATCTGCCCATGTTTTGAAAATGTTCCAAGTTGTCTTTTCCAATGGTGCAGTGCAGAATTTTGTTACTGAAACTGACACCATCCTTTTGCTCCTTGTTGCTAGTCTTGCTTCTTGTTGGGAAACTTAACTGAACTCAGCTCAGGTTACAGGTGATCTCTGGTGTCATGGGGATGCTTTGTGGGGATCAGCTCTAGCAACATCAATGTGGTTTTCCTTTAATTCAAAACATGGGGATGGGATGGCTCTTTAAATCGCTATAGCTTCATTAACACAGAAAATCTATGCACAAATACTAAGAAAAAAGTCCTTTTGTCTCCAGTTCAAATTACTTTCAGCAATAGGTGAAGAGGATGTCAGCCTAACTTTCTGAACTCTTAAGAGGCCCTTGCTCATTATAGTTGACAAACACACCATTTCCCCTACACAGTAGCATGATATTCTATCACCTGTGGCCTCAAAAATGTAGAATTCTGAATTATATTAATTCCCTAACTTGAATATTGAATAGAGTAGTTGTGAAAATAAACAATATTTTTATTCACATTTAGTGTAGGAATATATTCATTGCAATGTTGTAGTTAACAGTTCAGAGGGGGAAAAGTGATCTTTGGATGAATGAATGGATAGTTGGATTGGGAAGCGTTCGACTAGTGATTTGTATTACAAAGTCTAGCGTAGTTAGCTGTGTGGTTAATAATAATAATAAGTAATTAATCAGTAATAGTAATAGTAATAGTAATAGTAATTGTAATAGTAATAGTAATACTAGTATTATTATTATTAATAATAATTAATAATAGGCCATTAATAATTGAGCCATACCGGTCATCAGGTATACTGCTGGCATTACAAACTGAACTCAGATGGATCTAGATAGTCTGGATAGGAAAACAAGAAAACTTATGACAATTCACTATGCATTACATCCACACAGTGATGTTGACAGGCTGCATTTACCTAGAAAATTAGGTGGTAGAGGTATTTTGCAAGTGAAGCAGACAGTTGAAGAAAAGAAGCATGCATTGGCAGATTATGTAAAACATAGTACAGAGCCAGCATTATTGGAGTTTAAGAACACGGAGGTGTTTAAAGTAAATCAAACAAAGGGTCAATACAGGAAAACAAGAATGCAAATACAAGCTGATAGCTGGCATAATAAAGTGTTGCATGGGCAGTTCCTTAAAAAAAATCAAAGGAAAAGTAAATTTATTTATTTATTTATTTATTTATTTATTTATTTATATATTTATTTATTTATTTATTTTCAAATTTATATGCCGCACCTACTTCCCGAGCGAGAACTCAGGGCGGTTCACACAAAACCTAAAAGGCTAAAAAATAACTAAAAAAATCACAGTCTGAATAACAAAGGCGTCCAAGCAGGCACACATGCAGACCAGGGCACAAAAAAAAAATGAGGAAAAGACTTGGTTATGGCTCACCAATGGAACACTGAAAAAAGAGACAGAAGCCCTGATTTTTGCAGCTCAAGAACAAGCTATCAGAACAAATGCAGTTAAGTCTAGAATAGAAAAATCAGCGGAGTCCCCCACATGTAGACTCTGCAAAGAGGCAGATGAAACTATCAACCATATATTGAGTTGTTGCAAGAAAATTGCTCAGATTGATTACAAACAGCGTCATAATGTAGTTGCTCAAATGGTCCACTGGAATTTGTGTCAGAACTATCATCTGCCCGTAGCAAAGAACTGGTGGGATCATAAGCCTGAAAAAGTGACTGAAAATTACTTTGGGACTTCTGAATACAGACAGACAGCGTTTGGGAGCATAATACCCTGGATGTTGTGATTGTGGAGAAGAAAAAAGTGTGGATCATTGATGTTACTATACTAGGTGATAGTAGAGTCACCGAGAAACAACTTGAAAAAATTACCCGATATCAGGATCTGAAAATTGAACTTCAGAGACTCTGGCATAAACTGGTGCAGGTGGTCCCAGTGGTAATCGGCACGTTGGGTGCGGTGCCTAAAGAGCTAATGAATAATAATAATAATAATAATAATAATAATAATAATAATAATAATAATAATAATAATAATAATAATAATAATAATAATAATAATAATAATAATAAATAGGATGTTATCAAGTCAACCTGTGGTTACTGCTTTCAGGATTTTCTTGGTAGAGTACTCAGAAAGTGTTTTGTTTGGGAGCATCCTGGGACTGTTTAGCTTGGCCCAAGTCACACAGACTTATTTATGGAAGAGCTGACTTGCCAAATCCCCACTGATTCCATGGACCTGCTCTAGCTGTGATTTACTATACCAAGCAACAGAATTTCAGCCTATATGCTATTAATGTCCTAATGTTGGCACTCTAAACATCTCATTTGGGAAGGGGTAGGCCCTGGGTAGATTGACCATTGCCTCATCTGCATTTGGATACTTATTAGTATCACCCTCAATGTGTACTAGTGTCAAGAGAGTAGTAAGAATACAGCCATACCAAGCTTCCATACAAATTCAACCTTTTTTTAGATCTCCACTCAATATTTGGATTTACCATTCTATTCTACCAAGAGCTCCCTTACTATTTTTGTTGTTGTTGTTCCAAGGGCAGCCAGCTCCATGCAACCACCATGAGTATAAAGTTGCCTATTTACCAAATGTCACTCAGTCCAATGCATTATAGAATTCATTAAGCAACACAAGTCCATGGTAAAAGAAACAGTACCAATGCTGATGTCTATCCTGGAAGATCCATAATCATGCAGACCTAACCTGCATAATTATGAACTTTGGAACTTTGTTATTGTGAGGCAGCTTCCCATGTGAGTACAGACACTTATTAATAACTGCTCATTAGTTTATATTTTGTGCCATTATTGTAACTTGTAGTTACTTTTATAGTTACAACGGCATATTTTTGTAGCAAAAGAGTATGGTCACACCAAATGGTAGAGGAAAACTATCATTTTGTTCAAGTAGTTGTGTTTTCCCTCAAACTGTATGCTAGGTGTCAAGATGGCAACAAGCTGGGTGGAAGAAGACCAGCATTCTGTGAGACTCGACTAATTGGCTTTAGTAATTGCAATCAAGCAAAACTTATGAGTAGGTCATTACCTTTAAGGTCTGGCTAGAGATACAGTGGACCCTTGTATAACAAACTGTTTGTATAACATAAAATCTGTACAACATAAAAAAATTCCGGAGATAGGGGAAATTTGCTTAACATAACTGCCTATGGGGAAAATCTGTACAATATAAAAAATGGGATTACTTCATTTTCAATGCAATCCTATGGGAATTTGTATAAAGGAGAATTTGCTTAACATAATTTCATTTGGAACGAATTAATTCCTTTATACAAGGTACAACTGTATTGTTGGGGTTCCATCACTAAAACCTCAATCAACATTAACTTTGCAACTGATTCTGCATGGTTTTTATGCAGAGATTGGCAACAGTACTTGTTTAGGGGTGAATGGGATGGGAATGATTGGACAGGATTTGTCACCCCCACAACACAACTCTTCCTATATTTGTTTGTGCAATATGTGCCAAAATTCTTCAGACATTGTACATATTTAAAATGCAGATATGCTCACACTTCCTACTACCTTTTACAACTCTGAACGATGTCTGATGCAACAAAGAATTATGGACAAGCCATGCAGAGTTATAGCTTGTCTGTTTCATTAGGTGCAGGGCCAGAAGAAAGCTCATGCCTTAAGATATACATTATTTACACAACCAATAATCTTGAAAATGTAAGGCGTGTGTTAAAAGTAGAGATAGGCATGAAACATATTTTTAATTCATTTCATTATTTGTTATTCGTATCGTTAGCTAACGAAATGAATAACAAACCAACCCAACAAAGAAAAATGGAAAAAAATTGAAATGGAAATTTCGTTCATTTCGCTTTTCATTCTACAGGGCACCTGCCTTGAGTCACGCAGAGTCCTGAGGGTCTCTTCTCCTGGAACTCAGGCTACAAATGGGGCACTGGGAAGCAAGCATCTCTCAGCTGTGGGGGAAAAAAAAGAGGCCCCAGCATAAGGGACTTAAAAAAAACATTTTAAAATTTTAAAAAGCACTGACCTGGCCCTGGGGGAAACTTTTTTTTTAAAAAAATGGTGCTGGTCCTGGCCAATAATTTAAAATTAAAATAAAAACTCTTGGTCTGGCCCACGGGCCTGGGAGCTGCATGTTTGGCCTTGTAAAATAAAAATAAAAATAAAAATAAAAAAATTAAAAAGTGCCAACCTGGCCCTGAGGGCCATGTGGTTGGTGCTGGAATTTAAAAAAAAAAAATTAAAAAATGGCACTGGCCCCAGCTGGTACTTAAAATAAATAAATTTAAATAAATTTTAAAAAAACTTGGTCTGGCCCACAGGCCAGCCAGAATTTAAAAAAAGTTAAAAAATAAAAAATATTTTTAAAATGGGGCATGGGGAAGCAAGCACCTCTCAGCTTTGGGGGGAAAGAGCCCCCAGCTTTGGAGGCCTCACGCCGGCTGGCCACATCCCAAAGCGGCCAGTGCTGATGAGAAGCCTCCGTGGAGAGGGCCGCTGCCAGGGCTCCCAGAGGCGGCAGCGGTGAGGTGTACTGCCACCCAGAGTGGCCGCTGCCAGGGCCTTCCAGGCAGGTGCCACAGCCTTCCAGGCAGCTGCCACCCCTGCCGCCACCACCAATTCGCCACAGAGTGGCCTGGCGAGGGTGCAAGGAGGCTTCTGAGCGGTGGCAGCCGCCGAGATCACTGGCCAGCTGGAGTGACTGAGCAGCCGGCAGGCCAGCCTAGGCTGCCTGCCACCACCACCAGGATTGCTGCTGCTGCCAGCCAGGTAACCTGAAACAGTTCATTTTGGTTCAGTTGATATGAATTTTTGTTTTAAAAATTCATACAAAATGAAATGAAATGAACTGAGGGGCCCCTGAAACAGAACATTTGCTGTTTGATGCCCACCTCTAGTTACAAGCCACAAAATGCTATGTCTTGGAAATGCTAAAACTTAATCTCTCTTTATATCTTCCAAAGAGAGGGCAATCAGAGACTGGGAAAGAGCCAAACTTTGTGCTTCTGCTCCAGGCATCCTCATAGATGACTGGCTCTCTCCTTTCTTCCCTGACGTCCTTGTGTCAATTGTTTTTTTTTTTTTGGGGGGGGTGTAAACTGAGGTTTTATTCTACTGTTAGAGCCCATGTCAAACTTCTATCTGGACCTTGAGCTCCAAGGGATGGAGCTAGATGATGCTGAACACACAGATGTTGTTCTCAATTTCTTCAGCATGTTTTAAGGAACTTCTAAAAGGTTATGCTATCTCTTATGCCACTGTGTTAGCCCCATTTGTCACTTGAAAGTATGTGTCTCATCATTTTTGGCTTTCCTTTTCATCTAAAAGAGAAACATATGCCCTCTTACAAAATCCTAACTGTGTATTTTAGTTAGATTAGCCTTGGGGACTCTAGTCATTTGAAGGTGGAGGAATTGGTAGCACTAGCTGATTGCAGCTTGTCACATTGAAACCTCTTCTGTGTGTCTCCATTGTAGGGAAATCTGCGGGGATGTTTTGTTTGTTTGTTTGTTTTCAGAATTGATTCCTGCTGGAGTCATCAGACATTCCCACTTTTGTGCCTTCCCTGTGTGCTGGAGTACAGTCCTTATTAAGCTTCTACCCAGCTGGCCTCGGTATCAAGTTGGGCAAGGCTGGTATATTTCGTGATTTGTTATGATCCCACGATTTGTCAATAGCCAATTGTCGCTTATGCATAACTGCATGTGAACCACTGTAGGTGTATATGTCTCCAAAAGGGGAAAACCTCCCTCTACATAGTAGACATGGGCATGACCAGAAAAAATGACGTTTTGAGTTTTCGCTTGTCAGAACGGGTCCGTTTCGGGTCGTTTCCGTCTGTCGCGAAATTTTTCAAAAATTTGTCGTTTCCATTTGACGTTTGTAATTTGTCATTTCCACCGCGATTTAGCATGATTTGACTTCTCAGAGCATGGGGCGTCCTGCAATCAGGGCCGGCGCTAGGTGTTTTTGAACCCTAGGCGGCGGGCGGGGTGGGGGTGGTGGGTGGCGGGGGGAGGTGCAGGCGGGCGGCGGTGGCAGGGGGCCATGGGCGGGCGGCAGCCATGGGTGGGCGAGTGGGCAGGGGGCGGCGCAGGCTGCAGGCGGGTGGCGGCGCGGGCGGATGGGCGAGTGGGTAGTGAGGATATCACTTAGGATAGAGGTTCTGTTCTTGGCTTGCACCCCAAATGTGTGTGTGTGCAAGCAAATTGAAGTTGGGAAAAGAGAAAATAAATGGCAGTATATAATATATTTTTAAAATAAATCCACACCTCCCACTCCCAGTCGAACCTCCCCCTTTATCCAATATCAGAAAAAAATCCTCAAACTGCCAGAGAAGAAATAAAGAATAAACTGCTATTCCCTTCAGCAGACAAAGCTGCAGGGAATCAAAGAAATTATTTTCTAAATTCAATTCCCTCCCTCCCTGCCTAACTTAAATCCTAAAGCCTCCAGCCTCCCTCCTCAATCTCGATCGGATCACACCAGCACCAGCAGCCAGCCCTCCTCCCTCAACCACATCCATATACCCGACTGCGATTTCTGGAAGGTGCCGGCATCCAGAAGTGTCAGTCAAAAACCTGGCGATGCCATTGGTGGAATGGTTCAAAAAATTTGCATGGTCCCATCCCATGCCCAGCCCAAATGGGCAGGTCTAAAAAAAATAAAAAAATAAAATAAAATAAAATAAAATCAATACGACATTTTATTGCTATAAAAAACCCACTGCTGCTACTATAAAAATTCAGGCATTTAAAATAAATAAATTTCACATGTTTCTATGGTGAGTTGGTGTGTTTTTGACCATGATTTCAAAAGAAAAATTGCGGTCGCCATTTTGGATCCCCCCACCGCATGGCTTGGCGAGACGATGAGGATGACCTCCCCTCCAGCCTGGTGCAAGCAGCCCAGGACAGGAGAAGAGGGGGGAAAGGCCGGGGGTGCAGTAACCACCCCTCTGGTAGGGGGCAAAGCCTCAGGCAGGCATATTTTCGCCTGCTTTTTTGGCAGGGAGTCGGGGTTTTTTAAAAAAAAAACTTTTAAAAACCTTTTCTGTGCTTCGCATTGCGCGCGGTCGCTGTGATGCCACAAACGGAAATGAAAAACCCGACCAAATTTTTCTTTTTTCGGTTCGAGTTCAAGTTCTGACGGCTTAATTATCGTTACCATTTCCGTTACATAATGGAAACGATAACCGAAAACGGAAACAACAATTTCGCCAAGTCGTGCCCATGTCTACTACATAGTATGGACATATAGGAGATCTGCTCAATTGTAATGCTTAGTGACTAAGACATAAAGAATCAGGGGAATACACTTCCCTTTATTGTTTATGCATTTGGTATGAATTATGGGCAGAAGTCCCTTATGGGAAAGATTGAAGGCAACAGGAAAAGAGGACGGCAGAGAATGAGATAGTTGGACGGTGTCTTCGATGCAACCAATATGGATTTGACCAAACTCTGGGAGGCAGTGGAAGACAGGAAGGGCTGGAGAGCTCTGGCCCATGGGATTATGAAGAGTCGGACACAACTGAACAACTGAACAACAAGAAATAACACCTGAATAAAAATACTTGATAATAATTCCTGAATATACTTCCCAGAAATTTGTTCTCCTTCTGAAAACTAAAAGGCCACAAAAACAATGGGAAACAAAAGAAGCACCAAACTTTGCAGATCAATCTTCTGATCTTCTAAGTGTCCCAGATTTTAGTATAAAATCTTCAGCATCTCAGAACAACTGAGTGGAGACAGTCCATGTTTATTTTGCACAGGGATTTTCAGAGGTGGAAAAATGTAATTATAAGAAAAGGTGGATAATGTGAGCTGTTGCTAACACAAAGAGCAGCACTCAGAATAAGACAATTGCCTAAATTCCCTGATTGACAGATGGATGTCACATTAGATGAAATGATAACAGATTTAGTGGACTGAAGAATAACTTCCTCTTGACAGTGCTCTGACCTTTGACCCAAAACCTGACTCCTGTTAGCTTCACTAACACAGGGTAATTGTCACAGGTGCAGGATAAAAGAAACCTCTACAGCAGTACCAGTGGTTACAGGCCTATTTCTTTTGATGACCACAAATGCAATGTTGAGATACAGTCCAAAAGTCCTGACCCTGGTTGGCCTTTTGAGGCCTTAAAATGTACCCCAGGGAAACAGGAAGCCATTATATACAGAGGCATGGGGAGAGAGAGAGAGAGAGAGAGAGAGAGAGAGAGAGAGAGAGAGAGAGAGAGAGAGAGAGAGAGAGAGAGAGAGGTTTTGAATCTGGCTGGTGTAAAGAAATATTGAAACTGCGTAATAAGTAAGTATACAAACAGTGCAGAGTGATGGTAAAATAATGTATTTTCATTAACACAAAGGCCTGTCTTTCACACAATTGTGACACAGTTTTAATAGAGAATAGGGCTGTGTACTCAATAGACTTCATGGGTTTTTATAATTATTAGTAAACTATTACCATGTCATATGCTGGATATATGCACTGTTCGGAAATGATTCTGTTGTATTTATATGCTAATTGTGGGCTTTTGAATAGAAGCCAGTGCTTTGAAATTTACTTAAATTTGGGAACGGTACAGGATTGTTGCCGCACTTATAAATGACATGCTGACAACTGTGAGACTTCACAAAAGTTTATACCTCCTTCTGTTAGAAAATAGAGTACATTTTATTCGCTTTCTTCGGCAACATGAATGGGAAATTCAGAAAACAAGAGAGCAACACAATAAGCTATGCAAATATTCTTTATAATAGGCGAATGAATATTACAGAAGAAAACTAAGTGACTGTGTATCCCATTAGCATGAAGTCGATGCGTGGCCTGCCAGTGTGTTGTTTTTCTTTTAATGTCAAAGAATGAACATCATAAGGTTGGACAAAGGGGAGGGGAGTGAAATGACTGCACATCTCATTAAGCCAATGCTGTTGCAGTAAGTAAACCTGTGTATGTTTTCAAACTGTTCTACAGCATTTTTAAAATAAAAAGGCACAAGAAAAGAAGACAAGATCAAGTTCTCAATGATCCAATAAGAAATGAAACAGCTCATTCAATTATGGTGTTTGTCTGCAGCATTATAGAGAGATCTTCCAAATATTTATTCACAAAATATGAGGGAACAGCAACAATGCCCTAGACACAATGGAGTTGCTGGCATTGAATTTCTGTCACACTCTGAAAGGCAGCTCTGGAAAATTACACTAAAATTCACTGAGGGTTCCTATTAAGGTCATAGGTCTTGCCCTTTTGGTTATTATTCATCCACAAATAGTCCTGATGAGTAATATGACACTGAATTGGTATATACAAGCCTTTGGGTAATTGCCCAAGGAAAATAAAACGATCAAGTTACACTTAAGTCTTTTTGTAAGAATGACTTGATTCCATCATGAGAGGTGCGCTTGCTTAATGATTATATACTGTATATATAAAATCCCATCACACTTTGTTTACATATATATATATGTAAACAAATTGTCAGGCACACTTACAGTAACCATGCCTTCTTCCCTGACTACCATCTTTTCAAATGTGATGAGATCATCAGGTAACAGTGTAAGATATGAAGCCTTTGCATGCTGCATTTTAGCACATTAAAAAAAGAAAATGCTGGGATAATTAACAGCTACCTATTTATCTGTGGGCTGCATTCATTACGCAGGCACAAATTGGAGGTCTCAAAAATTCTTTGCAGTAAAAATTTACTCTTTGTTCAGGAAGTTCCCCTCGGATTTCAGGGAAATTCTGCTTTGCTGTGTCTATTGTAATTGTGACAGGCAGTTGACATGTCTCATAGTCTAAATGTAGTGGCAAGCAGGGGGTGGTACAAATCATGGAGGGGGTAAAAAAAACAACACACACACACTGCCATTCACCCCGGTGCAAAGGAAAGGTGTTCTTAGCATACTCTAACCTATGTTCCATCTAGAATTGGGTCTCTGAGGTTGAAGGTCAAATCTGTGAGGTCAAAGCTATTTCTTGTCAATCTTCGTTCCCTAATGACACATGAATTGGAAATTAGAACAAAGTAAGTAAAGCGAATAGCCAGAAGGTGAGTGTCTGTTTTATTACTCCGAAGAGCTGGGAAATCTGGCCAATTGTTGCCCTGTGTGGCTTGAATGACAGTTGTTAAGTTGAAAAAGGGACAGTGTGATGGGAATGCCACTTTAAATCTCAATTACCTCCTCCACTCCAATCAGCTTGGTAGAGCTTTAATGAAGTGCAATTCTCTGTCCTTTTCCTCATACTTCTATCTCTAGAATAAGCCTCACATTCAAGTTTGACAGCAGTACAATCAGTTTTCCATTCATCACTGGCCCTGTTTTAACCCTGCTGAAAAAAGGCCTAATGTACGTAGCAGTGATGGCAATTAGGCAGAAAAGTAATATTAGAAACTGACAAAAGCATGAGTCTTTTAGCATTACAGGTGTTTTTTTAGCCCTTTCTAGACATAAAGGAATAGGCAGTGTTAAGTTCCCTTCTTCATGCTTTTCTTAAGCTGAAAGTCCAGCATTTTCAAGATTCAATTAATTAGAGACATGGAGAGCCAAAGAACAAGGTAAAAGCTGTGTTCCTTCTAGCTGAAGATACACATAGTAATTGGCCCCTTATTAAAATGGATATCTTCTGGGTTTACATTTAATAAGGTTGATAGAAGTCGTCATTTCCTCATTAGGATGCTGGTCTGAAAATCTGACTGTGTGTCTATAACTACAGATGCCTGTTTACAAAAGGAGAGGCAAGAAATATAAAATATCATCTTTATACTATAATATAATATAGAGGAATGTAAATCCTTAATTCAAAGAATGCTGTGAACTGAAGGTCTCAGAAGGAAGGGATAGTGAATCTCTCTCTCTCTCTCTCTCTCTCTCTCTCTCTCTCTCTCTCTCTCTCTCTCTCTCTCTCTCTCTCTCTCTCTGTGTGTGTGTGTGTGTGTGTGTGTGTGTGTGTGTGTTTTGCTGCAGAACATTTGAGGTATTGAGAGGGGATAAGTTTAGAAATCCTGTTTTATCTGGGTGGTTGGAATGTACATTTGTTGTCATTCTCTACCTTACCCATGATCTCAAATGCTACTGTAAGGCTTTTATAGGAAGCAAACAGTGCAGAAAGAAGGTTTCTAACAGATATATATATTTCACTACATGGCATTCTCCCTGCAGTAATCTCTCTGCCTCTCTTTGTGTGCATTTGTAAAATATGGCTGTATGCAGATAAGCATGTACAATTTTTCACTAATGTCCATGTGTGAGAGAGAACGTTATCAGCTTGGCACATGTGTGTTGTCATTTTAAAGCGTTTGTTGGGCTTGTTTGCTTTTTAAGTTAAGCTCTATGTGCGTCGCTAACTGTTATTTTTGTGCTAGTTTTGGAAAATGTCTGGCAGGGTAGTTATATGTGTGTGTTGTTTTGTTTGATAGATTTCACAAGCACATGTGGCCCTGCTGTAAAGATCTTGTTGAAGAGAATGGAAGCCTGGGGGAGGGGGGAGGAAGAGAGGGTGTGGGGCGGAGAGAAACCCAGATGCAGCAATTAGGCGGCTCTTGCAGCTCATTGGGGATGTGTCACAAGTGGGTGATAGTGGCTTTCACCTCTTCCACTCCCTTCTCTCCTGCCTGATTCCTAGAACAATCCCTGTCAGAAACACTCTTTGAAAAAGGCTGCATTAGACAATGGCTCTTCACCCTTATTTTGTGCTTTAAGTAGTGGAGCAGAATGCTGTAAGGGGCTGCAAACAAGGCGTAATCTGAGAAAGACGCACCGGCATTGTTATAACTGTGAAAACCAGAAGAACCCCTTTCAAAGCCGTGACTGAAAGTGCTATGAAGACCTTTAGTCCTTTGCACTCTCCCAATCACCAATTAGACAAACATTAACATCAATTAAGCTGTTATACAGCACAGGTTCCATATAATTACCTTAATGGGTTGACGCTTTCTTTAGCAGCAATTTCTTAAACAAACTTCGTCTTTTGTGCAACAGGCTAAGGAAATTTTCAGCAGGGAGCATTCCCTTTTGTCACGTTTTCTAAAGAGACAGCTGAATTGTTCTATTTAACAACAAACACCTTCAGTAAGGACCCTCTCTTGTCCTCGTTCCCACCACATTTGACTACCGGGCTCAAAGCTTATTAAGCACCAGAGACAAAAAATTCGGGGGGGGGGGGGGGGGGGTTTACCCCTGACTAGCCAGGGGAGAGCAGACACATGCAGGGAGGGCAGCACACAAAGAGCCTCTGAGTCTGGCACTGGTTTGCAAGCAGACCCTGGGCGAAAGCACCAATTGAATGAGCTACCTATTTAGTACCCAAAGAGCCAAATCCATCCTGAAGACCAGCACAAAGAACATGCGGGGGGGGGGGGGAGCTCAGGATCTTGCTCATAAAACAAGACAAAAAATCGGTCTAGTTTATATGGGACCAGTAAGTGCTCATTAAATGCTAACCACTCAGGCCCTTCCTGTTCCTTCCTCACCTAATTTTCTTAAGACTTCTGACAATGTCGGGCTGATTTTTCCCCCCTGTTTAACAAACACTCGGTTGAAATGTAGTCAAATACAAGTTCCTGTAAAAAGTCCCAGGCCTTATTTTGCACTGGGTTTTATATTCTGTGAAATGGACAGAGCAGTGTCTCTCGTCTCCCTGCGCCCTCACTCCCCTTTGCCCGCATTCCCTGAGCACATGCACACACTTTTTCAATGCTATGATTAATATTTTTAGGGAAACAGAAGGCAAAAACAATGGCCCAGTAAACTTTTCAAAATTATATTATTTACCAGAGAATGAGTAGTGGTGGATACCCATGGAATGAAGGTAATGAACTGACTAGATTAGCATGTGTGTTACATTGCCATTAATGAAATTACTTTGAACTATTCAGTGGATCAACAGAAAGCAACAAAAGAGTATTCAGAAATGCATAGTGCTTATGCAAAGGAACAAAAAAAATCAGTCATATTATTTCAATTCACATCATTTTACAGCCTTGGAGTTCTTACATGTGGCATTGCGTCATAGCACTATCGATTGATCATAACAATATGGTAGCAAGTTGCCAATTCATTTTTTACATACAAGAGGTCATGGTCTGGGCTTTTAGTACAAGTGTTTCAACCATTTAATCTCACCCTGGTGAACTCCAAGGACCCCTTTGGGTCAAAGGCTCAAGACCACAAAATTAAAAGACAAGTACGAATGTCATGTGTTATCTTTAACCTTAGGTGCTGGTCACCTCTGTGGCTATTTCTCTATAGCCACAGAGGAATAGTCATTTGTTTTCATTTCTGTAAAGTGAAATATACTGATAGAAGCACACTGATACAGACAATGGGGACAAGAGGTCATGGAAAAATTGGTTGACACTTTGACATATTGGAAACTCAATGGCAATATATATGCCTGCATCAATAACAGTGCTTGGATACAATTTACAGAAGATTTCATAGCAGAAACAACTTTAATTGTAATATAAGCTTAAACATGCCTCTGATTTCTGTTTGCGTTCTACTAATGCTGAACGAATAGCATTGTTAATCATTTGCATAGGCTTTCATCTTATTATTTATAAGATCAATTAAATTTCATTGTACAGTGGTACCTTGACTTACAAATTTAATCCATTCCGAATGCCTGCTCTTAAATAGAACTGCACTTAAGTTGGGGTACCTATCTAAAAAATTGAAAAAATAAGTTTAAAAAATCAAAAAAATGGAAAAAAATATTTGTAAGTCAAGCAGACCGTATCTAAAATTTGTAAGGCAGCAGTTAAAATGCCAACAGTTTTCCGCTCTTAAGTCAAATTGCTTTTAAATTGAGCTGCTCTTAATTCGGGGTACCACTGTACTCTTTCACACTCTTCATTGGTTTGTACATGCTTGGGTACTTTGCTTTGCTTCTGTAAATGCCATGCAATAATCCAGTTATGTTTTCATTCAGAGCAGACTGTACAATGGCTTTGTGTGCAAAGATCACTCCACCAGCATCCCTGACTCTGCCATACTACATGTGTTGGTGCTGCCGTCTTAGATAGCAACCATTTTCTCAAGAGAATACTTGATAGGAAGGAATACCTGGTTTCCTTCCTCCTGTCCAGAACTTTTTTTCTCTCTTGTCTGCCTATCATTTAGTCAGACCTTGTGGTATAAAATGTATAAATATAATATGATGCACGGCAAGATATTGGATTCAGTTTTCTCCAAGTATTACCCTGTGAATACAAGAGGGTCCAGTTGAAAATTCTAAGCATGTATCCCCTGCCCTAATCACAAACATCATCAATAATATGGCATTAAATAAGAACACCATAGAACAGTTCAGTTTAGTCAACATTCTTACATCATCTGGCAAAATTGCAGCAGGTTCCTTACTAAGCAAAGAACCTGAGTTAGTTTGATTTCAAATAGGTCAGAAGTTGGAAATGCCACTTTTTCAGTCTATCAGTCTCTCAGTCTTATTGCCAGTGTGGCCACTGAAGGACTTGGGAGACCTGATATGGTGCGAGATTTTGAAAGGGAAAAATAATTTGATATCTGAACATCTGAAGCTGTAACACACACACACAGAGAGAGACACATTTACTCTAAATAGAAGAACTTACCACTACTGTAATTCCCTGGTTCCAACATGCTCAGAAGGGAGCATGCTCCTCTCTATGCGGAGAGTGATATGTCTGCAGAGGAGAAGCTCGTGCCACATGTGGGTTGTCTGCATGTATAAGACCCAAGAGAAACTGGGCAACTTGCTCACATGGAAAAGTTATGTTGATGCAAAAACCTTTCTTCTGCTGACTGCTGTTACTGAGTGGGTAAACAAGTATCATTTTAAGCATGTTGAACCAAGTAATGACTGAGCAAAGGTAGGGTCAATCAAGATTGGAACTATGGAATGCCTAAAGAAAGTTTAGCCTTAAATGGTACTGCGCAAGATCACCCATTGTGATCTAGAGACTAGAGATGGGCACGAAATGAATTTTTTATTCGTTCCGTTATTCGTTATTCAGTTCATTACCTAATGAAATGAATAACGCACTGACCCATCAAAGAACCACAAAATGAAAAGAAACAGAAACTTCCACTTCATTCCTTTCGTTGTTCGTTTTCCCGTAGGAATGCATTGAAGCAATGCATTCCTATGGGAAAAGTTTTCCTTCCAATTGGTGTGGGGAAACCGTGGGCTTTTTTCTGCCAGAAGCCAGCGCCGCCGATCAGCTGTAGCGCTGGCTTTGGCTGGAAAAGGATTTTAAAAGCCTGCCCTTTTCTCCACCATTTTCTGAGGACTCCTGGCAGGCTCTCATTTCCTGGACCCCTTTAAACCCAGCCCAGTCAGTATCAGGGAGACCCCCTGGTACGGACTGGGCTAGGTTTAAAGCGGTCCAGCAATTGACAGCCTGACAGGAGCCTTCAGAAAACGGGTCGGAAGGAGGAAAGTTGAAGAGCGATTGCATTGTCCTCCCGACCTGTGTTCTGAAGGCTCCTGCCGAGCAGTAAATCGCTGGACCCCTTTAAACCTGGCCCAGTCGGTACCAGTGCGTCCCCCTGGTACCGACTGGGCCAGGTTTAAAGCACACCAGGGACTAACAGCCCAGCAGGAGTCCTGTGAAAATGCTAGGGAGGGCTGTTCCAGGGATTGAGTGGCACTCCCTAGCATTTTCAGAGACCTCCTGTTGCCCTGTCATGGGCTGGGCTCCTTTAAAAATGGCCCAGTCAGCACCAGGGGGTTCCCCTAGTGTCAACCGGGCCATTTTTAAAGGGGTCCAGCCGATGACAGCTCGGCAGGGTCCCACTGAAAATGGCCCGGTTGCCAGCGCGGAGCTCCTGCATTGGCAATGGGGCCATTTTCAGAGAGGTCCTGCCGCCCTGTCATGGGCTGGACCCCTTTAAAAATTGCCCAGTTGGCCCCGGGGGGTCCCCCCGGTTCCAACCAGGCCATTTTTAAAGCGGTCCAGCCGATAACAGCTCGGCAGGATCCCACTGAAAATGGCCCAGTTGCCAGTGCAGAGCTCCTACATTGGCAATGGGGCCATTTTCAGAGAGGTCCTGTCGCCCTGTCATGGGCTGGACCCTTTAAATAATTGTCTGGTTGGCACTAGGGGGACGCCCTGGTGCCGACTGGGTCATTTTTAAAGGGGTCCAGCCCATGACTGGGTGGCAGCATTCGTCCATTCAGAGGGGACCGCGCACCCGGCTGTGCAATCAGATCAGAGCCCTTGGTCTCCTCTCAAGGGAGGGCAGTGAGAGGGGCTGGGATCCTGCTTCCGTGCGAGGAGTCTGGATCCCAGCCCCCTGTCCAGCTATGTCTGCTTGGTGAATAATAGCCTGGCAGGATGTCATTCACCAAGTGGAGGGTGGCGATAGGGGTCTGGGATCCGGCTTGCACATGCAGAGGCTGAAATGCAGTCCCCTCCTGACCGCCCTCTGCCTTCCCCCCACCAGATGACAGCACCGGGCATGGGGAGGGTGGGACTCCCGTTCCGCCCCTCTGCATGCAGAGGGGCGGAATGGGGGTCCCAAAAGGATCTTCCCCGCGCGGGTCATGTCAGTGCCCGGTGCGGTCATGACTGGCGTGGGGAAGGCGAGACTCCCGTTGTGCCCCTCTGCATGCAGAGGGGCAGAATGGGGGTCCCAAAGGGATCTTCCCCGTGCGGGTCATGTCAGCACCCAGCGCTGTCATGACTGGCGTGGAGAAGGAGAGACTCCCATTCTGCCCCTCTGCATGCAGAGGGGCAGAATGGGGGTCCCAAAAGGATCTTCCCCGCATGGGTCATGTCAGTGCCCGGCGCTGTCATGACCAGTGCGGGGAAGGTGAGACTCCCGTTTCACTCCTCTGCATGCAAAGGGGCAGAACGGGGGTCCCAAAAGGACCTTCCCCATGTGGGTTATGCCCAGCACTGTCATGAGAGGCACGGGGGAGGCGAGACTCCCGTTCCACCCCTCTGCATACAGAGGGGCGGAACAGGGGTCCCAAAGGGATCTTCCTGGCACTGTCATGACCGGTGCGGGGAAGGTGAGACTCCCGTTCTGCCCCTCTGCATGCAGAGGGGCGGAACGGGGGTCCCAAAGGGATATTCCCTGCACGAGTCATGACAGCACCCTATGCTGTCATGACCGGCGTGGGGAAGAAGAGACCCCCATTCCGCCTCCGCATGCAGAGGCAGAATGGGGTCTCTTTAAAGGGATGTTCCCCACGGCGATGACAGCGCGCCTGGTGCTCTCATCCATCACACGGAAGAAGACCCCAAAACACCAAAAACGGAATAATTTTTTTTAAAAAATTCGTGTCCGAAAAACGGCAAACGAAGGGAGATGGCACGAAACGGAACGGAAACGAAACCCCATTTTTCCGTTTTGTGCCCATCTCTACTAGAGACTAGTGCAAGTTCCAAAAAAGTCCAGTGACCTGCGTAAGAGACCATTGCACAAGTGGAGGGAATGAAAAGTATTCAGCCCCCAAAACATTAAAATTACAAGATAAACTAATACAGCAGAGGAGTTATCAAAACTGGAAACTGACTAAAATGTAACATCTTAGATGATGTAGCAGATATGTCCATCATGCTTAAAACATCACATTGTTGGTGCCAGGTAAGTGTTCTATGGGATTCTTTCCTAGATAGTGTACCACCACCCCAAAACTGTCCTCCAGTTTATCATTTAATCCCATCTAAAAAGTATGGAGCAAATACAAAGAAGTTGGCTAATAAGTTGAGAATAGGGATAGGCACCAAAAGAAAAAACAGTGTCATTGTTTCGTTAGCAAATGAAACAAAATGAAACGAAACAAAGCAGTGTTTTGTGAGTAACGAAATGAAACAGCTTTTATTTGTTTAAAATAAACATATTCATTTCACTGTAAAATGGCTCCTCTGGGTCCAAATTTCATGTGAACCTTACTTGGACGCTCCCTTTTAAGCCCTCCAAACTTGGAGATATTTGGTTTCCAGAGGACCGTTATTCAACTTCAAAGAGGGTGCCCCCAGAAAAAAAATCGAATTGCAATGTTATGTGATTGAAAATAATGATCCCAGGCAGCTAGCAGTGTGGAAATTACAGTGGTGCTTCCTCCTTTAAGCACCCCCAATTTGGAGAGGTTTGGGGTGTAGGTGTAGGGGACCAAGTTATTCAACTCCAAACAGGGTGCCAATACAAAAAAAATCATTTGTAAAAGGCGAAAGATTTATACGATCTGAAGAGAAACCAGAGTAAAAAAATCATCAACACCCATAAAAAAGTCATTTGTAATTTAAAAGTGGTACCTCAACTTATGAATTTAATCTGTTCGGAATGCATGATCTTAAGTCGAACTACTCTTAAGTTGGGGTACCTATCTAAACAAAAGAAAAAAATAAGTTACAAAATAAAAAATGAAAAAATATTTGTAAGTCAAGCAGACCATATCTAAAATTTGTAAGGCGGCAGCTAAAATCCCAACAATTTTCCACTCTTAAGTCGAATTACTCTTTAGTTGGGGTACCACTGTATTTGAAAATACTGGTACCAGGCATCTAGCAGCATGTAAATTGCCTGTGATATGTAAGCTTTTGATTATCAGGCATTATGTTCATTTTTTGATAAAGCTTGGTTTTTGTAACATAATACAAATAGTATATTTTTTAAATAAAGATGTGTTGATTCTTGTTATTTTACACATCATTGGCTAGCAATTTCAGTATAAGTGCTTCTTTCCGTCTTAAACAAATATTGGGCAGTTGGTCTCTGCTGCTGTATACTTTCTCTTAAAGGTAGAAAGTTTTTTTATTTAACTATTTCAATTCTATCTACACAAATATATTTAATGAATACCAGTTTTTCTTGACAAAAATCATGAAGTCAATCAAGGTTGATGACTTTGTTAGATTGCTCCTGATCAATGGTTGTTCATTGATTTTATTATATGCCCTAATTTCTTGGAAACACCTGTTTTAATGAAAATATAAAACAAGAACAATTGCCCTTGATTCTTCTCTCTCTGTCTATCTGTCTGTCTGTCTGTCTGTCTGTCTGTCTGTCTGTCTGTCTGTCTCTCTCTCTCTCTCTCTCTCTCTCTCTCTCTCTCTCTCTCTCTCTCTCTCTCTCTGGTTAGGACACGAAAGGCCTGTGGGAAAAGGGAGCATGCTTTTGGGTATGTTTGAGCATTACAAGTTACCTTTGTCACCAGTGGTCTATAGAGAGGTTTTTGAGTGTATCAGATGGAGTTGAACTCTGAAGAAAAGGAAGGATTTGGAATGAAAAGAGGGCAAACAAGTGTGGGAATTTTGAATTTTTTTTTTGAACTATGGACTCTAGAGATCTTCCTGAATTTTCTTGCCAAAATCTAGGGGCTTTAGCCAAAAATCAACGTTCTCACAGGTATTTGTAATCACTTACAGCAGAAGAATAATAGAATCATAAAGTTGCAAGAGTCCTCGAGGGCCATTCAGTCCAACTCCTTTCCACGTAGGACCTCCATCAAAGTACTCCAGACAGATGGCCATCCAGCCTCTGCTTAAAAACCTCCAAAGAAGGAGACTACCACCACCCTCCATGGCAGCATATTCCACTGCTGAATAGCTCTGTCAGGAAGTTCTTCCTAATGCTCAAATGGAACCTCTTTTCCTGTAGTTTGAAACCATTGCTCTGAGTCCTAGCCTCTGAAGCCATGGAAAAGAAGCCACCTCCTCTTCGATATGACATCCTTTCAAATATTTAAACATTGCTATCATATCCCCTCTCAAGGGGGGAAATATAAGGTCTAGACATGGGCACGACCAGAAAAAAATGACGTTTCGAGTTTTCGTTTGTCGGAACGGGTCTGTTTCGGGTCGTTTCCGTTTGTTGTGAAATTTTTCAAAAATTTGTCGTTTCCATTTGTCGTTTGTCGTTTGTCATTTCCACCGCGATTTAGCACAATTTGACTTCCCAGAGCATAGGGGCGCCCCACAACCAGGGCCGGTGCTAGGTGTTTTTGCGCCCTAGGCAGTGGGCAGGGCGGGGGGCAGGCGAGTGGGCGGGCGGTGGCGCGGGCCGCAGGTGGGTGGCAGCACGGGCGGACGGGCGAGTGGGCAGTTAGGATATCACTTAGGATAGAGGTTCTGTTCTTGGCTTGCACCCCAAATGTGTGTGTGCGCAAGCAAATTGAAGTTGGGAAAATAGAAAATAAATGGTAGTATATAATATATATTTAAAATAAATCCACACCTCCCACTCCCAGTCGAACCTCCCCCTTTATCCAATATCAGAAAAAAATCCTCACAAACTATAAGAGAAGAAATAAAGAATAAACTGCTATTCCCTTCAGCAGACAAAGCTGCAGGGAATTAAAGAAATTATTTTCTAAATTCAATTCCCTCCCAGCCTGCCTAACTTAAATCCTAAAGCCTCCAGCCTCCCTCCTCAATCTCGATCGGATCACACCAGCACCAGCAGCCAGCCCTCCTCCCTCAACCACATCCATATACCCGACTGCGATTTCTGGAAGGTGCCTCGGCTTTTTATGCCTTCTGGCACATCCAGAAGTGTCAGTCAAAACATGGCCATGCCATTGGTGGAATGGTTCAAAAAATTTGCATGGTCCCATCCCATGGGCAGGTCTAAAAAAATAAAAAATAAAATAAAATAAAATAAAATAAAATCAGTGCGAGCTTTTACTGCTATAAAAAACCCACTGCTGCTACTATTGAAATTCAGGCATTAAAATAAACAAATTTCACATGTTTCTGTCGTGATTTGGTGTTTTTTTTGACCACGATTTCAAAAGAAAAATTGCGGTCGCCATTTTGGATCTCCTCATCGCATGGCATGGCGAGACGACGAGGATGACCCCCCCCAGCCTGGTGCAAGCAGCCCAGGACAGGAGAAGAGGGGGGGAAAGGCCGAGGACCCCCCAGAAACCACCCCTCTGGTAGGTGGCAAAGCCTCAGGCAGGCATATTTTCACCTGCTTTTTTGGCCGGGAGTCGGGTTTTTTTAAAAAAAAACTTTTAAAAACTTTTTTCGTGCTTCGCATTGCACGATCACCACGATGCCACAAACGAAAATGAAAAAAACCATCCAAAATTTTCTTTTTTTGGTTCGAGTTCGAGTTCTGATGGCTTAATTATCGTTACCGTTTCCGTTACGTAACGGAAACGATAACCGAAAACGGAAACGACAATTTCGCCGAGTCGTGCCCATGTCTAATAAGGTCCTGTGCATGATAAGTCTCCATAAAAACAGAAGAAGTGATGGTACGTTTTGTGGGAGCTACAGGGTATTAGTAATAATTGTGTGCCTTCAAGTGAGTTTTGGCTTATGACAACTCTTTCCAGGGCTTTCTGGGTACTGAGTGCTCAGAAGTGGTTTACCATTCCCTTCTTCTAGAGACATCTTCGGTCTACGCAGCTTGCCCAAGGCTACACGGGCTGATTCTTCTAAGATGCACAAAGACAGGCATGCCCAAACTTCAGCCCTCCAGATGTTTTGGACCTCAAATCCCACAGTCCTTTGCCATTTGCAATCTAAGCGTAGAATTCTGGGAGTTGTGGTCCAAAACAACTGGAGGGCTGAAGTTTGGGCATGCCTGCACAAAGAGGAATCAAACTCCCAGCCTCTTACCATCTGGCAATTTCCTTCAAAATGCCTTGTACACAGTATAATGGGCAGAGGGAATACCACATCCCTAATGCTTTGCAGCTCCCATGGAGCTCAGCCCCATCCAGCAACTCCCTCCATCTTCATGGAGATTTCTAGAATTAGTAGTCCAAAATGCAAAACTCTGTGCCAGATGGTTAGTTGCTTATGTAATTTAAAGCCTATGATTATGTGGCTGGTAAAAAGTGTATGTACATGTTTTGCATGCATGCATGTAGATATGTATACATACACTGCAGGCTCCTACCGGGCTTGTCCCAGATTGGGGCCGCTTTGTCACCCCGGGAGCCGTTTTCGGCGCGAAAGGAGGAGGACACGTGACTCCTGTGGTGTGCGGGGATCGGAGCCTTTAAAAGGGCTGCCCGCGCACCAGTCCTCCTCTTTCGCGCCGGGCAGCACATCGGATTTGTAGGGCTCGTGCTTCTGCCGAGCCCTTGGTGAACGTGTTTGGCTGGGTGGTGGGGAGAATCCGTATTTTTGTTGCATCCCTTCCCACCTGTCCTGGGAATTTGTGTTCTTTGCCTTTTCGGCACTTCTGACAGCTGACGGGCGGCTGCCTGCCGCCCGAGCTGTCAGTTCTGTTCTGAGCCCGCTGCTTTACTTATTCATTTTACTTATCTCCCGGACAGCGGGCGCAGATCCGGGTGGTGGCGGGGGGTGCGGGCGGCGGCTGCGTGGCTTTGAGCCGCTTCGCTGGGTCCGGCGGCCGGACAGGTCCCTGGCGGGGGTGCCGGCTTAATTCGGGCTTGGACAGCGTTTGCCGCCGCTTGCAGTCTTGGTGGCCTCCTCCCTGCGGCCGGCCGGCTTTTGGTTATTGCTTGCCGTGCGGAGCCTGGCGCCCTGTCCTTTCCTCTCATAATAATAATACTCTTTCGCGCCGGGCAGCACAACGGAGTTTTCGGGCTTGTGCTTCTGCCGAGCCCTTGGTGATCGTGTTGGGCTGGGTGGTGGGGAGGATCTCCAGTGGTTTGTTCAGTCTTGGGGCTCTGATCATGCCAGCTGAGGGGCGGCTGTCTAGCCGCCCGCACAAGTCAGAGGCTCGGCCTGTCTCGTTGGGCTCCCCCCCCCATCAATACCTGCCTGGTCGGCGGGTGAGGCTCCTGGTGGCGGGGGTGGCGGCGGCGGCCGCGGGGTGCTGGCCCGTTCCATTCTCTGGCTGACAGGCGGTTGTCCTGTCTGTGTGCATCTTCCCCCTAGCCCGGCCTGCTTCTCTGCTTCCTGCTGGCCGGTCCCTGACTGGCGGCTTCTCGGCCCGGCGGCGCCCGCTTGATGTGCGGCCCTGTTAAAGGGGCCTTGCTTTCATTCAATTTTAATTATTAAAAAAAAATAATAATAAAAAAAAAAAAGACGACACCTTTGAGCCCTGCTTCTTGCTTGCGCGAGCGGCGGGGGATTGGTGGAGCCCGTTTGCCTTTTCCAATTGCCGGCGGCCGCCATTTTATATTATTGACAACCTTCACCCGGGGGGCCTTGCTCAGGCCTTGGAGCCGTAGAGCGCCCTCTGGGCCCTGCTGCTGAGCAGGGCTGGTGTGCTGGTGTTATTATTTAAAAGCAAACATACATTATAATAATAATTAAGAATGAGCCTTTTATTAATTGTTTACTGCCATTCTGGCACTTGACGTCCCGTCAGGGGTCATTCGAACATAAGAAGAGCCATGCTGGATCATTGCCGAGGACCTCTCTGGTCCAGTTTCCTGTATCTCACTGTGGCCCCACCAGGTGCCTATGGGAGCACGTGAGACTGGTTATCTGTCACCTGCAACCACTTCCCTGCATCTGACACTTGAAGTGCCCTGTTTTTGTGCTTGGAGATTACACATCTCCATCATGGTTTGTAACCTGTGACGGACTTCCCAGGAGTCTGTCCAATCCCCTTTTGAGGTGTCCAGGTCGGACGCCATTGCCACATCTTGTGGCGGGGATTTTCATGGACTAACAAAATGCTGGGTTTAATTAAAACAAACAAACATAAAACTCTTGTTCTCACTTTCCTACCCTCGCTTCGAGTGGAGTTCCTCTGGTCTTGGTGTCTCTATCCGCTTTGCTCATACTCAGCATTATTTCGTATGTCTCTATCATACCCCCCCCTCATGCCAGGGGTGCAGAAGTAACAAGGGGGGTACGGGGAGATTCTTTCTCCCATTGTCTATTGTTAAGCCTGGGCTTTATCTTGCGCTGAGAGCGCCATATTGGAGCGTCCTCGAGCGGAGCAGGGTGCAGGAACAAGGGATGGCAGATAGCTTTGGGTGGCACAGGTCATCGCGACCATCTAAAGCTCTATAAATTGCTGAATAGCTGAACTAATGCTATCCTGTATTTCAGCTCTGAAAGGCGAGCGTGCCGGCTTTTTCACTCAGCAACGGCCGGCTGACCTGACCTGCGGCTTCCAGGCAACCATGGCCCAAGATGGTGCAGCAGTTGGTGAGGCAGAAATGCACAGCACCCCTGCCAGGTGTTGGGTGGCTTTAACCCTCCCCCCATCAGACTAGATCTTGGACCTCTCGAGAATGGGGAGGGAGGATGTCTGCTTAACCAGGTCATCTTGCTTCAGACCGGTATGCGCTCTATTTTAACACGGTGGCGGCGACTCCCAGGGGTGGCCATGGCCTCCGGCAAGCACAGAGTGGCATATGCTCCTGATTCAATCACCCACGCACCTGAGTGGCACACGTGAGGGGGCAGGCACCTCTTGTATTGTACACCAGTCCTGCCGACAGCTTGTCAGCGCAGATCTCCATCTTCCTGTGACTGCAGATTGCAGGCACACTCTCTTATAGATACTGGCCAGCCTAATGCTGGGCTATCTGGCTCCATGCGTGCTTTATATGCAGCAACCATTGCCTGGGCTAAGCCGGGGAGGGCGTATGACCTCATCCTGTATGTGGCCTTCATTTCCAGAGCGTACTCGGAGTATCCAGGCTCTGCTTGGTTTTGTGTGATTAAGGTTTTCAGGATGAGGGCGGCACTATCCCCAACCTTAGGTGGGATGGCCCCTTCGAACCTCTGTTGAGGCACTTGATTGTCCCGCAGCGGGCACTCATGGAAGACCGCACTGGTAGTGGTCATCTGATTTTTTGCGTAGCCCGGCCGGACATTGCCTGCAGCCTGGCGAGCCGGTCAGTTCAGCAACAATTGTTGTGCTGGGACTGCAGTTCCAATGCTTATGTGCATGCCGGCCATGCAAGTTAAGGCACCACCTGAGTGGGCCCCCATGCCTCATATGCACGCCATGGGAGTCGACAGGGCAAACAAACAGCGACTAGGGAGGCAAAAAACAGCCTGCCGCCGGTGGGGCACAGCTTCTACCAGGGACCTAGTCCCAGCAATATGGACACAATCGACCTTAGGGATAGCCTTCTATTTTGATTCTTATTGCTGGCCCAAGGATCTAGAGTTCCGTCCCGGGCCACCAAAAATAATAAGAATAAGAATAAGAATAAGAATAATAAGAATAATAAGAATAAGAATAAAAACCTTTACAACTGCTGGCTTTTGCATATTTTTCCAAAATATTAGTGACAGGGTCCATTATTGCCTTAGGTTGCTGTGCCCAATGGGAATTTGGTTTGATGGTGGCACTTGGTGCAATGGTAAGCAAGCGAGGCCTGGCAGGTGGCCATTTGCTTATGTCTGCTGATTCTTAACTACTCACGAAATATCAATTTTGGTCTACCATTTCCAGGGCCATAGAGCAGGCAGGAATGCAGGGGCGCTAATTCAGACCTCGTTCGTTCTGGATATCCTTGGCTTCCACAGCTGCAGCCATGGGATAGGCTGCATCGGATATACTGGCCTTGGGCTGCTAGTCCCCCTGCGTGCTACAAGTGATGTGTTCGGCTGCTTCTCGATTATTAAATGGGGACTGTTGTTTTCGCTAACAAGTTATGTTTCCACAGGTCACTGCACCAGTGAACGCCTTCGGGTCGTTAATTGTAGCTACAGCTATATTTGGACAAAAAAAAAAAAAAAACAGGGCTAGATACTCTGCTCGGGGCTCTCGTCTCTGATCTGATGACTGCGTCCAGGTGGACGGGAGAAGAAAGTGTGGACTGAGCTGGGATTGCATCTATGCAGTCACCTCCCATTGTGCTTGGAAGCCTTGAATGCTGTACTGCTTGCCCACTGAGGATCATCAGAGATCTGTAGGCCTTTAAGGCCCAAGTTCATTGTACCCATGTGGTCGGGTCTGTAATGTTGACACAGCTGGTGTGGCTGGGTGCCCACAACCCACTGATGGTGGACCGGGCCAGGTGATGTGAATCAAGTTATGGCCATGGCTATGCACCATGGCCTCTGTTCTGTGATTATTTACTTAATATATAACTATCACAACCAGAGCTATCATCTCTGACCTGACGACTGCGTCCAGCTGGACTGGAGAGGAAAGTGCGGAATGGGCTGGGATTCCTTCTCTGCAGTCATCCTGTTGCGCCTTTGAAGCCTTGACTGCTGTCCTGCTTGCCCACTTAGGCAGTAATATCCCGATCAGAGACAAGGGAAAGGATTTATTTCTGTGGCTCATTAGAGATTTGCAGGCCTTTAAGGCCCAATACCCTTGTACCCAGGTGGTCTGGTCGGCGATGGTGCCACAGCTGGTTGGCTGGGTGCCCGCAACCCCCTGAAGGTGGACTAGGCCAGGCGATGTTTGACTCAAGTTATTGCCCTTGCTAGGCGCCAGAGCCTCAGCTCTGTGATTCTGTCCTGAATATGGAACTTTCACAACCAGAGCTCTTGTCTCTGAACTGGCGACTGCATCCAGATGGACTGGAGAGGAAAGTGTGGAATGAGCTGGGATGTCTTATCTGCAGTCGCATCCCGTTGTGCTTTGGAAGCCTTGAACGCTGTCCTGCTTGCCCACTTGGGCAGTAATAACCTGACCAGAGCTAAGGGAAAGGATTTTTTTTTTTCCCTGGGGATCATTAGAGATCTGCAGGCCTTTAAGGCCCAATCCCATTGTACCCACGTGGTCTGGTTGGCGATGTTGCCGCAGCTATGGTGGCTGGGTGCCCACAATCCACTAATGGTGGCCCGGGCAAGGCGATGCCTGAATCATAGTTCTTGCTCTTGCTATGCGCCAGGGCCTCGGCTCTGTGATGATCTACCTGAATCTGGAGAGCGTGGAATGAGCTGGGATGTCTTCTCTGCAGTCGCATCCCGTTGTGCCTCTGAAACCCTGATTGCCATTTTGCTTGTCCACCTGGGCGGTAATGACATGACCAGAGCGAAGGGGAAAGTTTTAATATTGTGCATCATCAGAGACCTGCAGGCCTTTACGGCCCCCTTTTCCCTTATACCCATGTGGTCTGGTTGGCGATGTTGCCACAGCTGTTGTTGCCGGGTGCCCGCAATCCACTACTGGTGGATTGGGCCAGGCGATGTCCAAATCAAGCTATTGCTCTTGCTATGCGCCAGGGCCTCGGCTCTGTGATTATCTACCTGAATATTGAGAGCGTGGAATGAGCTGGGATGTCTTCTCTGCAGTCGCATCCCGTTTTGCCTCTGAAACCCTGCTTGCCATTATGCTTGGCCACCTAGGCAGTAATGACATGACCAGAGCGAAGGGAAAAGATTTAATAGTGCGGATCATCAGAGACCTGCAGGCCTTTCAGCCCCCTTTTCCCTTATACCCATGTGGTCTGGTTGGCGATGTTGCCACAGCTGTTGTGGCTGGGTGCCTGCAATCCACTACTGGTGGACTGGGCAAGGCGATGTCCGAATCTAGTTATTGCTCTTGCTATGCGCCAGGGCCTCGGCTCTGTGATTATCTACCTGAATATAGAGAGCGTGGAATGAGCTGGATGTCTTCTCTGCAGTCGCATCCCGTTTCACCTCTGAAACCCTGATTGCCATTTTGCTTGTCCACCTGGGCAGTAATGACATGACCAGAGCGAAGGGAAAAGATTTAATATTACGGATCGTTAGAGAACGGTAGGCCTTTAAGGCCCTTTTCCCTTATACCCACGTGGTCTGGTCGGTGATGTTGCCACGGCTGGTGTGGCTGGGTGCTCGTAATCCAATGAGAGTGGATCGGGCCAGGCGATGTTTGAATCGTGACATCTCTGTTACTATGCGCCAGGGCCTTGGCTCTGTGATTACCCACCCTGATATAAAATTTCCTCGGCCTGAATTCTTTAGGACTGATGGTATCCACCTAAATGATGCTGGCTTAGACATCGTGTTAACTGATTTCAGGATGGGCCTTTGCGCCGTGCTAGACGGCTTGGTGGCGGGCAAGGAGCATGCTTAGCAGCTCCTGTGCCGTGGCGGGTAGTGCAACTAAAAAGGAGCCAGGACTGTGACGTCAGAACACTAAAGGCATCTTGATTAGGGCTCAGGGCAGCTGTACAATAGATAATAACATAGGACCAATGGATAGGTAAAACAACCCCGTAGGAAAGTAAATTAAATATCTTAAAGGCTAGGAGTTCGTACGGCTGCCCCATGTAATACCTGGACCTAGTTCGGCGGGGAGGGCTGCTTTCCTGGAATGGCACCCCATACTGGGTCACATTATGGCGTCACAATAAATTAAAATAACATCTGAGAGCTGAAATATGAGTTGCACTACGGCAGGCCCATCCTTTTGGCTACAACTTTAGTTACAGTTACAGCAGTTAATAAAGTTATTCATAAAGTTATTAATAAAGTTATTAATAAAGTTGTGGCCCGATTTAAAACCCAATATTCTTGTGTGGTCTCATTATTTCGGGACTGGGGGGACAATGCAGGCTCCTACCGGGCTTGTCCCGGATTGGGGCCGCTTTGTCACCCCGGGAGCCGTTTTCGGCGCGAAAGGAGGAGGACACGTGACTCCTGTGGTGTGCGGGGATCGGAGCCTTTAAAAGGGCTGCCCGCGCACCAGTCCTCCTCTTTCGCGCCGGGCAGCACCCCGCCCTCCCACCCTTAGTGGTTGTGAGAATGAGATTATCTGGTCGCTTCGGGGCCGAATGGGAATTTTTGACTGGTACCATTTTTGGCTGCTTGGTGCCAGTGCGTTTTCGCCCATTCCATTCTCATTGACCGTTAGGCAGGGTTCCCTGCGTACCTGGCGGGTAGTGCAACTAAAAAGGAGCCAGGACTGTGACGTCAGAACACTAAAGGCATCTTGATTAGGGCTCAGGGCAGCTGTACAATAGATAATAACATAGGACCAATGGATAGGTAAAACAACCCCGTAGGAAAGTAAATTAAATATCTTAAAGGCTAGGAGTTCGTACGGCTGCCCCATGTAATACCTGGACCTAGTTCGGCGGGGAGGGCTGCTTTCCTGGAATGGCACCCCATACTGGGTCACATTATGGCGTCACAATAAATTAAAATAACATCTGAGAGCTGAAATATGAGTTGCACTACGGCAGGCCCATCCTTTTGGCTACAACTTTAGTTACAGTTACAGCAGTTAATAAAGTTATTCATAAAGTTATTAATAAAGTTATTAATAAAGTTGTGGCCCGATTTAAAACCCAATATTCTTGTGTGGTCTCATTATTTCGGGACTGGGGGGACAAAGAGACACATAGAGGCCATGTACTACTTTCATACATTATCACCATAGATCTTTAACTCCCATCCTGATGCTCATGTGTTATCCCCCCTCAATTAAGTCACATATGTACTAACACTCATTTATGAGGGTTGCAAATGGAATACTGCCATGCAAAAAAGGCACAAAATGCTGCAGAAACATCAACCTCCTTCTAAAGGAAAGGCCAGTATATAAATGTAACATGAACAATCTTTGCATCATCCAATTTACTAGTAATGCAAAGCTGTCACTGCACAAACAGGATTACTAATAAGAAGTAAGAGAAGGTATGTGGATGGAATAGCTGAACCATGTTTAGCACAATGATATTTAAAATATTGCTTTATGTTGTGAGTACGCGAATAATTCTGTAAATATGAGCCATCATCATTTGAAATATCAATTAAAAAGCCATTCTGATTTCTAGAAGAAAATTCCCTTCAATTAGTAGATTAAATAGGGCAGCAGCTAAGAAGAGCAGAAATAATCTTCCCAATTTGGCAACCCCTTTCAGAAATGAGAATATTACTGTCAAGCATTTGACTTATTTGATATACAGTTATGAATGCATTTCATAGGACTGAAAAAAGAAGAAAAGTGAAACAGATTTAATATATTTGAAACAAATGTGATTTTTCAATTAAATTTTTTACATTCAGTGATTTGGATTAGTTCTTTCATCATCATCATCATCATCATCATCATCATCATCATCATCATCATTCCTGGATCTGAAGAGCTGGAAGGGAACCTATGGATCAAGGGGTCAACCTCTGGCACCTCAGCCAGAGAGACCTAAACCACAGAGCTATCCAAAAGTTCTGATGTTACATCCACAAGGGAGGAACCCAACATGCTTGAAGAGGACTGCTGAAGAAATGTACCATGAAGGGATCTCCTTACAGAGAGGGAAGTTCATGAAGAGAGGATGTTCCAGTGTCATGCGGTGGCTAAATGGAGGACAGCGTACCTCAGACAGCGAAGAACACTGTCTTGATGTCTGAAGAACGTACAGTTTGCTCCATTTTCCATTGGAGATGATGGTGATTCTTTATTACGGTCAAAGACCAAAAATACCAAACAATCCACAATAATCACATACGATTCGAAATTTGAAATAAGTACAAAATAATACAGTCTTCGATTAAAATATTAGTAAATAAACCCTTACTTCAAGATTCATAAATTGCATACTCTACTAAACTGTCTATATCCTTAAAATAAGATAAAACCATGGCCAGGTTTATGGTATAGAGGTATTATTATCTATCTTGGTCGCAACCCAAACATTTGTTTGCAAGTTACTATTGCTGCCGCACAGAATTTAGCCACATTTCTCATGATATCATGAGTATCATCAGAAAGTAGCAGTTGAACATAAAATCCCTCTGTTCTTCCTGGAAATTTGCAGATAATAGGAGATAAGAGCTCCATGCGGCTATCCGGATAGTAAGAACAATATAGGAGCACATGTTCAACTGTTTCAATTTGGTCATTATTGCTTGGGCAAATGCAGTCTGATGGAAGCAAACCTTGAAACCTTCCCTCCAAAAGCTTAGAAGGTAGTACAGTGAATCTAGCATTGGAGATGATCCTTGCTCCCAAGCCACAAATGAGCCTCTTCACCCTTTGTTATGAGCCATCAAAACATATTATGTAGCAAACATTTTCCCATGAATCTCACCTCACCTTGAGGTTGCTTTGGCCACATACCCATTTTTATCAATTGCATACAAGACTTTGCTAGGGATAGAGGTACATTTCAGTTTCACGTCTGTGATGTTAACTTTTTAAAATATGAGTTTACCCCACCCATTTCAAGCATTGGTTTGTGGAACATTTTTTAAAAATAAAAAATTGTGCGCATTTTGGAGTGCATTTTCATATAACTTATAATAGTTGGCCATTTTTGTTGTTGCTGCTTATTACAGAAATTTTTGCAAACAGTTTTCCTAAATGTATGATTTTTTGCATGCATTTATTGAAAACAAGGCAAGGGATAACTGCAATAATGTTTGATTGTTAGCCCATAGGTCAGTTTGACTATTAGCAAATTAGGTCAGTGTACAGTAACCCCCTGCCCATCGTGGGGGTTAGGGACCCACCCCACCTGCGATCCATGAATATCCGCGATATGTGGAAGCGGATGGGGGGCCTGGGGGCGGGGGGTGATCGTGCGCCTGTCCCCAAAGCCTCGGAGGAGCATGGAGGGTGGCGCGGAGTGACCCGATCACCCCCGCTGCCCCCTGCGTGGCTCCAAGGCCTTTTGGAGGCACCCGGGGGGCTGCGGAGAGGGATGTCGTCCATCCCCGCAACCCTCCCGCGTGGCCACAAGGCCCTCCGTAGGTGCCTGGGGCAGCTGTGGAGAGGGACGCCATCTGTCCCCGCAGCCCTCCCGCATGGCTACGAGGCCCTCTGTAGGCACCTTGGGTGGCGGCAGAGAGGGACGCCGTCCGTCCCCACAGCCCTCCCATGTGGCCACGAGGCCCTCCGTAGGTGCCTGGGGCAGCGGCGGAGAGGGACACCGTTCGTCCCTGCAGCCCTCCCGCGCGGCTATGAGGCCCTCCATAGGCGCCCGGGAGGGCTGCGGAGAGGGAAGCCATCCATCCCCACAGCCCTCCCGCACGGCTACGAGGCCCTCCAGAGGCTTCTCGGAGGTGCAGGGGTGTGGGGGAAGAAATGGAGCGACCAGATGGCCCCCTCCCCCCACGGTGCAGGTACTGCGATCCTGCAATGTAGCGGGACCGTGGGACTGGAACCGCGAAATGGCGGGGGGTGACTGTATATTAAAATAGTGGTAAAACAACTTTCTGCAATATTCTCCATTTTTACAGTACTGTGGTATAGAATTGTAAAATGTAACTGCACAAATTCACAGGTGAAGCAGAAACCTAACATCTAAAATCAGGCATGTCCAAACTTCAGCCCTCCAGATGTTTTGGACCACAACTCCCAGAATTCCAAGCCTGTATTTCCAATGGCAAAGGACTGTGGAGTTGTTGTCCAAAACATCTGGACGGCTGAAGTTTGGACAAGCCTGTCTTAAATGCACACATTAAATGCTCTTCTATTGGTTTGTTTTCAAAGAAACGCACGGGACACACTTACTTTTATCTACCAGGATTTTTAAAAATGCAGTCAGTGACTGAAAACCAGAATCAAATCAAAACTAGAGTAGACCAATTAAACTTATGGAGGAACTGACTTGCCAAAATCCCACTGATTCAATGGGCCTAATTCAAAATATGAGCAGCTACATTCAGCTAATGGATTGCAAAGGTACTGTAAAGTTTGACGTTCCACAATCCTTGGTCAAAGTCATCCAGCCCATCAACTGATAGCCCTTAATTTTTATTAGACAAAAATTCTCATCAACCCAGCTGGTATGGTTTTAAATTAGTTTAAATTTGTTTATGCTGCCAAAGAAGAGGCAATTCTTGCATGTGTTACTTGAAAGTATGGAAAGAAGTAGAGATGGGCATGATGTATTTTGCAAAATTACTATCCAAAATTTTGATGGTCTTTATTCTGAGACTGTGAAGTACCTTTACCTGTTGTTTTTCTATAGAAGAGATTTTCAGAAATATAGTATTCTGAAGCTTTAAAGGAGAAATGAGAAATAAGCTTCACAGCAAACAATAATCACAGTGCTTTTGCTTTTCTCAGTCCTGAACATTATGCTCCAACTGCCTATGTCACAGAAATACCACCTACAGATACAACTCCTGCCTTTAAAAATGTATCACAACTAGAGATGGGCACGACTTAGCGGTATTTCCGTTTCCGTTTCCGTTACTCGGTTCTGTTACTCTACGGAAACGGTAACGGGAATTACTCCCCCAGACTTCGAGCTCGAACCGACGAACGAACAGTTTTGGTCTGATTTGTCGTGCTCGTTCCTTGCATCGCGAGATCGCGCGATGCCACACGCGGCACAGAAAAAAAGTTTTTAAAAGTTAAAAAAACCCGGTTCCCGGCCAAAAAGCAGGCGGGAAAATGCCTGCCGTGCCTCAGGGCACCTACCAGAGGGGTTGTTTCTGGAGGTCCCCGGCCTCCCCCCTCATCCCCCGTCCTCGGCTGCTCTGGTGGGACTCGCCGCAGGCTCGCAGCCACCAAAATGCCCAGTCTCGCCGCCGCCCGCCCGCAATTAAAGCGCAAGCAAGCGGCACGGACGGCACAGGAAAAAACTTTTAAACTATCCCCCCACCCGTTCCCGGGCCAAAAAAGCAGGCGGAAAAATGCCTGCTTGACTAAGGGCGCAGGGCACCTACCGGAGGGGTGGTTTCTGGAGGGGGGGTCCCGCCTCCCCCCCGTCCTGGGCAGCCGGACTCGCGAGTCGCCATCGCCATGCCATGCGGTGCGGGCGGGGGATCCAAAATGGGGCGGCAAACGCAATATTGTTTTTGAAATCGTGGTCCAAAAACACACAAGCACAACAGAAACACGCGAAAATTTATAAACTGCCAGATTTTTCACAGTAGCAGTGGGTTTTTTCTTGCAACAAAATGTCTCTCCTCTCCTCCTCTGTCCTCCATTGATTTTATTTTATTTTATTTTATTTACACCTGCGCAATGATGGGCTGGCCAAGTGGCCAGCCATGTGGGAGTGGACAACCATGCAAATTTTTGGAGCCATCCCACCAGTCGCATGGCCACTTGGCCATGGAGACTTCTGGGATGTGCCAAAAAGCCCCCTAAAACCTGCCCTAGCCCTAACCCTAACCCTTGCTTCCGTACCCATACGTCACAGACTGTCTTCTTAGTGGGTCAGAGAGGCACCCAGAGGTGCAACCCACTAGCCCACCATAACCTTACCCGTCACTAGCCTAACCCTAGCTCTTGCACTAAGCCACCTTAAAGCCAGATCTACTTGCTTGCATTGCACTACACGCAGCAAGTACAATTCCCTTCTGTGTGAGACATGGTGGTGCCAGAGCCTTGTGAAGGGCGGGCATGACCCTATCATTCTCACTGCACTGGTCTCACGTCTGCACATTATGTTATGCAATATCCATATGGCTATTGCATAGCATTTTGCAGCAGCAGCAGGTGAGGAAGGGAGACCCCCATGTAGAGGGGTCTCTTGGAGCCTGCTTCCCCTTCCTAGTGGCAGGAGGCACCCACGGGTGCCTCCAGGAGCCCACTTTCCCTTTATAGCGGGCCAGAGGAGGCACCCACCCCACAGAGGTGCCTCCAGGAGCCCGCTCCCCCCCCAAAAAAAAACCAGTACTAACGACAACGAAAAAATGAAAAAACGAACCGACTAATTTTTGCGAATTTTCGCAAAAACCGGAAACGACCCGAAACGGGACTGGCCCGACTAACGACAACTCGAAAAATTTTTTTTTCAAGTCGTGCCCATCTCTAATCACAACTAATCACAAGGGGAAAAATTCAAATTGTTTGAAAAGTATAGAAGAAAAACTGCTTTGGGAGAAAATAGTGCTGGACCAATTTGAATAAGCCTTTACATTATGTGGTCAATAAAACTACATTGAATTAACCTGTTTTCTTAGTGGTGCAAATCCTGAAGTTAATCTATAGTTCTGTATCTATGAATTTAGCAGCAAGTCTCTTTAAGGTGAATTGGGCTCATCTCTACGCAAGATAGCATATTAGAATTCTAGCTTTTCCACATGAATATGACATTTTATTTGTCTGGACTCCCATCTGAGTGAGCTGGCAGGCAGGATCATTTGCAGATGCAGTAGTAAGCAGCCTTCTTCTATTGGGTAACCAAGTATAACTACAGTACCAGAAATATTTATACTGCCAACCTGTGACTGACTTGTCATATTCATGAATGACACATGAACCTGAATACAGTGGTACCCCGGGTTACAAGTGATTCAGATGCTACCCTTTGGGAAAGTGAGGATTGAAGAGCAGGCTTTTGAATTTCCCATGGCCACATCACCCTCACTGTTGTCATGGGAAATTAAAAAACCCTGCTCTTTGATCTTCGCTTTCCCAAAGATTAGCACCCCATCTGCCTCTCTGCCCTGGGCAGAGAGGAGGATGGGGTGCTACACCATCTGGAAAGCCAGGGGGAGCCATTTTGGCAGTCTTGAAATGGCTCCACAAAGAGAGCCAGATGAAGTGGAGGCAGTGGTTTGTGGGTTTCTTTGTAACCCCAGTTTACTCTCCAGGCACACCAGTCTGGGCATCCCAAAAGTGCCATGGCTGGAGAGTAAACTGGGGCTATGAACGAGGCCATAAACCACTGCCTCCCCTTTGACTGGATCTTTTTGTGAAGCAATTTTGGCAGTTTCAAAATGCCTCTATGAAGAGAGCCAGGAGAAGGGGATGCAGTGGTTTGTGGGCTTCTTCGTAGCCCCAATGTACTCTCCAGCCGTGCTGCTTTTGAAATGCCCAGAGCGACATGGCTGGATAGTAAATTGGGCAATGAATAAGCCCACAAACTGCTTCCTCCTCTTCGCCCATCTCTGCACAGAGCACAGTGGTGTGCTCCGAGCAGAGGTGGAAGTGCTGTTGCTGTAAGGAGACCATGTCACATGTCCACATAAAGGGTGCCATAGATTTGCCAACACTATTCTATAGCTTTGCTCTAGAGATAGAAAAAATATTTGGATTAATCAGCAACATGATAGGTTCATATAGCTGTTAGCCTTCCCTGTTGAACTTTCAGATCACGTATATATATTTTACCTATCTATCCATTGTTTGCTTATGTTTCTGAGCTGCCTCATTATCAGGACTCTGCAAGCAACTCAGAGATTGTAGATATGCTATCTTTATTTTATTTGTAATGTAGTAAACTATCACAGTGGCCCTGCTGCCAAATTGGAAATATATACTATAACCACCACCACCACCACCACCACCACCACCACCACCACCACCCAAGGGTCCCACTTTGTCGTGGCGGGGGGCTTAACTGATCTACTAGGTCCAACCTTACCAGTGAGGTCTTGACTGAGGAACAGAACTAAGCACACCCAACAACTCATTAATCATGGTGAAATATAATATCAATAAGCCTATACCGGCTCGGTCGTCGCCCGGGTTAACAAAGACCGCAATGGGTGTTGATGAACCTGGACATCCGTCGATAAATGGGCTACAGGTCACGGGTCCCATTGTTGAGCAACCAGGGCATGCAGAAATATACTTTACCCGAGAATCGGACAATCATGAAAGGCTATTATAGAGCAGAACCTGAAAAATGAGGCTACCAAAAGCGGATGCATCAGTTATGGAAACAAGAATATACAAACTCCAAGATAACTGAATTACGATTCGCTGACCAGCGAAGATATATTATCAGAAACAAGGTGTTTAGTAAAGTTGAACTAGAAGAAATATAGAGGAGTTGTGAAATTGGAGGTCAACAAATTATCCAGATAGGAGGAGAAAATAGATCAATAATACCTGGGGACATCGAACAGTCAAAAGTTGAAGAAAATATGGATGTTGTACAAAAATTAGAACCAAAAGAAGGTTCAAATAGGATTGGAACACCAGCAGAGCTCACTATTAGGCAGCAAGAATTGAAGAATAAAATACTCACACATGCTGCATTAAATGAAGAGAGGGGAAGGCTCCCAATTTTAAAGACTGTGCCTAGAAAAAAATTGGTACCATTGATGAATGATGTAAACTCAGCACTTGCAACAATTCAGATAAGGTCAATTGAACAGATAAATCAGCTTGCTTATAGTGCAGCATTAATAGTAATGGAAGAACTAGGGGTTCCACAATTGAAGCCCCGCAAAAAATGCATTCAGAAACCACGGTGGAAAATCAGGCTGGAGCTTAAAATCAAAAGACTCTGAGCAGATGCGAGTAACTTAAAAAATCTGCAGGAGGACAAATTAAAGAATGGTAAGATCAAGAAATATTTGACTAAAAATGCTGGCTAAGTACAAGGAAAATTGGAGAAGCATTGGAAATAGTGAAGCAGCAAATAACAGCAAGAGCTAGAAAAATTGAAAGATATGATGCTAGATTTACTCAGTATAAAGACAACCAGTTGTTTCAATCAGATCAAAGAAAGTTCTATCAGAGTTTAAATGAGAAGATAGGTATAAAAGATGAAAAGCCTGAAAAAATGGCAACCATTCAGTTTTGGAAAGATATATGGGGGACTGAGAAAGACTATAATAGAAATGCTGGATGGCTCCAAGATTTTGAGAAGAAATTCTCCAAGTGCACAATGGACCAACTAGAAATAACAGCTGATATGATCGCCAAAAAAATACAAAGAGTCAAAAACTGGACATCACCTGGCAGTGAGCAACTGCATGGGTTTTGGCTTAAACACCTGACCAGTCTGCATGGAAAAATGGCCCAACAATTTAATGAAATGTTGAGGACAGGTTATATGAATGAGTGGTTAACAACTGGCAAAACCTATTTGATTCAGAAGGATCCAACAAAAGGAGCAATGCCTGAAAATTACAGGCCAATAACATGTTACCAACTATGTATAATAGAGATGGGCAAGAAACAGAAAAATGGCGTTTCGGTTTGTCGTTTGTCGTTGAGAAGTCTGTTTCAGTTCGTTTCCGTTTGTCGGGAAATTTTCGAAAAATTTTGTTACTGTTTTTCGTTTTTTCGTTTGTCGTTTCTACCCGCTTTTTGCGCGATTTTTAAAGCATTTCCGTGCGCAGGCATCCCCCAACGCCCCAGACTGGAGGGAAAACACTAAAAAAATGGATGCTGGCAGAGACACAGTATAGACTAGGTATGCAGGGAGGCTGCAAAGGCAGCGGCGGGCGTTGCCCAGGGTGCAAGGCAGCCGCAGAGTGACTGCACTGCGGGGCAAGGGAGGGTACTCACCGAGAGGTACGCAGCATGCACGCACACAGGGAGGCTGCAGGACTGAATCTAGAGTCGCAGCAGAGACAGCAATCCCACCCTAACTCCCACCAGAGACTGCAAGGAGGACGGGGGCTGACAGAGCTTTTTATGCCCTCTGTGGCTGCCAGACCTGCCCGCCCAGTCTGCAACCTGGGCATGCTATTGTTTGAACATGATCCCATCACATGGCTTGCCTCCATTTTGTGGCTGGTGGCGACATCCATTTTAAAGGGAAAAGAAAAATACATCGCGATGGGAGAAGACAAAAAAAAAACGTTTTAAGGACCCCAACCCCCCGGTAGGTATTATCAGACAATATAAATAATTATCGCTGCGTTTTTATGGATGTCCAGGGCATTTTTAAAAATTTAAAACAGCTCATTTTGTTGTGTGTCGCCATTAACAGAAACGAAACGTAACAACATCAATTTTTGTGGTTCTGTTCGTTTCGTTTCTTTTTCATCACAATTTTCGTTTGTTGTTTTGTTGCGTAACGGAAATGACAAATGGTAACAGAAATGAAAAAATGTTCGTTCCGTGCCCATCTCTAATGTATAAACTGCTAACAGGCATCATAGCTGATAGAGTCCAGGATTGTGTGTGTGTGTGTTGTGTCATTACAGTCGTGACCGACTCTTCGTGACCCCATGTCCATGGAGTTTTCTTGGCAGGAATACTGGAGTGGCTTGCTGGTTCCTACACCAGGCGGCTACAGTGCTTGGTATTCCCTGGAGGTCTCCCATCCAAGTACTAACCAGGGCCGACCCTGCTTAGCTTCTGAAATCAGGCGAGATCGGATGTATTTGGAAGCAAATAACATCATGCCAGTAGAGCAGAAATGGAACAAATGGGGAAGTAGAGGCACAAAAGTTCAGTTACTCATTGATAAAATGATCCTAGAGAATTGTAAAGCCTGGAAAACTAATTTATATATAACTAGGATTGACTATAAAAAAGCCTTTTGCTCAGTACCACATAGTTGGATTATTAAGTGCCTGGATGCCATTGGAATATGTAAAAGTATTAGTGCCCTAAATGAAAATGCAATGAAGAACTGGAAAACAGAATTGTTTGTCAGGGACGAAAGCTATGGATTGGTTAGCATTAAATGAGGGATTTTTCCAGGTGACTCTTTGTCACCTCTGCTATTTACTATTACCCTGATTCCCCTCTCAATAATATTGAAGAACACAAATTTAGGGTACCAAACTGCTAAAAATTCAGGAAAAATTTCTCATCTATTGTATATGGATGACTTAAAGTTGTATGGAAAATCAGAAACTGAAATACACTCACTGACCAACACAGCACGAATTTTCAGTACTGAAGTTAGTATTGGATTTGGACTAAACAAATATGCCACAGTGGCACTGAGAAAAGGAAAAATCATTGAGAGTGAAGGAATTGAAATGCCAAATGGAAAAGCTTTTAAGTATCATCACTCTGAAGCCTATAAATATCTGGGCATACTGCAGTTAAATAATATCAAGCATGGTCAAGTGAAAAATGTGGTCAGTAAAGAATATATCCAAAGGGTCAGAAAAGTATTAAAAAGTAAGCTGAATGGTGGTAACACCATCAAGGCCATTAATAGCTGGGCCATACCGGTCATCAGGTAAACCGCTGGCATTATAAACTGGACTCAGATGGAGCTAGATTGCCTAGATAGGAAAACAAAAAAACTTATGGCCATTCACTATGCATTACATCCATACAGTGATGTTGACAGGCTGTATTCACCTAGAAAATTAGGTGGTAGAGGTATTTTGCAAGTGAAGCAGACAGTTGAAGAAGAGAAGCATGCGTTGGCAGATTATGTAAAAAATAGTACAGAGCCAGCATTATTGGAGGTTAAGAACTGGGAGGTGTTTAAAGTAAAGCAAACAAAGGGTCAATACAGGAAAACAACCATGCAAACATGAGCTGATAGCTGGCATAATAAAGCACTGCATGGGCAGTTCCTCGAAAAAGTCAAAGGAAAAGTAGATGAGGAAAAACTTGGTTATGGCTCACCAATGGAACACTGAAAAAAGAGACAGAAGCCCTGATTTTTGCAGCTCAAGAACAAGCTATCAGAACAAATGCAGTTACGGCTAGAATAGAAAAATCAGCTGAGTCCCCCACATGTAGACTCTGCAAAGAGGCAGATGAAACTATCGTTCATACAGTAACCCCCTGCCTATTGTGGGTGTTAGGGACCCACCCGACCCGCGATACATGAAAATCCTCAATATGCGGAAGTGGGTTGGGTGGGGCGGGAGGCGATCAGAGGGGTGGGTGGAGACGGCAGGGAGTGATTTGATCGCTCCCCGCTGCCTCCTGGTGTGGCTCCGAGGCCTCCTGGAGGGGAGGGGCGGTGGGGAGCGATGCGATAGCTCCCTTGGCACCCCCCCCCGCAGGTTCTGCGATCCCGCGATATAGTGGGACTGCAGTACCTGAATTGCGAAATGGCGGGGGGTGACTGTATATTGAGTTGTTGCAAGAAAATTGCTCAGACTGATTACAAACAGCATCATAATGTATTTGCTCAAATGGTCCACTGGAATTTGTGTCAGAACTATCATCTGCCTGTAGCAAAGAACTGGTGGAACCATAAGCCTGAAAAAGTGACTGAAAATGAGCATGCAAAATTACTTTGGGACTTCCGAATACAGACAGACAGGGTTTTGGAGCATAATACCCCAGATATTGTGATTGTGGAGAAGAAAAAAGTGTGGATCATTGATGCTATACCAGGAGATAGTAGAGTCACCGAGAAACACCTTGAAAAAATTACCCGATATGATCTGAAAACTAAACTTCAGAGACTCTGGCATAAACTGGTACAGGTGGTCCCAGTGGTAATTGGCAAGGTGGGTGCGGTGCCGAAAGAGCTAAGCAAGTATTTAGAAGAAATTGGAGTTGACAAAGTCACCATCAGTCAGATGCAGAAAGCCACCTTACTGGGATCTGTTCACATAATTCGCCGATATATCACATAGTCCTAAACGCTTGGGAAGCAATAAATGCTGTACATACTAGCCTTTGTGAATGAAAATTCAAGAAAAACTGAGCAGTAAGTGAAAAAAGTCATGTATCACTATCACTAGTGATTGGTAATATAAAATCCAGCATAGATAGCTGTGTGGTTAAATAATAATAATAATAATAATAATAATAATAATAATAATAATAATAATAATAATAATAATAATAATAATAATAATAATAATAATAAAACAGCAGCAGCAGTAGCAGCAACAACAACAACAATGTTTAGTTCCAGATTTGAACTGCAATTTTTGTCATATGATTATTTTCTATAGTGATAGTGATACATGACTTTTTTCACTTACTGCTCAGTTTTTCTTGAATTTTCTTTCACAAAGGCTAGTATGTACAGCATTTATTGTCAAAGAGATGGAGGGATATTTTGGATTTCTGGGGAACAGGATGAAAAAGAGAATTTTGAGAAGAATGGATGAATAGTGAGAGTGGGGGAAACTGACTCTCACTCACTTAAAATACTGCAATAGAAAATAAGGGATGGCTTGATAGGTACCATGGGCTGGAGGTGGGCATATGTTCTGAAACTTGGGGTTCCAGTTAGTGTTGCACTAACAGTTCGAAAGCATGCAAATGCAAGCAGATAAATAGGTACTGCCGTAAAAAGTGGGAAGGTAAAACAGTGTTTCCTTGCAGCCATGCTAGTCACATGGCCACGAACTTGCACAACACTGGTTCTTCAGCTTGAATACGGAGATGAGCACCGCCCCTAGAGTCGGACATGACTAGCATGCAGGTGCGGGGAGAACCTTTACCTTTACCTATAACACCCAGAAGCCTCATCTAACACAGTAAATTAAGAGCATCTTACAGCCCTGGAAGATTTGGGGGTCCATGTTCCAAAATATCTGATGTCAGTGGAGGAGGGAAATAGGGAGTTTTCTTATGGATTTATATTCCACTGGAGGTGCACTTTGGTATATTCCCGCCCCTCCCATCACTCACATCTCAGTCTTAGGTTTGTTTGCTCTGAAGTAAATACAGTATGTATAATGGATGATTTCCTGAGTCTGCTTAGCATTGTCATCTAACAGACACTTGAAGGAAATACACCCAAATGAATTCAATGAAACTAACTTCTGAACAGATGTGCACAGAACTGCACTGTAATTGTGTTTGACCAGATTTTTTTTCAACTTCTGGTAACTGATGAGTTTTAAAGAAATGAGTCTAAACTGATGTACATTTGTTCTCCTATTTAAGATGGAGCAGTCTCTATAGACTGGCCAATCATATAATTAAAAGAAGATACATTTCAGATTGCAATAAGAAGACAAAGTAATAGTTTCTTTTAGTGGCCCGGATCAGGCAGAAAAGGGTTCCAGTAGAGGCTATCTCTGCATGGACTCTTTATTGTTAAACTTCCAAGTGTCAGATCCTTGCCCCATACTTGAATAAGCAGTTGAACCTTTGGTGAAAACTCTAAGGTTTAATCCGTTAAAAGCCATTCAGAACCAAAACAAACAAACAGAGCTTTAACCACTTCAGGGACAACAGGGCAGAACAAACAAGCAGTCTTCTTAGGAAATCCCAGCAATTTGAAGATCAATAGTTTGCACTTTATGCTCCCATGTGATGAAAGGTAGAATATCTCTGCCATAGGCACTGTTTTTTTAAATATATCAGCCAAAGCAACTGTGATAAGTTAAAGGTGGCATCATATGAAGTCCTGAAGGCAGACGCAAGGACTGTCACTGCTAATAGTGAAAACAAACTAATTCAAACATCACTTGAAGTTGAGAATGGTATTTGTTTGTCCTTAATCTGCACTTCTAAAATACTTTTCCGCTTGATCCTGAGAGATTATTTTTTCAAATTAATGTGATGTATATTCATGTATATAGATGTCATAAGAACTACAAATGTTTCCACAAATGCAAAGCTGTGCAATTCTGTTGGATGTTATAATGCTAAAATAAGATCCATTTACTCCACTGTGAGTAATCAAATCTTCAATTAATTTATATGTGGAAGGAAGAAAAATAAACACATTTCTCTTCTTAAGCATAAATGCTGTCTTTAGACCTATGCAATATGCATGTGTTTATAGTCCTTTGTAGGGTTGAAAATCTTCTTACTCCTTTTGAAGCAGCTAAACTTTGAATCTGGGGCAATTTTCACAAGGCATTTAGTCTAAAGTATTACATTGGGACAAGATTTGTTGTTTTTTTATCACACCCCCATTGAAAACGAGTAAGAATTTTAAATTACTGAAATTGTTGTGTTAACCACTTGTTGAGCAGTGGTTAAATTGCGGTACTGCAGCTAAAACTGTGTTCGTGACCTGGGGTTCAATTCCAGGAATGAGGCTCAAGGTTCACTCAGCATTCCATCCTTCTGAGGTTGGTGAAATGAGTACCCATCTTGCTGGGTGGTGGGGTAATGTGTAGCCTGCATAATTAAATTGTAAGCCACCCAGACAGTGCTGTAAGCACTATGGAGCAGTATGTAAGCAGAACACCTCACTTTATTTAAATAATAGTCCCACTTCATATATGAGAAGTTCCAGTTTTGTATCTGAAATGTGTGGATTGAATAGTTATTAGAGATGGGCACGACTTAGCGGTATTCCCGTTTCCGTTTCCGTTACTCGTATCCGTTACTCTACGGAAACGGTAACGGGAATTACTCTGCCAGAATTCGAGCTTGAACCGACGAACGAACAATTTGGTCTGATTTGTCGTGCTCGTTACTTGCATCGTGGCGATCGTGCAATGCCAAGCGGCACAGAAAAAAAGTTTTTAAAAGTAAAAAAAAAAAAAACGATTCCCGGCCCTAAAAGTAGGCGAAAACTGTCTGAGGGCACCTACCAGGCCAGAAGGGTGTTTTATTTGGGGGGGTTCCCCGCCCCCTCTCCTTGGCTATTGCTACTGCTGCTGGTACCAGGCTGGGAGGGCGCATCCATTTGCCATGCAGTGCGGGGGATCCAAAATGGCGACCGCAATATTTTTTTTGAAATCGTTGCCCAAAACCCCACCAAAGCACCACAAAAACATGCGAAAATTAGCTATTTTAAATGCTTGAATTTTTACAGTAGCAGCAGTGGGTTTTTCTTGCAAAAAAAGTCTCCGTTGATTTTATTTTATTTTATTTTATTTTATTTTTTTACACCTGCACATTCGCAATGATGGGATCGCCCATGGGAGTGGACCATGCAAATTTTGCACCAATCACATGGCCACGTGGCCAGGTTGACCACAGAGACTTCTGGGATGTGCCAATCGGGCATAAACAGCCCACTAATCGTAGCCCAAACCCGAACCCTAAGCCTAAGCCTAACCCATACGCCAGTACACTGTCCTTCTAAGTGGGTCAGAGAGGCACCCAGAGGTGCACCCCAATACTCACCCTAACCTCACCCATAACTAGCCTAACCCTAGCCCTTGCGCTAACCCGTCTTAACCCTAAGCCAGATCTACTTGCATTGCACTACATGCAAGTACGTGAGACACAGCAGGTGCAAAGAGTCTGCCAGTCCGTCACTTGTGCTCTGGCTAACTCCTGCAGCTCCCTCCAGGAGCCCGATACCCCCCCAAACCAGTACTAACGACAACGAAAAAACAAAAAAACGAACTGACTAATTTTTGCAAAATTTCACGAAAAACGGAAACGAGCCGAAATGGACTGCCTCCGACACACGACAACTCGAAAACGTCATTTTCCCTAGTCGTGCCCATCTCTAATAATTATATGAATTAAAGCTATCACTTACAGTGAACTTGAGCAGTGAGTGGCAACATGATTGGTGCCAACACAGGTACAAGAAGAATCAAGGGGAAATTTAGCAAGCTTCTTGCAACCTTGAGATTTATGGGAGTACGATAAATATACTTAAAAAAAACATGCCAAAGGACAGAGCAGATCTGTGGGAGCTGATAAAGCTCAGTGGCATTGGAATATTAGCTGAAATCTTGTTGCTTAATGTAGTTGGCCATGGCTAGATTGGGCCCATAGAATCAATGGAACCTGTAGAGGAGTTGACACACCAAGTCCTCGCTGTTTCGGTGGGATGATTCTAGTTGTGACTTGATGCACTCTGCAATAGGATACCAGCCATAGAATGTCAGTGGTGGGAAGAAAAGCAAAGACTCCTGCATCTTTTATTATCTTATATGCCTACTTCAGCGTTTGCTATTGTCTTTGACCTTTACCTCTTTCTTTTAATCTGTCTTATATTGTTTGTAGTTGTGCATTGTTTTCTTTCACTTTTGCTTTGTTCACTAGTTATTGACCTTGTTGTATGGTTTGTTTGCACAGCTGTGATTTGCCCAGAGTGGCCTGGCTACCAGATGAGCAGCCTATAAATTCAACAAACAAACAAACAAACAAACAAACAAACAAACAAACAAACAAACAAACAAACAAACAAACAAACAAACAAACAAACAAACAAACAAACAAACAAACAAACAAACAAGGTCAGAACTAGATTTAGCCACACTTTGCATAGAAGACCTATTGAAAGAATGGCCCTTCATTATTTCATCACATCTTCTATGTTAATTTTATCAGAACATAGTGTTTCTGTGGGGTGGGGATCACCCCCTCAAGAAAATGTGCCATTTTGTGTTCACAAGACAATTTCTCATTCATAATCATTATTTATTTCACAATGATGTAACAGGACCTGAAATACTAAAGGGCAGCCTCAGAAACCCAGAACAGTGGTTCCCAGGCTTGGATCGTCGTATATCAGTGGTCCTCAATCTACGGCCTATGGGCTGGATCCAGCCCGTCAGAGTCCTGAACCCAGCCTGCAGATTATTGCAGAAACATCCCCATACTTAGATGGATAGGTGCATGTGGACATGAACAAGAGGCAGTATCATTCCTAGAGAGTCCTCCTGTGGAGGAGGGAGAGAGGACGGGCTGGGACAAAAAGGGGGCAAGTAACGATAGAGAGGCAGCCTCATTCCTAGAGAGCCCCTCTCCAAGAGGACCGCTTCTGCTCTCTCTCTCTCTCTCTCTCTCTCTCTCTCTCTCTCTCTCTCTCTCTCTCTGCGATGTGGCCTCATTTTCCTTTCCCCAAGACCCCTGAGGTGGAGCAGTGGCAGGTGAGCAGTGGAGGGCCATCTGGGGCTGGGTGGTGGTGGTTGTGTGTGTGTGGGGGGGTGATGTTTGGCTTGGTTTGAAGGGGGGTGGAGGAAGGAAGGAAAGATGGTGCCTAGAGGACACCTGAAGTAGTTGAAGGTGTAGAGGGGGGCTTCCAGGTGGGGCTCCTTCCCCTGTCCCCTTTTCTTTCTTCCCCCTTTCTTCCTTTCAGCACCTCCTCCTTCTCTTGGGGGGTGTTGATTTCTTCCCTTGGAAGATTTAAGGGGGGAACCTCATGGGAAAAAGGAGGAAGGAGGGAAGACCCCATTTTTATTTGGGGGGAGGAGAGGGAGAGAAAGGAGGGAAGAGTCTGAATGAGCTTAAAAGGACCAGGAGGAGGGAGAAAATGAAAAGGTCAGAATTGGTGCCAGCTGGATCTACAATTATTTTTCATTTTAAATATTGCATCCTTTTTCCTGTTTTTTGTGCACTACAAAAATAGTGCATAGGAATTTGTTCATTTTTTTTCAAACTACCCACAACAGTGTCTGAGGGATAATGAACTGGCCCCCTGTTTAAAAAGTTTGAGGACCCCTGCCATATATTATTGGACTTAATCTCCCATAAATCCTGGACAGGACAAAGGGTGGCAAAGACTTCTGGGAATTTTAGTCCAAGAACATCTGGGGACCCAGGCTTTGAACCACTGACCTAGAGCAAAATGGTGAATTTCTGAACTGTATGCCTGTTCTACGCAACATCCGTTGGATTATACATTGGTTCAGCTCTCTCTTAGGTTCCATAACTTGGCCCTTTCCACCCTCCAATTCCTAAAAAGCATTGAGAAATGCAGCACATTCTTTATCTCTCTGCATTGTTTGTATACTCTTATTTCAGTTTCACATTTACACATAATTATAAACCTAGCAGTTCAAGAGGAGTATTATTTATTATTTACCCTGAAATGTCAGCTGGTTTGTATTTTTACCCATGAATTATCCAGAAGCATTAAATTATATACCTTCATAGGTAGTCAACAAGATTCTGTAGTGATTGCCCACAATGTGCCTACAAGCTAATTTGTTTACTGAAGATTTGTCAACTTTATTACATTTTCTTTTTTGCACACTAGCAAGATTTGCTAAATGCTTGCTATTTAATTTTTATTTTCAAGTAACAATGGAATTTATACAGTTTTTTGGGGGGGGCAGAGGGTGCTCGATGTATAGCATTAGCTAACATACAACTTACACAACTGAAGCAAATACTGATGTCTGTCTAAAGCTAATAAAACCCAGGCAGAAATGTTTTCGAAGATGCATAGCTTTACTTGCACATTAGAAAAAGAGAAAGAGAGAAGGGGAAAGATCTAATTTTTGATTTATTAGGATGCTGGCTGCATAAGTGAGTTGTCAAGCCAGCCATATGTGGGTGGCTGCAATGGCAGTGCGTAGGTTTGTATGGAAAACAAGTATGGCACTGTGAACAGTTTGTTTCAGCTTATGAGTACCTGCATTTAACACATGTTAGAGATCTGGTGAAAAGCTTGTCATGAGCACCAATGTACTGGAGCAAAATCAAGCCACCTTGACTATCTAGCATAGCTTCATGAAGTGAGAGACAATGTCAGTATTGCTGGAACAACAGGGGTGCCACCTCTCCCTCCCCTCAGGAGCAATTTGTTCCTATGACAAAATTATCCTCCCCACCTTGGCCTTTGGCTAACCGAGTGTGCTTCCACAACTGCTACTGTTTAATGGGGAAGGAAATGATTGTCAGCTTTCATTACTAATGCAAAAATCTATTATTATACCCAAAATATATCCCCTACATCTTCAAACAAGAGCTGATGCAGAAAAACAGTAATTTTGCACATACTACTGAGGGTTGGGAAAGGGGTGTGAAAGCATGTGCTAATTATATTCTATTGCTTACTAAGAGCATACCTCAGATTCCTTTTCCTTCACATTTTAATTCACAAAGGCTAAGAATTAGCATTCCAGGCCTCTGTGGCAGACTTTATTTTCCTTAATCATTCCTTGAAATTGTGGCTATATATCTACTATATAGAGGTCCACTTCTTCTTCTCCTATAGTTTTCTAAGGCAAATTTGAGCCAGGCGCAAGAGAAAGTCAGTGGAATGAAGACTATGCAGCTCTCTGCTAAGGGGAACTACCTTAGTTACTTAGCTCCCGTCTTCCTTCTGATACACAATTTACTCCCACCATTCCTCAGAACTTGCTTAATTACTAAGGCCGGGGTGATAAAGGCAGTGGGTCTTATTGATTTATTTTATTTGAATATTTTTTACCCCTCCTTTCTCCTTGGAAAAGGACCCAGGGTGGCTTAGAGTAATGAGCGACAATATACAGCCCAGAACATATAAGTTATATTCAAGTTATGTTTTCATTGTTAATTGTAATTACTGCTTTCAGCAGAGTGCTTTAAAAATGGCTTTTAATTGTAACAGCTAGAATCCTATCACATATTTAAATGGATGTTAACTCCATGGGAATAATTTTTGCTAGTGGATCAACTCAAGAAATCAACAAAGATATTTGCTATCTCATGTAGAGTCAGTGTGACAGTGAATGCTAATATTGACTAATTGTTGAAATTTAGGCTGAAAGAAGAAAATCAGGGGTATCACTAACAGGATTCTGGCCATTCTGTTATAAAATATGATAAATGATTCATAAGAACATAAGAACATAAGAAGAGCCATGCTGGATCAGTCCAAAGGCCCATCTAGTCCAGCTTCCTGTATCTCACAGTGGCCCCGCCAAATGCCTCTGGGAGTGCACGAGACTAGATATCTGTCTCCTGATACCACTCCCCTGCATCTGATCCTTGAAGTACCCCAGTTTTAAGCCTGGAGATTAAACATCTCCATCATGGTTTGTAAATTGTAACCTGTGATGGACTTTTCCTCCAGGAATCTGTCCAATCTCCTATTGAAGGCATCCAGGCCAGATGCCATCCCCACATCCTGTGGCAGGGAATTCCAGACTAACGACATGCTAGGTAATTTTTTTTCTTTTGTTTGTTCTTACTCTCCCAGCCCTCAATTTCAGTGTATGTCCCCTAGTTCTGGTATTTTGTGAAAGGGAAAAGAGCATCCCTCTATTTACTTTATTCATGCCCTGCATAATTTTGCACGTCTTAATCATATCTCCCTCAGGGACCTTTTTTCCAGACTAAAGGGCCACAAATATTTTAGCCTTTCCTCATAAGGGGGGTCCCACAGCCCAGTAATCATTTTATTTATTTATTAAATTTATATACCGCTCAATCTAGCTACATGGCTACTCTGGGCGGTTTACAAGCTGAACAGAAATCAAACCATAAGCAGTAAAATACAATATAACAAATAAGCACAAGTACTGTATATAAATAAAAACACTATAACTAGTAAATAGTATATAACAACAGCATAAAACAGGAGCAAGATGAGCCAGAGATAAAAGCAAATAAATATATAACAATCATTAGAATAGATTAATATCCGGGGAAAGCCTTTTTAAATAGCCACATCTTTAGATTCTTCTTAAAGACTGCGAGGGAAGGTGCCAGACAGATCTCAGGAGGAAGTTGGTTCCAGAGCCAAGGGGCCGCAAACTGAGAAAGCCCGATTTCTCGTCAAAGATTTACATCCTCAGAAACACACTTTGTCATTTGATCATCAACCACTACAACCAGAACTGAAATCAAGGTATAATTTCCTCAAAACCTCTCCCCCTCCCAACAATCAGCCCCACAGACCATGCTAGAGCTAGGCTGCTAGGTAACTGGGCAGAACAACATGACTCTACACTACACCACCTCACCAAGAACAACCATGACCCATATGGAAAGCACAAAAAAAGTGTGCACTGGGGTTGGAAGATCAAAGGATAATCTGAGAAAATGGGGCTTTCCTAATTTATTTATTTATTTATTTTTGTATTTATATCCCGCTTATCTACTACATGTAGTACTCTAAGCGGCTAACAAGGGCAATAAATGCCAGATCAACAACAATAGAATACATCAAATATAAAGCAAAATCAACATAAAACAATAAGACAACATGACATATAAAATCCTACTGCATCCCAGCATGCGGAGGAACAAATCCTAACAAATTAAAATTAAACACACCCTTAGAAGGCAGTCAAAATTTGATAACAATGACGATGGCGGGAAAAAATCTAACTAAAAATCGCCAAAGGCCTCTCGGAACAAAAAAGTTTTTAAAGCTTTCCGAAAGGCCTGCAGGGACTCTGCAGAGCGCACTTTGCTGGGGATGGAGTTCCATAAGGAAGGGGCTGCCACTGAGAGAAGGCCCGGTTCCGAGTAATCGTCTTCCGGGCCTCTCGTGGAGTGGCAACCCGCAGCGAATGCGCTCGCACCTGCCGAACAGGACGGGCCGAGGTGGATCGCTGGACGATACGCTCTGTCAGGTAGTCCGGTCCCAAGCCATGGAGGGTTTTATAAACTAAAACAAAGACCTTGAATCTAAGCCGGGCTGCAACGGGCAACCAGTGCAGGCGGGCCAGAACTGGGGTGATGTGGTCATAACGACGCACACCAACCACCAGTCTGGCCGCCGCATTCTGTACCCGCTGCAGATGCCGGAGAAGAGTCAAGGGCAACCCCATGTAGAGTGCGTTGCAGTAGTCCAGTCTCGAGATCACCAGTGCTTGGACCACTGTTCTCAGAGAGTTAACATCCAGGTACGGGCGGATCTGGGCGATCTGGCGAAGATGGTAATAGGCGGCCCTGGTCACCGACGCCACCTGCGCCTCCATGGTCAGCGCCGGGTCCAGGACCACGCCCAGATTCCGCACCCTCTCCATTGGCCGGAGGGAAACCACCACCCCCAGACAGGGAAGAGGGCCACCGTACCCAGATGGTGAGCTCCCAAAGAACATAACCTCCGTCTTCTCGGGGTTGAGCTTAAGCCTGTTCGCCCCGGTCCAAGTCAGCACGGCGTCCAGGCACTCATCAAGGATCCTCACAGCTTCCACTGCAGAGGTGGAGAAGGAGAGATAGAGCTGCATGTCATCAGCGTACTGATGACAGCAGACTCCAAATCTCCTAATGACCCCAGCCAGCGGCCTTACGTAGATGTTAAACAGCATAGGGGACAGCGACGACCCCTGTGGAACCCCACAAGGGAGTATCCAAGGAGCCGATAACTCCCCCCCCATGCTGAACGTACTGAGGACGGCCCTCCAGGAAGGATCGGTGCCAACTGCGAGCAGTGCCTCCGATTCCAACCTCAGAGAGCCGGTCCAACAGGATACCGTGGTCGACGGTATCAAAGGCCGCTGACAAATCCAGGAGAACCAACAGGGTAGAGCAACCCCTGTCAGCCGCCCGGATTAGGTCATCTTGCAGCACAACCAAAGCTGTTTCGGTCCCCCGACGAGGCCTGAACCTGGACTGGCAAGGATCGAGGCACTGCCGATCCTCCAGGTACGACTGCAGCCGGACCGCCGCCACCCTCTCGATCACCTTACCCATAAACGGGACATTAGCAATAGGACGGTAGTTGACTAAGTCGTCCGGACAAAGGCCTGGTTTTTTAAGCATGGGCTTCACCACCGTCTCCTTCAGACGGGAGGGAAAAAACCCCTCGCTGAAGGAGGCGGTGGCGATGGCCGAAGCCCATTCGGCCATGGTCCCGCTGGCTGCTTTTATAAGCCACGCAGGGCAGGGATCGAAAGGGGTGGACACCGGCCAGCAGTAAGGCATAGCCTTAGAGGCCTTGACAGCAGAAACAGGCCCAAGCGCATCCAACCGAGGCGACGAAGGCGGACCAGCGACTGTGGATTCCGGGACAGTGCCACTGCAACCGGAGTCAAAGCCGGCCTGGATGGCCTCAATCTTTGATCGAAAAAAAGGCTGCAAAATTCTCACTACTGAAATCAGTAGGAGGAGGCCTGGCCAGACTAGGATTGGTGAGGTCCCGAACCACCCGGAAGAGCTCCGCCTGGCGGTTCGAGGCCTCACCAATTCTCAGGGAGAAAAATGATCTTTGAGCCTCCCTGATCGCGTTGGAATAGCGACTAGTCTGGGATACAACAGCAGCCTTATTAATAACCATCCGGGTTCTTCTCCAGCTGCGCTCTAGTCTTCTCCTCACCTGCTTCATTGCTCGGAGCTCAGTCGTGAACCACGGTGAGGACCGAGCTCGGCACCGGAGAAGACGCTTAGGGGCGATCCGGTAGATGGTATGGGCAGCTGTATCAAACCAATGGTTAGCCACAACCTCGGCCGGTGCGCCAGTCAGTTCTCCAGGAAGCGCCCCGAAGGCCTCCTGGAACCGGGAAGGGTCTATAAGTCTTCGGGGACAGGCCAGAACAGGAGGCCGATGGTCCCCGCGAGAAGGGGCCGGAATCGCCAGGGGGAAGGAAAGCAGGTGATGGTCTGACCATGACACAGGCAGGGAGACAATGCCCCCTACCTCCAGACTCGAATTCCCTGACATGGAGGAAAATACCAGATCCAGGGTATGGCCAGACCTGTGAGTGGGACATACAACATGCTGGGATAGACCCATGGAAGCCATGGATTCCATGAACTCCAGAGCTGCGCCGGAAAGTTCACCGCCGGTGTGCACATTGAAGTCACCCACCACCAAAAGGCGCGGGGACTTCAACAGCGCCGCCGCGATGAACTCGGAGAGCTCCGGCAGGGATTGTGCTGGGTTGCGGGGAGCACGGTAGCCCAGCACAATGCCAAATCTATCTCGCTGTCCCACCAACAGGTGAAGGCATTCTAACCCCTGGCTAACCAATGTCGAGGCCCTGCAGACATAAAGAGAATCCCGATGAACGATTGCGACCCCTCCTCCCTTCTGACCCTCCAACCTTCCCACACCCTGAACCAGATATCCGGGCGGGCACAGAAGGGAGAGGGAAGCCCCCCCCCCTCCGTACCCACCCAGGTCTCGGTGATGAGAGCCAGGTCAGCCCACCCATCTTGGATGGAATCATATATAATGCCTGACCCGCGTTCTTCTGATCTGACGAACCCCACGGCTACTAGCGTACTGCCCACGGTCCGTCACAGTTGGTATGTGAGTCCCTGCAAACATGGCGATTAAAAAAAATGCACAATACAGTTAAAGAAATACGATTCAACACAATACAGAACCACTAAGCAATGTTCTAACAAACCATTAAAAATACAAATAACTGTAATACAGTATAAATGAGTGATACAACAAATTATAAGTAAATAAAAATATAAAAATATAATAATAAAATTAAATAGTGCAATAGGCAATATACCCGCCAGAAACCAGATGGGAGAAGCATGAAAGGGGAGATGGAATCTAGGGATCAAGTGGGAAAAGGAGGGGTAGCCAAAGCACGCCGGCGGGGAGAGACCCCGATGGAAGACCGTCCATAGAGAGGCGGCTGCCAAAGCGTCTGGGCACATCACTGGTGGCCAAATCGCCACCCGAGGCAAAATTGACAGGCGAACACTCAGGGATAAACCATCCCCAGAGCCACACCGGCGGCTGACACACCGCCCGAGAGAGGGCCAGCGACCCAGATATCGCCAAGGCCAGCGTCCAAACCCGGCCCGCCGCCATGCTGGAGAAAGCGGCAAAACACCACCCGGGGGGCGCCGGCAGCCAAAACGCTGCCCGACGGCACCGTCAACAGCCGGTCACAGCTCCCTCAAGCCCAAAGGCAGAGGGACGAGTTCACCCAGATAAACCGGGGTGAGGAACGGAGACGCCTCCCAATCCTCTCCGGCGGCCGGCCTGCCACCCAATGGAGACCCACCAGCCAAGACGCTGCCGAAATGGCGTCGGCTCCCAGACGTCGGCAGCCGAAACGCTGCCCGAGAAAGAGGCCAACAACCAGCGGCGGCCTCCCCATGCCAGCAGGCAAAAGGGGCGTCCCCTCCCAGGTAAGTCGGGGCGCGGGGCAGGCATGAACCCCGAGCCTCTCCGGCGATCGGCACACCGCCCGATAGAAGACCTCCGGCGAAGGCACCGCCAGCATGGCGTAAACTCTCAGACGCCGGCAGCCAGAACGCTGCCCGAGAATGGTATCCGCAGCGCACCGCAACCTCCTCTCACCCGGCAGTCCGCAAACGATCGAACAGAGTCCAGTAGCAGCCCCGACCGACGACTCCCGAGTCTTCCAGACTGTCGGGAGGGCAATCCAGGCTGCCGACAAGCCCTGCTCAAGCGGCGAACGCCGGGAGCGGGCGCCGATGAGAGCAAGGGGTAAACAAAGTAGAGGCAAACGCGGGATGGAAAAGCCCCCCGAAAAAGGAACGGGGAAGAAAAGGTAGGCAGGAGAGAAGGAAAGGGGAGAGGGAAAAAAGGAGGGAGGGGGAGGGGAGGGAGCACTCAGCCTTACTGGGCATAGTTGGATCAAGAAGTAAGCCGGTGTGCTCGTCAAGCCGACGAGCCACGCTGAGCCCCTTTGAGCCCCCTTTAGAACCCCCCCAAACCCTCTAATCCCTATTAACCCCTAAACTTGCTCCCCCACCAAGTCCTCTGGCAGGACAGAAAACTTTAAAAATGTGAAAAAGCCAAGGCAGCGTTTTCCCGAAAAATAAACGGAGCACTGGGACGCTGGAACAAACAGGGAACGCTGCCGCCCGCCATGGTACCTAAATTAATAGGTAACTAAATTAATAAAGAAAACACCTTGTCCAAATGTAGAAAAAAACAATATGTTATGGTGCATACAATGCCCTTCAACGTGGATGGAGGTAGGTCTTATGTTGGCAAGAGGGAATGCTGTTGATGTGACCCAGTATACAGGGAATGTCATCTAGTTTTTCCCCCTTGAATCTTATTCATTTTATATACCTTTTTATACATAATTTTATTACTTATTTATATTTTGCTTGGTAGTGTATGTAGATATTAGATGAGATATTAAATGAGGTAGATATTAGATGAGGATGAACAAAATGAAACTAAACCCAGACAAGACAGAGGTGCTCCTGGTCAGTCAAAAGGAGAACAAGGGATAGGGATGCAACCTCTACTGGCGGAATGATTGGCTGGCCATGGGATGGGACCATGCAAATTTTTGGAGCCATTCCACCAATCGCATGGCCAGGTTTTGCTGAGACTTGCTGGTACCAGGCTGGGAGGGGGCATCCTCGGCATCTCCATTTGCCATGCGGTGCGGGGGGATCCAAAATGGCGACCACAATATTTTTTTTGAAATCATGGTCTAAAAACCCACCAAAGCACCACAGAAACATGCGAAAATAAGCTATTTTAAATGCTTGAATTTTTACAGTAGCAACAGTGGGTTTTTCTTGCAACAAAACGTCTCCATTGATTTTATTTTATTTTATTTTATTTTTATTTTTTTTCCCTTGCGCACGCACAATGATGGGCTGGCCATGGGATGGGACCATGCAAATTTTTGGAGCCATTCCACCAATCGCATGGCCAGGTTTTGCTGAGACTTGCTGGTACCAGGCTGGGAGGGGGCATCCTCGGCGTCTCCATTTGCCATGCAGTGCGGGGGGATCCAAAATGGCGACCGCAATATTTTTTTTGAAATCATGGTCCAAAAACCCACTAAAGCACCACAGAAACATGCGAAAATTAGCTATTTTAAATGCTTGAAGTTTTACAGTAGCAGCAGTGGGTTTTTCTTGGAATAAAACCTCTCCATTTATTTTATTTTATTTTATTTTATTTTTATTTTTTTACACCTGCACACGCGCAATGATGGGCTGGCCATGGGATGGGGCCATGCAAATTTTTGGATCCATTCCACCAATCGCATGGCCAGGTTTTGCTGAGACTTGCTGGTACCAGGCTGGGAGGGGGGGCATCCTCGGCGTCTCCATTTGCCATGCGGTGCGGGGGGATCCAAAATGGCGACCGCAATATTTTTTTTGAAATCGTGGTCCAAAAACCCACCAAAGCACCACAGAAACATGCGAAAATTAGCTATTTTAAATGCTTGAATTTTTACAGTAGCAACAGTGGGTTTTTCTTGCAACAAAACGTCTCCATTGATTTTATTTTATTTTATTTTATTTTTATTTTTTTACACCTGCGCACGCACAATGATGGGCTGGCCATGGGATGGGACCATTCAAATTTTTGGAGCCATTCCACCAATCGCATGGCCAGGTTTTGCTGAGACTTCTGGATGTGCCAGAGAGGGCATAAAAAGCCCACCAACCCTAATCCTAATCCTAATCCTAACCCTAACCCTAACCCATACGCCAGTACACTGTGTTCTTAGTGGGCCAGAGGCACCCAGAGTTACAGCCCACTAACCCACCCTAACCTTAACCGTTACCCTAAGCCTAGCCCTTACCCCCTAACCTCATGCTCTGGGAAGTCAAGTCGCGCTAAATCGCGGCGGTAACGACAAACAACAAATGACATGACGAAATGACAATTTTTAAAATTTTTTTGTGAAAAACGGAAACGACCCAAAATGAACCCGTCCCGAAAAATGACAACTCGAAAAAAAAAAATCTGTTTGTGCCCATCTCTACTTAGGAGACAGATAAGGTGGTCAGGCACACCCATTCCTCTAAGAACTTGCCATAGTTTGTTGTGGTCCACACAGTCAAAGGCTTTGGCATAGTCGATGAAGCAGAAGTAGATGTTTTTCTGGAACTCTCTGGCTTTCTCCATAATCCAGCACATGTTGGCGATTTGATCTCTAGTTCCTCTGCCCCTTCGAAATCCAACTTGCACTTCTGGAAGTTCTCTGTTCACATACTGTTGAAGCCTGCCTTGTAGAATTTTGAGCATAACCTTGCTAGCATGTGAAATGAGTGCAATTGTGCGATAGTTGGAGCATTCTTTGGCGTTTCCTTTCTTTGGGATTGGGATGTAGACTGATATTTTCCAGTCCTCTGGCCACTGCTGGGTCTTCCAAATTTGCTGGCATATCGTGTGCAGCACCTTCACAGCATCCTCTTTTAAGATTTTAAAGAGTTCAATTGGAATGCCGTCACCTCCACTGGCCTTGTTGTTTGCAATGCTTTCTAAGGCCCACTTGACTTCACTTTCCAGGATGTCTGGCTCCAGGTCAGCAACTACACTATCTTGGTTATCAGGGACATCCACATCTTTCTGATATAATTCTTCTCTATATTCTTGCCATCTCTTCTTGATCTCTTCTGCTTCAGTTAGGTCCCTACCATTTTTGTCCTTTATTATATCCATCTTTGCATGAAATGCCCCTTTAATATCTCCAATTTTCTTGAAGTCCACCAAATCTAGTTCCTTAAATCTATTCTTCACTTCCACTGTGTATTCATAAGGGATTTGACTTAGATTATACCTGACTGGCCCAGTGGTCTTCCCTACTTTCTTCAGTTTAAGTTTGAATTTTGAAATAAGAAGCTGATGATCTGAGCCACACTCAGCACCAGGTCTTGTTTTTCCTGACTGTATAGAACTCCTCCATCTTTGGTTGCAGAGAACATAATCAATCTGATTCCGGTATTGTCCATCTGGTGATGTCCATGTGTAGAGTCGCCTTTTGTGTTGTTGGAAAAGAGTGTTTGCAACGACCAGCTTGTTCTCTTGACAAAACTCAATTAGCGTTTGCCCTGCTTCATTTGGAACTCCAAGGCCAAACTTGCCAGTTATTCCTTTTATCATTTGACTCCCTACTTTAGCATTCCAATCCCCTATGATGAGAAGAACATCTTTCTTTGGTGTCAGTTCTAGAAGTTGTTGCAAGTCTTCATAAAATTGGTCAATCTCAGACTCTTCAGCACCGGTAGTTGGTGCATAAACTTGGATTACTGTGATGTTGAAAGGACTGCCTTGGAATCATACCAAAATCATTCTATCATTTTTTAGGTTGTATCCCAGCACTGTTTTTCTCACTCTATTGTTGACTATGAAGGCTACACCATTTCTTCTATGGGATTCTTGCCCACAGTAGTAGATGTGATAGTCATCTGAACTGAATTCACCTATTCCTGTCCATTTAAGTTCGCTGATGCCCAAGATGTCAATGTTTATTCTTTCCATGTCACGTTTTGACCACATCCAGCTTACCCTGGTTCATAGATCTCGCATTCCAGGTTCCTATGCAGTATATTTCTTTGCAGCATTGGACTTTCCTTTCTCTTCCAGGTACGTCTGCAGGTGAGTGTCCTTTCGGCTTTGGCCCAGCCACTTCATTAGCTCTGGAGCTACTTGTACTTGTCCTCCGCTCTTCCTCAGTGGCATGTTGGATGCTTTCAGACCTGAGGGGCTCATCTTGCAGCATCATATCTTTTAGCCTTTTGTCTCTGTCCATGGAATGTTCTTGGCAGGGATAGTGGGGTGGCTTGCCAGTTCCTACCCCAGGAAGTCTTATTACAGGCCTCATTGTTATCAGTGTAATTAGCCTTACAATGATGAAAGCACAGTTCAGCCTGTTTTATTTTGTAGCCTCACTGATCAACTGGAACACAAAAGTAGAAATGTGCCCCATTTACAGTATAAGATATTCCAGACTGAGGCAGGTCTTAATTCTACTGAACTATATATTATCCCTCATTACTGTAAGCCATCTTGGGTCCTTTTCCAAGGAGAAAGGTGGGGTAAAAATACTCTAAACTAAAAATAAAAATAAAAATTAATGTTTACCTTTTAATATAATTTGTTGCTGCTTCTGACGAAAGAAAGAAAGAAAGAAAGAAAGAAAGAAAGAAAGAAAGAAAGAAAGAAAAGAAAAGAAAAGAAAAGAAAAGAAAGTAAGAGTCCAAGTAAACAAGGAAGATATGTATACATACTAGAGGTATATTGTATCAGCTGCAGTATTTGTTCCAGAATGCCTCCTTATGTGTATACTAAAATAATTTTTAACATGTGATAATAGAATGTGTTATACACATTGGCCCTCTTGGGGGTGTTTGTACTGGTTCAACTGTGTATGTCATATTGTTTTAACTGATAATTATAGACTATTTCTTTGAAAACCTGCCTGTTCATTGAATAACGGGATGCATCCCCTAGTACAATGTGAATATCTTGCCTTTTCTAATCCCATAGTGGAGCATGGGTATTTTGAAGAATTTAGGTTTGAATGTACTAATTAGGTTTAATTGTACTGCTTTATATTTTTGTTACAATGACTCCAAGCTTATCCTTTTGACTTCACTCTGTGAGGGTAGACCAAATACTTGTTGCCCCTACTGAGCTGCTCTGTATGTGAAGAGGGATCTCTCTCCGAGTGTGAAATTAGGAAGAAGGGAAGGAGGTTTCTTTTTTTTTCTTTCAGCATTTTATCCCAAGCTTCCTGACACATTCCCAGAATTCTTCTCTTGAAAGCCGGTATTATCTTCCTTCTCTCGACTGCTTCTTCTTATGCTGCTTCTCCTTCCTCTTTGTTTGTAGATTTCCTTCCATAGCCTCACCTGCTTGCAGCCTATTTCCATGGGTTTTCCAACTCTATACCTCCTCTTCCCAAACAAATATGCACACCCATCAATTGGGTAAGCTTTCTGCTCTTCTCTGTTATACTTTACATAGAGAGCATGCATGGTATCCTTTTAAAGAACCATGGCATATTTATTTTTGACAATGCTTGGTCAAATAACTTGTTGTTTGAATGTAAAACAAATCAGTATAAGTATTTGGAATTGATTTTTGGCTTGAAAATCACTTAGAGTCTAGTCCCCTATTAGTGCCGGATGGCAGAACTAAGTAATCTCCATTATAATGAATGGAGGGTTAAACACACAAATCCCTCCCCTCCAGAGCCTCAAAGGATTGAAATTCATTGAAAGGAATTGCTTTTGTCATCAGGTTGTGCTTTTTCTTCCATCACTTTGACCTATGGAAGATGAGGTAGAGCAACCTAATACTGACTGAAGGAAATCTCATAGTCTTACCCTACTGCTGTAGTGAATTCAATAACCTGAAGATTGTGGAGCAGTATTTGCTACTGGAAGATATTAGAAAAACCTGAATATAATTCTTTGGCATCTCTATGAGGAATTATCCATGAGTTCGCAATAAAAAACAAGAAACACCCACCCCACCCAAACCCAAACCCAAACCCACACCCACCAAGTCGAACCAAGCACCAGTCCATGCGAAAGTGGGAACAAGGTTGTTTGTCTGTCCTGAACTGTGTATTACTGCTGCTCAAGTAGTTTTCCTGCATTGTAGACATCAGATGCTATACTTCAAAGAATCCCAGATGGACCGCTGCCTTGCTGCATGCCAAGAAAAGGAAGTTTTGCTTTAGTCCACAATGGATTGATTGACCTAGTGCAAAAGGTCACCAAACACTATACATGCCTGCTTGGGGCAAGAGCTTAGCAGGGGAATCCTGCCAAGTAGGATTAAGGGATCCATTCTGCCTTCAAGATGCATGTGTAACTCTCTGCAGCCTCAAGGGCAGTTTTGCATGCCTGTTAAAGGAAGAATAGACCCTTAAGTGGGTAAAAAGGATCTTGCAATGTCCCCTATGGTTTGTTTAACATGAGCAGTTATTTTTTTTAAAAAAATAGCAGGGACAAAGAAAATTAAAGGAAAGAAGAAAAACATTTTTTCTCCCAGATTAAAATTTCCTTTTTTAAAAAGTCAAACATTTTTCTTTAAAAAAGATAAGTCCTGCCATTGCACTTTGATGTGGCCATTTCTTGAATTTTCCTGAAGTTGCTTGAGTCTCAAACCTTGGCTCTACCAAACCCGAACCCACCTATTGATTCCAGCCATTAGTGATTCATGGAAGCACATACGAGAGCAGCAGGATAAGGAATTAAAAAGCTTAAAATTTACAACAAAAACCATATTATAAGTTAGTAAAGGGGGGGGGGGGGGATAGAGAGATCAAAGACAAATTTTCTTGTTTTATATTTTCATTAAAACTGGTATTTCCAAGAAATTAGGGCATATAATAAAATCAATGAACAACCATTTATCAGGAGCAACCTAATAAAGTCAACCTTGATTTACTTTATGGTTTTTGTTACCTTAGACAAAGCATACAGCAGCAGAGACCAACTGCCCAATATTTAAGACTGAAAGAAGCACTTATACTGAAATTGCTAGCCAATGATGTGAAAACATATTCTTTATTATTATATAACAAAAACCAAGCTTTAGCAAAAAAATGAAAATAAAACCTGTTAATCAAAAGCTTACATATCACAGGCACATGTCTGTCTGCAATATTTACAACAATAATATAAGCTAGTTCTAGATACACTTGCTTAACTTTCAGCAAATAACTTTATTATTTGTAAAGCACATCCCATACCTTTACTCATGCAAACACACAGCAAAAATAGAGGAGAAATACCCAGTACATTTTATTTATTTGTTTGTTTGTTTGTTTGTTTGTTTAATACTTATATACCGTCCAGGGAACTAGGAGTTCTCTCCATTTTAGCTCTAACAGAGTATGTACCTCAGAGTGACTGATTAAAAAAAAAAAAAGAATCAGCAAAGAATTAATTTTGAAGCTTTATTTAAATACTCTTTCTGCTACCTAATCAATTACACCTTCCCTATGCAGCAAGAAACTTCTACTGATGGTATCACCTGTAGCTACCACACCCCAAACAGTTTGGTTTCTTACTTCAGTGCAGGTAAGTCAATAAACTTCAATATTTAATTTATGTTTTTACTTTTCATGGTAGAAACTTCAACAGTTTTATAGCCCCATTCTACTATGATTCTACTATGTGAAAAAAGGTAATTCAACAAGACAATTTTGTTTTTGAAGAGACATAAATCCTTCATAAATAAAGCCAAAGCAAATTTAGTTTTAGGATTATAATTCTCATAATTTGAGACTTCTAGAATTTGTTTTAAAAAATAAACTTTTCTAAATTCTAGATAATATCATTTTTATTTCTTTGTAGGAACCTGTTGATTCTTCCTATCCTCTTCCAAACCAGCTGTGGTAGGGCAACATATTTTCTTTTATTTGGTTAAACCATCACTTTACTTGTAATCTTGGCTGCAGATGATCTGGGCTGACCTCAATAACAGAAGCTAACTTTGAACAAGTCACTTCCCAAATCAATATGTCTTCATTTAGAGGACAGACATATGCCTAGTTGATAGATAGTTAATAACTGTAGCTATGATTAGGATGTTAATGTAATCAACACTTTCAAAGTTCATTACTTCAATTAATAATGCTATTGTTATAGTGAATGCAAGAGAAAGCAAGTTACAGATCCGAATATACTCACAAAACACACAGAATCAAATTGAATGGTCAAGGTAAGGCTTGGATTTAAGTACCACCTTCTTTATTCATTGAAAAGAATCAAGAACTGTGAAAATTATATATTTTATTAAAGGCAATGAAAAAAGTAAAAAAGAAGAAAGTTGTTGTGAGTTTTTTGGGCTGTTTGGCTGTGTGCTGGAAGTTTTTCTTCCTGGCGTTGCACCAGATTATGTGGCTGGCATTTTCAGAGGGCAAGGAGCTTAGGGAACAAGGAGTTCTCTCTATTTTATAAATAAATAAATAAAATAAATGATTTTACAACACACACACACACACACACACACACACACACACACACACACACACACACACACACACTAATTATCCAATTGCAAAACAAGCAGCAGCAGCAGCAACATAAGTTTAAAACCAAACCAGATAGCCAACTCTGGGGAAAATGTCTCCAAAAATCATATTTTAATTAGAAGCAGAAATTGTATAAGATTGTATAAGGTGGGCTTCCTTGGGCGTGATGTTCCAAGGAGTCAATGCATTGGTTGAGAAGGCCTTGCTGCTAGTATATCTTGACCTTTGAAAACAATTGCATCGGGGATGCCTGGCTATTCACACACATTAACTGTAGAGCGAAGTTTAGGGTTCACACACCTGTCTGTTCACTCACTGTGTAGGCAAAATATTTTGAGTGATATTATCTTTGGGAAGCCAATTGAATGGTGTTGAACTGTTACCGTACTGAGAGGAGGCTTTGTTATCCAGTAGAGGCTTCTGTCAACAACTGGAGTAGGAGCCGGTTGTCTCCTATTTCCTTCATTCCCCCTCCGCTCTACCCTCCTGCCCCACAACTGCTCTTCCTCCTATGCTCCCTGCTCATTCAAAGGGTCCTGTAACTCTCTGGAGCAGATTTTGGAAAAATGTAGGAGAGAACTGCACTAGTTAATGAAAATCACATTATTTGGTTCCTGATCAAAGCTTTCTCTGAATCAGATATTCTGCTGCTACGAGAAGGGCGACAAATAAGACACACCTTTATAATATAGTACAGAAGAATGAGGAAAATATGGCAACACCTTTCCCTCAGTATGAGTTTTTCTTCTTCGTTGCTTATCTTATCCTGTGTATAGATATTTCTTCATCAAATAATGTGTTCCACATTATGAAATGTGACAGTAAGTGGAAATAAATGTGTTTTATTGACATGACGTGTAATTCTTCTAGCTATTTCTCAACATCTTTTTAAAGGATATTTTAAAGCATACTTAGAGGGGTTCCTAAGCAGTCAGTCATATAAGGATTGGTCCTATGTAGTCCAGAACTCGGAACCTTAACAGCAGGGGCTTTCAGGTAGAGCAGGCTTCCCCTACAGAACCTATTAATGGAAAACTGAAGATGATGAAGACTGACTTCTGCTCTATCACTGAGCAATAGACTATCCATAAATCACATTACGGACTCGAATTTGTGGCAGGGTGGGGAGAAAGAAAGAGAGAGAAAGGCAGGAGTGGAGAAAGAAAAATAAACACAGAGAAGCAACTAATTTATATACAACATAACTTGTTCCTTCTAAACATGTGGTGTATGCCCCACCATTACTTCCAGTTTCCACACCATTTTGGCCTATTTCTCCTCATAGCATATTGCCTTTTCTCTTTTAATTTTAACAATTTGAACAAGTACAAAATCTTAGTGCATCCTAAATGCATTTACTTGGAAACAAGGATTCCTTGAGAAGAAACCTCACATTCTTGACCCCCCCCCCCCAAAAAGCAGTCCCATTGGCTTCCTTTCCTAAAGGTGCAGCAACTTCGATTCACACAGAGTTTTGCCACATAGCTGCAACCATCTGTCAATTGTGTTCAAGGTGCCAAAGTTCTGCCATTGTTCAATGGCTTTGGCCAAATCCTTTTAGGATTTCTTTGTGAAGAGAGGACAGGAGGTTATTGTCCCATCACTTGTTTGCTCACAGGAGCAATTCAGATGTGCAGTGCGCAGTCCACGGCTTGCAGGATGAAATCCTCTTTCACTTGGGAATGAGACATGCATGCCTGACTGTGTTTTCCCCAGCCTGTGTTTTCCCCAGCCTGTGTCTCCCCTATGCTTCTTTTGATGTCTCCACTGCCCTGCCAGGAAATGGGTCACTGTGTTACCAAAATGTTAGAGGCATGGCTACTTAAATCCCTTCCTTCCTTCCTTCCTTCAGAAAATCTGAGAGAGGGTGTGGGGTGGTCAATATGACTAACACTCCCAGGAGTGGCTCACACTTGATTTTTTTACTGATAATGTATTGACCCTTCATGAGTTAAAACAGACAAAAGAAAATATTTTTTCACCCAGCACATTGTTAGTCTGTGGAACTCCCTGCCACAGGATGTGGTGAATGGCATCTGGCCTGGATGCCTTCAAAAGGGGATTGGACAGATTCCTGGAGGAAAAGTCCATCACAGGTTACAAACCATGATGGAGATGTTTAATCTCCAGGCTTAAAACCGGGGTACTTCAAGGACCAGATGCAGGGGAGTGGTATCAGGAGACAGATATCTAGTCTTGTGCGCTCCCAGACGCATCTGGGGGGGGGGGCATTGTGAGATACAGGAAGCTGGACTAGATGGGCCTGATCCAGCATGGCTCTTCTTATGTTCTTATGTTCTTATTTGGCCATTAAGTAGGATGTTGTTTCCTGCCCCTTGATGCATTCGGCAATCTCCCAACTGAACTACTAGACCAAAAGCAAGACTTCAGAATGAAACAGGACATTTTCCTGAATACTGGAGCACAAGAAGAAGAACATTGGTTGAAGGAGGGTGGAAAGATGTTAGGTATATTATAAATCCGTGATCTAAAGAAGACCCCATGCAATTCCTTTTCTCCATGAATTCTTGCCATTTTCTGCTGTGCTTCTCAGGCTCAGCAAATATTTGGTGCTTGAGTTACTGAACATCTTAAAGGGCCCCATGAAGTGTGAGAATTTCTGAGGGGAATCATTGCATCCAAACACTGAGAACATTCCAACTGTGTGCGTGTGTGTGCAGGGGAGGGTGTCCTAGCCCTTCTTCTATCACCACCTGTTTCTTGGGATTATTTTTGTTTGTTTGGGCTTTTTTGAACAAAAAGTAAAAACTGTGTAAAAATACAACTTTACTGGAGGCTTCAATTTTGGTAACAAACCTTGCTGAGCCTTTCCCATTTTTGCAGAGTGAGGATTGTAAGTTCCTAGCTCCTATTGAATGGCAGTCCTATTCTTTTTCTCTAATTTTCTAATTAACGACAACTGATTATTCCTATTAATTAAACTTTCCTCACTCCGTACTGACTCTGATAATTATTTTTTGTTGTTTTTTTAAATAACTATCTTTGCACTTATGTCATAAATTTTTCTGCCTTTTTTCCCTTTTATAATATTTGTATTCAAGACAAACAACAGGAGGTTGAATTCAGGCCATTTAAAAGAAACATCTGCTGACATTTATTCATATGCTACATGTTCCACTTTCATCATTGAATGTAATGATAAACACACATTCCAGTCAATAATGGCAGTTCCCAGCCAAGCTTTACAAATGGTCTCTTTAACACCTAAATTGACAGCTCGGGAGAATTTCAGATAGAAGCTAAATATGGTGCTTTTGGACACTCTTTTCCTAAGTCTCGAATGAGGGGAAAGCATTAATGAGAATTTGCATTATATACAGGCAAAATTTTGACATGCATTGGTAAATGTTCCAGAATTTACTATTCCATAAAGTTTTTAAAAAAAATAGAAAAACGTTACACACACCAATACAGTGGGGAAGGGTGCTACAGTGCCGTATCCTGAATAGCAAAACATATGGTACTCTCTTTAAGTAAGAGATCTTTGTATATATTAAAATAAAAATCTGACATCTTATTTAAATGTTAGGAACAAATGTTGCTCTTAAATAAAATCATACTACTTTGTGTTGGCTCTTTGGGTCATAAAATAATATTGGTGTCTAATAAACATCACAGTGATAAACAAAAATAGTTTATTGTCAGTATGGAATTCTGGAACATCTTTCAAGACTTGTGAAATATATGTCCAGGCCACAAAGTGTTTTAAAATGAGTTTTTTTGCTTTCTTCTTACTCTTGGAACGGATATGGAATGGACTGCATTGGTTTCATTTTTAAAAGGGACCCAAAGAGATAATTTAAATAAAAGAATTATGATAATTCAAGCATAATTTTGCTTGAATTTTAATTGATATCCTTTTATATTTTAGAACAGATTGGTTAACCTCCTTTTAGTCTTACAATAATGTCAAGCTAAGCAGAAAAATCACAGCTTTTACCAAACTCTTTCATGTGTGAACAGGGTTTCCGCTTAAAATTTTGGTATGGTTCAAAATAGGTCATTCAATATTTAACAGTGTTGAAAAAGAAAAGAAAAACTCTGCATGTTTAAAAATAATGAAGAAAAAAAACATTTTAGTATTCATTGGAGTACAAAGTTATCTTGTCCAATACTACAAAAAAACCATCAGTTTACAAACATATTTTAAAGAACCAAACCTTTTATAGCAGGGGTCTTATAAAATGATTAATGCTAAAGCTGTCACTCAAGATGGATTTTAGTGGATAGTATTCTCAGCATATATTTTCCCGAAAGTACAGCAGAAATGACCAGTTTTTATAGTCAGATCCACAAAATAATTGCACCTAATTAATTACTTTTCAGCAAGTCAAATTCACAGTTGCAATCCTATTTAGAGAAATCCTATTTAGACTGGATTTTAAAATCCATTGGAATTAAAGTTAATTATAATGACCATTGCCCCGTTATGTCTTTCTACTCATACAACTCTCTGTTGCACAAGTAGCACAAAAAGAAGAATGTGTCTAAAGCTCTAACCTGTGTATGAACAGGATCCTGGCTGATCAACCTAAGTCCCATTGATGGGAGTCAGCATCATGTAGCAATATCCATCCATCCATCCATCCATCCATCCATCCATCCATCCATCCATCCATCCATTCATTCATTGTTTGCTTGTTTCAAACATTTTATCCTTAAAAGCAACATCCAGTTAGGGATAACCAAGAAAATCAAAAATCCTACTAAGTTGGCTCTGTATGTGTGTGTGTGTGTGTGTGTGTGTGTGTGTGTGTGTGTGTGTGTGTGTGTGTTGTGTCATTACAATCGTGACCGACTCTTCATGACCCCATGTCCATGGAGTTTTTCTTGGCAGGAATACTGGAGTGGTTTGCCAGTTCCTCCTCCAGACCCTGCTTAGCTTCCAAAATCAGGAGAGATTGGATGTGCTTAGGGCATCTAAATCACATCAAACTTAAATTCCCTCTAAAAGCCAAAATAACTAAATTGATTCCGTTGAACATTAGAAAAACAAAAATAGGACTCATAGAAACGACAATAACATGGGGGGGATGGAAGACAGTACAAAAGAGAAAGCTTTAACAAATAATGGATTTCCTCATACAGTGGACCCTTGTATAACAAGCTTGTATAACATAAAATTTGTACAACATAAAAATTCCAGAGATAGGGGAAATTTGCTTAACATAATCGCCTATGGGGAAAATCTGTACAACATAAAAACAGGATTACTCCATTTTCAATGCATTCCTATGGGAATTTGTATAAAGGAAAATTTGCTTAACATAATTTCATTTGGAACGAATTAATTCCTTTATACAAGGTGCCACTGTAGTAGGAAACAGTGTCCCTTAGATGGCAAATTCTAAACTGAGTTGTCAATACTGGGCCTTTTGGAGGATACCACAGGATCACGATAAATCCATTGGGTCCATAGAGGATTGATGACTTGATAGCATGTAACAGTAACCTAGTAAAAGTATTGCTCAATACATGTTATTTGTTTTCATTATTTATTATTTCCATGTATACCCCCTACTTCTTCCAATAGGGTAGTAGACATTTGTGTTTCATGGTTCAGTGAAATTTTAAACTGAACCTTCACAAATCTCAATGCAAAGTGTTAGCCATTTACATCACCTTGGGGTTTGCTCCTACAGCCCACTTTAATTTGGAAAAAGCTTGTACAGCAATACCTTAGTTTATTATTACCTTGGTCTATGAGTGTGTTGCAAGATTAGCAAACATTTCCGATCAATTTTGCCTTGATCAATGATCAATGTCTTGGAATATGAGCATTGGAACAGGTCACATGATCACAACTGAGCCAATGGTGGTGCTCTCTTTCTCTCCCCCTGCTGGATTGTGGGTAATTGTCTGGAATAGAGATGGGCACGACTTGAAAAAAATTTTTTTCGAGTTGTCGTTAGTCGGGCCGGTCCCGTTTCGGGTCGTCTCCGTTTTTTGCGAAAATTTGCAAAAATTAGTCAGTTCGTTTTTTTTTTTTTTTTTTCATTTTCGTTAGTACTGGTTTTTGGGGGGGAGCGGGCTCCTGGAGGCACCTCTGTGGGGTGGGTGCCTCCTCTGGCCCGCTATAAGGGAAAGTGGGCTCCTGGAGGCACCCGTGGGTGCCTCCTATCCTCACCCACTAGGAAGGGGAAGCAGGCTCCAAGAGACCCCTCAACATGGGGGTCTCCCCTCCTCACCTGCTGCTGCTGCAAAATGCTATGCAATAGCCATATGGATATTGCATAACAGAATGTGCAGACAGTGACTGTGAAGACTAGTGGATGGCACTGAACCCAGAGCCATAGTGAGATGCCTAACTAAGGCTCTCGCACCACCATGTCTCACACAGAAGGGAATTGTACTTGCTGCGTGTAGTGCAATGCAAGCAAGTAGAGCTGGCTTTAAGGTGGGTTAGTGCAAGGGTAGGGTTAGGCTAGTGACGGGTAAGGTTACGGTGGGCTAGTGGGTTGCACCTCTGGGTGCCTCTCTGACCCACTAAGAAGACAGTCTGTGACGTATGGGTACGGAGTCAAGGGTTAGGGTTAGGGTTAGGGGGGCTAGGGCAGGTTTTAGGGGGCTTTTTGGCACATCCCAGAAGTCTCCATGGCCAAGTGGCCATGCGATTGGTGGGATGGCTCCAAAAATTTGCATGGTCGTCCACTCCCACATGGCTGGCCACTCGGCCAGCCCATCATTGCGCAGGTGTAAAAAAATAAAATAAAATAAAATAAATGGAGGACAGAGGAGGAGAGGAGAGACATTTTCTTGCAAGAAAAAACCCACTGCTACTGTGAAAAATCTGGCAGTTTATAAATTTTCGCGTGTTTCTGTTGTGCTTTTGTGTTTTTGGACCACGATTTCAAAAACAATATTGCGTTCGCCGCCCCATTTTGGATCCCCCACCCGCACCGCATGGCATGGTGATGGCGACTCGCGAGTCCGGCTGCCCAGGACGGGGGGGAGGCGGGACCCCCCCTCCAGAAACCACCCCTCCGGTAGGTGCCCTGTGCCCTTAGTCAAGCAGGCATTTTTCCGCCTGCTTTTTTGACCCGGGAATGGGTGGGGGGAGAGTTTAAAAGTTTTTTCCTGTGCCGTCCGTGCCGCTTTCTTGCGCTTTAATTGCGGCGGCCGGCGGCCGGCGAGACTGGGCTTTTTGCTGGCTGCGAGCCTGCGGCGAGTCCCACAGAACAGCCCACAAGGACGGGGGATGGGGGGAGGCCGGGGACCTCCAGAAACAACCCCTCTGGTAGGTGCCCTGAGGCACGGCAGGCATTTTTCCGCCTGCTTTTCGGCCGGGAACCGGGTTTTTTTAACTTTAAAAAACTTTTTTTCTGTGCCGCGTGCCATCGCAAGATTGCGCGATACAACTAACGAGCACGACAAATCAGACCAAAATTGTTCATTCGTCGGTTTGAGCTCGAAGTCTGGCGGAGTAATTCCCGTTACCGTTTCCGTAGAGTAACGGAAACGAGTAACGGAAACGGAAACGGGAATACCGCTAAGTCGTGCCCATCTCTAGTCTGGAATGTTTCCTCTCAGGCAAGCCTCAAAAGCAGAGGAGAAGAAAGGAAACGAGGTCTTCCTTGCACCAGCCAGGGTTTTTGTTTTTGGAAAGGTGAGCACAGATTAGGGTTTGGTTGTTTGTTACATGTATATTTTTATTTAATTTGTTTTCAATGTCCTTTCTTATTTATCAAACCATTTCTAGTCATGAGGCAGCTAGTCAAATGTGTATATGGCTATAAATTGCATTTTATTATTACCACACTAAAATCCAATTGTTAGTCCCAAGCAGAGCAGATTCCGCATCTGGGTACCATGGTGTGGACATGAACTTCTAGCCAATTTCTTTTGTGAGTTTTGGCATTTTGTGTATACAGTATGTGGTCTATGGGACCCCAGAAGAAATCATCTGAGCTTCTATGATTTCTTATGAGGAAATTTGCTTTGATATAAGAGTGCTTTGGTTTACGAGCATGTTTCTGAAACATGTTATGTTTGTAAACCAAGGTATTACTGTATTAGAATATTTCTGGTACAAGATATATGTTCAAGATTGATGTAGCTGCTCTGAAAAGGTTAATTGTTCTTCTGGTCCTTCTTAAAAGATCTGTAATCTTGGTCTAAGGATGTTTATCCCTCATTATCTATACCACCCAAGAGCTTTGCATTTTGTGGGAGAGATATGGAATAATCAAAATCTATGAACCTATGTGTCATTACTGTCTAATAGGGCCATCTTGATACGATAACAGAGGATGAACATAGGTTTGGACTAGAGATGGGCACGAAATGAACTTTTTCATTTTCGTTATTCGTTATTTGTTTCATTATGTAACAAAACGAATAATGAACATTATGATGAAATTGGAATGAACCGAACAGAACCACGAAAATTAGGTTCGTTGCATTTCGTTTTTCGTTAATGGCGATGCGCAATGAAATAAGCTGTTTTAAATGTTAAAAAACGCCCTGGACAGCCATAAAAACACAGCAATAATTATTTATACTGTCTGATAATACCTACCGGGGGGGTCCTTAAAATGTTTGTTTTTGTCTTCTCCCATCGCAATGTATTTTTCTTTTCCCTTTAAGGATGACAAAATGGATGTCGCCTGCCACAAAATGGAGGCAAGCCATGGGATGGGATCATGTAAATTCTTGGACAACTTCAACCAATAGCATGCCCAGGTGGCAGACTGGGCAGGTCTGGCAGCCACAGAGGGCATAAAAAGCTCTGGCAGCCCCCGTCCTCCTTGTAGTCTCCGGTGGGAGTTAGCGTGGGATTGCTGTCTCTGTGACTCATTATTTTCACTTTAGGCCAGCCAGGCAGGTGTGTGTCTCTGTGTTCCTGCCGGCTGCAGCCTGGCTCTTAGGGAGAGAGAAAGAAGAGATTTCTCTCTAGCTTCAGTCCTGCAGCCTCCCTGTGTGCATGCGTGCGTACCTCTCGGTGAGTACCCTCCCCTTCCCCGCAGTGCAGTCACTCTGTGGCTGCCTTGCACCCTGGGCAATGCCCACCGCTGCCTTTGTATCTAGTCTATACTGTGTATCTATCCTTGCGTATCTAGTCTATACTGTGTCTCTGCCAGCATTAATTTTTTTTAGTGTTTTCCCTCTGGTCTGTTGCATTGGGGGACACCCACGCACAGAAATGCTTTAAAAATCGTGCAAAAAGCGGGTAAAAATGAAAAAATGAATAAACAAAAATGATTTTTTTCAAAAAATTGTGAAAAAGGAAAACGAACCAAAACAGACCCCTCAACAAATAACGAAATACCAAAACACCATTTTTTCGATTTGTGCCCATCTCTAGTTTGGACCAGCTCTCTGCAGTGTTGGGGACTCACAATGTACTGGACTACATCTCTCTCTTCAAGTCATTGTGGCCAACGGTTAGAGATTATTTTGCGAATATTGTTGTAGACCTTGTACTGTCTACTCATTGGGCAGAAATAAATGCTGTGCATCTCTAGAACATTTGAAAATGATATTTATAACATGTATTAAATGTTTATATTGAAATCGTCATTATGTGCTTCTGATATATAGCATCCCTAATGAGGTTTTCCAATATATGAATTCAGTGCAGCTCCCATGAGATTGAAACTTTGTTCCACATGTTCCCTAATTCTTTTTCTGGTACTAGGAAATGACTTTGGAAAGTTCCCTTGACTTCTTCGATATCAGAGACAGAAGCTATCCTGTCCCACTGGTGGAAGCAGCACCATTAGCAGACCTACCCCAATCAACTGGAAAGTCGGGCAGTTTATAATTGTAAATAATAAATAATAAATAAATAAATCATTTGCAACTCATGATAACAAACAATTAATAAAAATGATCAGTTTAAAAGATCAGTAAAAATGCAGATGATTGACACAGTATAAAACTGTTTAGAACACTTCAGGGGCTGAATCAATCCGGAGAAATGATGGGAAACTTCTGAAGTGATTTATGCTACATTCCTGTTGATACCTAATCAGAAAAGGGTCATGAAATGTAGTGGGATGCATGACCAGGCAATCATGTATTGCACTGCAGCCAGAAAATGCAATGCATATATATGCATGTCTCCCATGGAATTAATGGGATTTTTCCGCAGATGAGCAGATATCAGATTGTAACTCGGCTCCAAACCATCTTGTCAGTCCTCATCCCAATATGGAGCCTGCCTTTGTAGGTGCTATGTATGATAGATAATGATGCTTGATGCATTACTGGCTACCTCTTCTCCAAAGACACGTTAAAGGGTGTGCAGAATTCAGGTGTATAAGTGTTTGATTATAATTATTTTAAAATTACAGTCCCAAAGGACTGTTATTTTATTACAACAGAATTTTTTATTAGTTGTATATTGATGGTTTTAGATGGTTTTAATTTGTTTTTGTTTGATGGTCTTTAATAACTATGTTGTTTGATAGTTTTAGTATATTCTTCTTTGCCACCCAGAGACCACTTGGTAGTGGGGTGAATTTTCTTGTTAATTAAATAATTAATAATTAAATAAGGAAGGAAGGAAGGAAGGAAGGAAGGAAGGAAGGAAGGAAGGAAGGAAGGAAGGAACAAAGGAACGAACGAAGGAACAAATGAACGATGAACAAACAAACAAACGAAGGAGATCAGAAAGGGGCCCTGAGGCTGAATCCAGTTACTAGTCCCAGCTAGAGTAGTATCAATGGAGCTTTGATAACTCTACACTTCTGTGGCATCCATTGATTTGAATATAGTTGGGAATAACAATTGGATATAGGCTACAACATGCCATCATGAGAAACTGTATCTTGTCCCTGAAAGCAAGACATGCATGCATAGACTGAAGTCTATTTTGTCCATGGCTGCAGAATAGAACTGCCCTTATATGCTGGCATTTTACTTTGTTTGTTACTCTGCATGGAGAGTGCTAAACACACAATCGATGCCTGGAGTGAAGGTTGTTTGTAGATTTAGTCACACATCAGTGTTATATTTTTACTGTTCTTGGCCCCTCGTTGCCTCCGCCACCGAGGCTGGGGTTGCGGCAGTTGAGCTGTGCACCGGGCCAGCCGCCTCCACCTCTTGCTTTTTGCCCTGCTCAGAGGCGCCGCCGCCACCTTGCTGGGCATCTTTCCTCTTCCACAGCTGAGCCATCTTGGGCGCCCATGGTGGTGGCGGCTTCCTCCTCCTCAGGTGCAGGGCTGTGCTGGGCCTCGCTCTTCTCCTCCTGAGCCTGGCCTGCACCTAGGTGGGCAGCCTCTACATTGGAAGAGCCACCTGACTAGGTGAGCCACAGGGAGGGAGGGAGGGAGGGGGTAAGGGCAAGGAAAAGGTGAGAGGAACTTTGGTTGCTTGAAACATTTTCCGATGGTTCCTAACAATTTTGGGAATATGTGTTTTCCGATGGCTTTAGGCGACCCCTATGAAAAAGTCGTTCGACTCCCAAAGGGTTTGTGACCCACAGATTGAGAACCACTGAACTAGAGAACGATATTTACTACACTGGTAAAAAAAACATTGAACCTAATTGTGTTCGTTTTGAAATACAACTTCATTATACCCTCATTATCTGAAAAGTATTTATTTATCCTTTTTTTAAATAGCACAAAATGTCTTTCTACTGCTCTGGCTTGTTTACCCCCAGCAGCCATTTCTTCATAGGAACCATCTGACCCCAGTTACAGATGGTCTAGTATGGATTAGTGTAAATGGTGGAAGACAAATTGCTTTCAGAGACTTACGGCTTCACACAACCATCACTAGAACTTGGGTGCCCCCTAAATATTTTCCTTTTATTTTAAAAAGCCCCCTCACACCCTCTAGTGGCTTCCATAGATTTTTTTTCTTTAAATTTAAAAACATGTTCTGGTATTTTGCTTCTGAAGTTACAAGTAACTTTTTATTTTGAGAAAAGACACTTCCCAGTATAAAACACTGGACCCTCCAAAATGTGGTGAAATTGACCAGCAGACTCTCAGAAGACTTTCTACCTTGTGTCTTTTTGGGGGAAAAGATGGGATGGAAATATTTTAAACAAACAAACAAACAAACAAACAAACAAACAAACAAATAAATAAATAAATAAATAAATAAATAAATAAATAAATATTTTTTTTAAAAAATCTAACTTTTCAGCTATCAAGATCAGCTGGCTGTCGGGCTGCTCGGAGCAGCCTTCAGCTACCAGTTTTGATTGGGGGTTCCCCCCAACCCAGTAAAGGGGAGAATACGTCTGTGAAGATTCTCAGTCATCCAGGTTCGTTTAACTGGGAGTCGAGTCATGGCTACTGGACTTCTTTTTTGAGAGATAGAAACGTTTCGCTGTTCATCCAAACAGCTTCATCGGTCCGATGAAGCTGTTTGGATGAACAGCGAAACGTTTCTATCTCTCAAAAAAGAAGTCCAGTAGCCATGACTCAACTCCCAGTTAAAGGGGAGAAGCTTTTCCCCTGCTTTGCTGGGTTGGGGTAGCCAGCAAAAGCCCTTTCCCACATATGGAAAAGGGCTTCTGCTGTCTATGGTGTGGTGGGTTTTGAAAGCGCTTTCAAAATCCCAGCCCTGACCCAGCAGGGGAGTGAGTGGGCGAGGGATGACTCGCCTGGTCACCTACTCATCCCCTTGCAACATCAGGGCAGCCTGGATTAGGGACTAGGCTTTCAAATTTCCCTCTCGTTGCACCACACAAAGATGGGGCTGTTGGCACAGGAAATTCAAAAACCTGGACTTGAATCACAAAGCAGCAGAAAGGCTTTTTGTGACCAAAGTCCAGGCTTTCAAAAGACCCATGCCCACACACCCTTCCTTGCATGGCATGTGGTGGCGGGTCTTTTGAAAAGCCTTACTGGATTAGGGCTGTTGGCTCCTGGATGCCCCGGCCCAGCAGGGAGGTTGCATTGGAGTCATCCCTTGCCCGCTAACTCCCCTTCTGAGTTGGGGCATCCAGGAGCCAGCAGCCTTGACCCAGAAAAGCTTTTTTTAACGACCTGCACCCACAGCCCCCTCCTTGCACAGCATGCAGGCACGGGTCTTTCGAAGAGCCTTGCTGGGTAGAGGCTGCTGGCTTTTGGCTGCCCTGACATAGCTTGTCCCCTTGCTGCATTAGGGCAGCCTGGATTGGGGACCAGGCTTTCGAATTTCCCTCTTCTTGTACCATGCAAAAAGGGGGCTGTTTCCAAAGGAAATTTGAAAGCCTGGACTTCGAACACAGGGTTTTTGGCTGCTTTGATGTCAGTGTTTCTTTGTAGTCCAAGGCCCCTCTCCCTCAGGCTTCCCAGCATTATAGGGGGACCATGCAGAAGGTGGACTTGGGTCTCCCTATAGTGCTGGGAAGCCTGGGGGGGTTGGATCACATAAAGATACTGGCATCAAAGCAGCTGAAAGCCTTTTTGTGATCAAAGTCCAGGCTTTCTAATTTCACATGCCAACATTGCATGGTGCAATGAGGGAAATTTGAAAGCCTGGTTCCTGATCCTGGTTGTCTCAATGCAGCAAGGGGGTGAGTGGGTGAATCACCCTTTGCCCGCTCACCCCCCCACACACACACCAAACAGGGAAGCCAGCAAAGGAAAGGGCTTTTGCTGTATTTGGGGGGAGGGAGTTTGAAAGCCTAAAGCACTTTCAAAAACCCACCACCCCCAGACAGGAAAGGGCTTTTGATGTAGGGGTTCTCCTGACTCCATTACCCATCAAAGGGGGAAAAGATTTTCCCCTGCTTTACTGGGTTTGGGGGAAAATCTCAATGAACCTGCAGCCAAAGGCTGCTCTTGGCAGCCTGGAACTGTCAAAATCTGCTGGGTGTTGGGCTGCAAGGAGCAACCTTCAGTCTCAGAAATATTTTATGTTTTATAGGGTTTTCATTTTATGGGGCATTCATAATAAGAGCTATTACTGTATATACAAGATGGTCTGAATCTGTAAAAGAAGCCACACACTTGAGTTTATAAAAGCTGAGCAGGGCTCTTGAAGACAGGATATTTGGGGGAATCATTCTTTCACTAAATTCAACAGAATTCAGATTCAGTTTGAAAGAACATAACAATAACGAGAGCAACAACAAAGGCAAATGTATTTTGTGAACCACAGCTTCTCAAGTTCCCCAGTCAGTACAAAGGGATTCTGGTAGTGAAACTCCCCCCCCTCCAAATTTTCAAAATTCTTCAAATAAAAGCAGATTTTTTTGTACAGTGATCTGTGCTGCTATTATAATCCTTGAACCTGCCAAACGATTTAAATATTATTGCTTCTGCTGACTGCAATGTAATGTAATGGTTCCATTTGTTTCCTATTTAATTGTTTTTGATGTTATCTTGTACTGTATTTTAGCGGCTGTGATTAATTTTATTCCTGCTTTTGTGCAGAAGTCTAGAATCCATGTCAGTGAGAGATGACTTAGAAATTGTTTGCTCAAGCAAGCAAATACACAAACTGCATCTTACACGACTGGCCATTTGATTGTGTGACTGAGTAGGGTCCCTTTTAAAAAAAGAAGCTGTCAATGTGCTTATGTTTGGTGAGAAAGTTCCTTTCCAGAGGTTATGCACAGAAGAAAGGATATGCTTTTACATGCAATTATCTTCACAGTATACTGCTTTGCTTGCAATTATGTGTTTTCTGAACATCTCAAAGAACTCGCTATATTCTAACGAACACTATAAAGCGGAGGAAAGATCATTCGGTTTACAGATGATTGCTTTTCTATCTTAGGAAAATAATCAGATGGATGCATATCATTGAAAATGTTGCATGACTGTTAAATGGATACAATTTACAGTGTGTTCTGGAAAGTCAGAGTTCTTTGAAGATATCTTTAGTGGTTGCTAATTTATTCATACTAATACTGGAGGGGGGGGGTTCTGCAAAAAAAAAAATCACATCTAAAATCACACGCACACACCCAGTGCATAGCTCTATGTTTTATCTGGCATGTGGTTCTACACAGATGGTTTGGGGTTAACTTTGCTGAAAAACAGATGGGCTTCCACTGTCCTTTGCCCATCAAAAGAGTACACAAAGAGAAAGTGATCTCTTCACCTTCTTCATGTCCTCCAGTGCACATTATTAAAATTCCTGGAAATGAGACGATCACTTCCTAAGAATAGTGATGGAATATTAGAAGCTATCCCATGTTTTAGTCAAAACACTTTGTCGAGATTCACTACTGTTAGCGTGGCCTGTAGTATAGAGCCATTCTCCACAAATGGCTAGATCAGGTCTGCCCAAAGTCTGGCCCGGCGGCCAAATCCAGCCCATCAGGCCATTCTGAGTGGCCCGCGGCTGGCTGGCCTGCCCCTCCCTGCCCCTCCTTTGCCCCATGTTTGTTTGTTTGTTTGTTTGTTTAAAAAAATCTTCTGCCAACACTGACACCTCTGGGAAGCTTGGGCAGCTGGGCGGACGGACGGTCTGCCGCCACTGGCACTACAGGGCAATGTGTGGGGGTGGGCAGGCCAGCGGGCCTCTGCCACCACCAAGGAGCTTTGGGGTGGGCTGGTGGGCAAGCCGTCGCCACCGCTGGGGAGCTTGGGGGGGTGCAAGGACGCACAGATTGCCTTTTCCAAGGGGAGACCTGTGGCCACTGCTCCCTATGCTTCCTTTGGTCCCCACCTTCCTTCTTTCCTCCCTCCCTTGGTCCCCACCTCCCTCCCTCCCTCCCTCCCTTGGTCCCCACTTCCCTCCTTCCCTCCCTTCCTTGTTCCCCACCTTCCTTCCTTCCTTCCTTCCTTCCTCCCTCCCTCCCTCCCTTGGTCCCCACCTCCCTCCTTCCCCCTCCCTTCCTTGTTCCCCACCTTCCTTCCTTTCCTTCCTTCCTTCCTTCCTTCCTTCCTCCCTCCCTCCCTCCCTTGGTCCCCACCTCCCTCCCTCCCTCCCTTCCTTGTTCCCCACCTTCTTTCCTCTTTTGGTTTCCACCTCCCTCCCTCCCTCCCTCCCTTGGTCCCCGCCTTCCTTCCTGCAGGTGGGGTTGAAAGGGGTCAGTGGGTGGGGCTTGTAGTGGGGTGGCAGGGTCAGGGAGCAACCGGCCCCTGACACATTCTCAGCCACCAAATCTGGCCCTCCTTACAAAAAGTTTGGGCACCCCTGGGCTAGATGTATAGTACATATTTATTTAATTTACAAGGGGTCTCTTTCCCAGTCTGGAGCCAGGATGTGCTAGGAACCAAGGACATAGGGTGGCCACATTCCTTCTCGTACAGTCCTCTGTTTTGTGGTCTATCAGACAAGAATCCTGTTTTTGAAGGCATTTTCAGTTTTCATGTTTGCTCAAGCCAAGTCTGTTTTAATGATAATGAATTGGAAGAAACAGAGATTGGAAGTAAAGAATGACAACCAATGTTGTCCTGTAACTAATCACTTGTGTTAAGAAGAGTGCAAGGCAGTTACTTTCAAATATAATTTTGAATGGCATTTCTAGAAACACTTTCATGGGAATTTTTCAAGTTTTATGCCATTCGGTTACCTGTCATATTGTTCACAAGAAGCACAATTCAAAAAGTAACAAGGAATGCAGAAAATTGATTAGCTTTTAAAGCATAAAGGAACAAAACTGGTGCAAGAGAAACAAATTACTTTATCCAAAATATTTTCTATGTTTTGGTAAGAAGGGAGGTTAGAGATAAAGTTGCCCATCAGCTTTTAGTCTTGGCCAGCAGATTTGGCTGTCCAGCACCTGGTCACAGTGTTTGTCCCTTCAGCGAGATGTAGTGAAATTCAGTTCAAATTATATAAAACAATAATACTTTCTGACTCTGCACCATTACCTGTAAATTGTCTTCTGCAATTTTGAGCAAATGAATGTCATTTTAAAAATATATCTCCTCTTACTTAGTAATGTGTTAGTGGACAGCTGACAGGAGCAGAGAAGCAGAAGGGTTTTGGGATTTAAGTTTGTTCTTTAGCACCCTTCTGGATATTTCAAGGGAAGCTAGTTTGCAATCGTTAGCTGATCCAACAGTATTTCTGTTCCTTTGACATGGAACTCACTTCTGACAGAAGAAAATGTTATATATGACTGTTTTACTAGATTTTTAAAAAAAATAACTTTGATGTTATTTTATTAATCATTTTAAATACCTTGAGACCACCCTATGATTGGCTGGTTATTAGAACATGATAGCACCTTAGTCATCTAGCCATGCAGTTTTTAATTCCTGAGCATCCAGACTTTGCTAGACACAAATTAAAAGCATTCCAATTTGCAAATTGTGGTAATGAAATAGTTCATACTAGGAAAACAGACATCGTTTACATATTACATTTGGTGACCACTAGGTTTTTCTTCTTCTTCTTTCCACCATTTTGCTGAGCATCCTTATTTGCTTTATTGTTTTTTGTTGTTATCTTTTTTTGATTGATATGTTGTGATGTATATATTTAATTGATTGATGTGGTTGTTAACCACCTGGAGTTCCTTTGGGAAGATAGGTGATAAATTAATTAATTAATAAACTTTTATAAGAAAGTTTAATTAATAAATTAAACTGTTATAAAAGTTTAATTTGTTGAGTTCTTAGAAGAAATTTCTTGCCTATCCATACATTAAACCTATCCTGCAATACATAGCTTAAGGATAGTGCCCATTAGAATGATTTACACATTTAAGGCACATTCTAGTACCATATATCTGATTATGGCTTCAAGTTTTATATTCGAAATTGCTAAATTTTCAGCTGCCATCATGTCGCTTCCAACTTATGACAAACTTAATTTTATTAAGGGCTGTGAGATCTTTGAACAGTATGTGACTTTACTGCTCCATAATGACATTTCATGGATGGAAAGGGAGCTGAACACATATCTCCCAAGTTCTAGTCCAACACACCAAATTGTTGTTTTTGTTATTAAATTATTTATTTATAAAAGCATTCCTATTTTCTTGGAGCATTCTGAATTTTATACAGAGGTCAATGAATATCAGTCAACAGACTGAAAAGATCTACAGTTTTTTAAAAGAAGTTTGGCTTCCAAGTAAAATTTAAAAAAACCTTTAATACAGTTAAAAGATCAAGCTTTCGGCATTTGTAAATTTTTGTAGTTCTTTTCAGTCTGTTCTGTTGACTGATATTGGTCTACCTCTTTTTATGTTTATTTATTTATTTATTTAAGATAATTTTACCTGGCTTTCTCCTTGAAAAGAACCCAAGTCAGGTTACAATATTGAATGGCAATATTTACATTGAAAACAATGGTGTGTACTCATTTGATTTTAAGATAAGGTATTGTTGACCTAATTGTATCGGCTCTGCCATTCCATTGGACAATTCCAACAATGTGGGAAGGTTTTTGTTTGTTTGTTTGTTTTTTTGCTGATTGGGTAACAGTTTTAACCTCTTTATTAATCTACCCAGGCCTTGTGCTCTGACAAGGCCACTCCAGCTTTCCAAGCTGTGTGGATACAACACGGGAAGTGGCAGCTACTGGTTCAAAGTCTTTGTATGATTGGAGTCAGGCCTGATCTCAGGGGCCATTTCTGACTGTGAGAGAGGAAATTGTACCTTGTTGGGCAGTTATTGCCTTCTTATGCTAGGCAGCCCTCATTCAGTAAGGTGTTCCCTCACCACATCATGGTCTGCTTACCTCAAAGGGGGTGTGGGGTCTAGAAGGGATGCTGATAAGCAGATCAATAACTCTGCACTATGCGACAAACATAAGAAATGTTTAACCTTAAAGTTAGGCACATGGAATGTTTGGACAATGACCCCCAGCCTGTCTGACAATTTGCAAGAAATAGATGATGTACGTAAGACGGCTGTCATCAACAAGGAGCTGAGCAGATTGCAGATGGCCATCATTGCTCTTCAAGAAACAAGGCTGTCAGACTTGGGATCTATTAAGGAGAGAAACTTCTCATTTTTCTGGCATGGAAAACCATTGAATGAGACTAGGGTGCACTCCATTAAACTTTTGGGTGCTAGATCTCAAACAAATAAGAGGATCACTGGTCTATGGAACTCCCTGCCAGAAGAATTGGTGACAGCTGTCAGCCTTGACAGCTTTAAGAAAGGATTGGACAAGTTCATGGAGAACAAGGGTATCAACGGCTATCATTATGGATGCCCAATGACAACCTCTGAATTGGAGAGAGAGGCAGGATCTCTCTCAATGCCATTTGTAGGGAATCGTAAGCAGGTGAAGACATCTGCTTGAGAATACCTTGAAGCAAATGGTGAGCAACTGTGTGAGACAAAATGCTGGACTGGATGGGCTGTGGCATGTTCCTGCAAGGCTGTTCTTATGTTCTTATGAGACTAGGGAATGCGGTGTTGGCTTTGCGGTCAGAAAAACCCTATTGGAATTCTACCTGCTGCAGTAGTGGAAGAATCTTGCCCTTGCAGCTTCAGTCATCAGTATGCTGTTATCAGTGCATACACACTGACATTATTATCTTCAGCAGAATCCAAACACAAATTTCTACGATGACCTGGCTATCACTATCAAGAAAATTCCTGAGAAAGAATCATTGTTTATTTTTGGGAACTTTAATGCCAGAGTTGGAGCTGATTATAGTTCTTGGCCAACCTGTTTAAGCCAGTTTGGTGTTGGAAAGATGAACGAAAATGGCCTATGCCTTGCTGGAGTTTTGCTCTTATTACAGTCTCTGTGTTAGCAAATATGTTCTTTGATACAAAGGCCTCAACATAGAGTTTCTTAGAGACATCCAAGATCGAAGCATTGGCACCAGCTCAACATCCCTGCTGAGGTTCTGAAGTGCTGCAGAAAGATCATTGCAATGGAGCTGTATGAAATCTTCTGTCTCTGTTGGAAGGAATATGGAGTACCACAGGATATGAAGGGTGCTGCTAATATTATGCTGTATAAGAACAAGGGTGACAGAGGTGGCTGTAACAACTATTATGGCATGTCTCTTCTTAGTGTCATAGCTGCTTGCCTGTGTTGTATTGAAGAGGCTCCAGGCGCTTGCAGAGAAAGTTTATCCAGAATCACAGTGTGGATTCTGAGTCAACAGGTCTACATCCAATATGGTATTTTCCCTTAGGCAGTTGCAGGAGAAATGTATAGAACAGGGGCAGCCACTCTTTATAGACCTCATGAAGGTTTTTGACTTGGTTAGTAGGGATGGCCTTTTAAAAATTCTCCCCAAGATTGGATGCCCACCTCAACTCCTTAACACCATTAGGTCTTTTCATGAGGATATGAAGGGCAGTGTAGTTTTTGATGGCTTAACATCAGATTCCTTTGCTATTAGAAGTGGAGTGAAGCAGGGCTGCTGTCTCACACTTACTTTATTCTGATTTTTTTTTCACTGTCATGTTGAAACATGCTTTTGGAAGTGCAACAAATTTGGATTAACAATCAGCCTGGGGGGGGAGTAATGGGTCATGATATGGATTCACCTCTTCGTATTATAATCTCTGCACAAGAACAGGAGATTGTCCATGACACCCTTTCTTTAGATACTGAGCTGAATAGATGTATTGGTAAAGCAGCTACTAGATTCTAAAGGTTCACAAAGAGAGTATGGCTTAACAAGGGGCTGACGGAACATGCAAAGATCCAGGTTTATAGAGCTTGTGTCATGAGCACACCCTTGTACTGCAGCGAGTCTTGGAATTTTTGTGTATGGCAGGAGCGAAAGCTGAACACCTTATATTTGTGCTGTCTCTGATATATCTTTGGCATCACTTAGCATGATAAAGTTCCAAACTGTATAGTCCTTTAATGAGCTGTAATCTCTGGCATGTATACATTATTGAAACAGCGATGTCTACACTGACTTGGGCATCTTGTGAAAATGGCTGATGGTCGGATTTCAAAAGATCTTTTGTATGTAGAATTAGTGCAGGGAAAGTGCCCCCAGAGGGAGACCACTGCTGCGATATAAAGGATACCTGAAAGAGGGATCTGAAGGCTTTAGGAGCAGACCTTAACCGATGGAAATCTTTGACCTCTGATCATTCAGCCTGGAAGAAAAAGATAAAGCATGGCCTTCTACAACTCGAAGGGACACTTGTTTAGCAGGCTGAGGAAAAGAGACATTCCCAGAAACAGCAAAATCTGGGGCCGGGCAAAGGACCAACTGTATTTGTCCTCAGTTTGGAACCGATTGTTACTCTTGAAGTAGCTATTTTATCCACACTAGATGCTGCTTTCATAAAATATGTACTCAAAAATAGTGATCTCATGCATCTAGGTGCACGGAAATCTCAGGGGAGCTTCCTCAAACTCTTCCCTGTAAACCTCCCAAATTTTGAGTTGTTTGAGGTTCAGGGGTGTGTATCATTCAACTGCAAAGAGGGTCCCCCAGCCAATTGCAAAAGTGCTGTTCAACATGCACCTGCAATATAGGGGTTAAGCAATAAATTGTCCTATTGCTGTCACGCCACAAACACAGCACATTTCCAATTACTGCTGGGGGGGTCCTCTTTGTAGTTGAATAGCCCCCTAAACCCCAACTCTCCAAATTTGAGGGGCTTACAGGGAAGAGTTTGAGGAAGCTCCCATGTTTTGTTCCCAAACTAAAAAAAAAGGTGGTTCATTTTGTTTAATCATGAAACAGTTTCTATCATTTTGTTTCATAACAAAACAACATTTTGTCTTTCCTTTGGAAGTTCTGGTAAATTGGAGTATCTGGTTGCCGAGGAAGTTTGATTCTCCACTGTGTCTCCTGGGAGAAAAACCAGCCTGCGTAGCCCTGGGCGAGCTGCCCAGTCCTAGAGTGTTCACTACAGAAAGGCATGCTAGATCACATCTGAGTGCTGTTTACAGAAAAAACCTTGGAAAAGGTTGCCCCCACACTTTTCTCTTTCAAATAATAAGTTATGAGGTATATTTATGCTTTCTTTTTTATACTGCATGTATTTTGGAGAATAAAAAATAGACTTTTTGAAATACTATAATTGTTACTTTGCTATAACATAAGAACATAAGAACATAAGAAGAGCCATGCTGGATCAGGCCAAAGGCCCATCTAGTCCAGCTTCCTGTATCTCACAGTGGCCCCACCAGATGCTTTTGGAAGCATGAGACTAGATATCTGTCTCCTGATACCACTCCCCTGCATCTGGCCCTTGAAGTACCCTGGTTTTAAGCCTGGAGATTACACATCTCCATCATGGTTTGTAACCTGTGATGGACTTTTCCTCCAGGAATCTGTCCGATCCCCTTTTGAAGGCATCCAAGCCAGATGCCATCACCACATCCTGTGGCAGGGAGTTCCATAGACTAACAACGCGCTGGGTGAAAAAATATTTTCTTTTGTCTGTTCTTACTCTCCCAGCCCTCAATTTGAGTGCATGTCCCCTAGTTCTGGTATTTTGTGAGAGGGAAAAGAGCTTCCCTCTATCCACTTTACTCATGCCCTGCATTATTTTGTACGTCTCAATCATATGACCCCCTCAGGCGCCTTTTTTCCAGACTAAAGAGCCCCAAATGTTTTAGCCTTTCCTCATAAGGGAGGTGCCCTCATAAGGGAGGTGCCCCAGCCCAGTAATCATGTTGGTTGCTCTCTTCTGCACCTTTTCCAGTTCCACTATGTCTTTCTTGAGATGCGGTGACCAGAATTGTACACAATACTCCAGATGCGGCCTTACTATTGTTTTGTATAATGGCATTATAATGTTGGCTGTTTTATTTTCAATCCCCTTTTTGATAATCCCTAGCATGGAATTGGCCTTCTTCACCGCTGTCACACATTGGGTAGACACCTTCATGGAGATGTCCACCCACACACCAAGATCTCTTTCCTGATCTGTCACGGATAACTCAGAGCCCATGAGTTGATAGATAAAGTTTTGATTTTTTGCCCCAATATGCATTACTTTACATTTGGCTACATTAAAACGCATTTGCCATTTCGTAGCCCATTCCCCCAGTTTGGAGAGATCCTTCTGGAGCTCTTCACAATCTTCTCTGGTTTTTACCACACGGAAAAGTTTTCTGTCATCTGCAAACTTGGCCTCCTAGATCTAAGTCATGATATTGTACAAACTCTCTTTCCTCCCCCCCCCCTTCTCAATATTCATCTGGACATACTGAAATGTGTCTCTTGCTTCAAAAGACAGAGACAATGGCCTGGAAGGTGACTCCACTTCCTATGGCCAAAGGCTGAAACTTGTGCTCAAGACTTAAGAAGTGTACTGCAGTGCATCTGAACACTTATACAACTGAATCGTGTGCCACTAAGTCTCCCTCCCAATTCCTTTTCCTGACAGTGAGCTTCCTTTCAGTTAGACAAAATGAAGATAGTCTTTTCAGAGCATTTCATTATGGTAATATATCGGTGGTAATGGCTCATGAATTATACCCACATACCATTTGTATTTTTGCTTAGAAAATTGCTCTTGGCTAATGATGCACATTTTTTTTATCATCCACTAGTCTTGTGTAGGAATGAATTGCGTTTTGCTGAAACTAATATGGAGGGAAAGGGGACAAGTCCTTAAGTTCAATTTACAAGTACATTATTCCGTTGAATGCACAGAACACAGAGGGCATCTTCTATTCCTTCTATTTGGCTGCCTTCATATTGAAAAGTTTTAAACATGGATACATATTGGAAGGCATATACATGTACCTTTCTGTCTGTCTGCCTGCCTGCCTGCCTGCCTGCCTGCCTGTCTTTCTATGTAAGCACATATATTTTATCTACATGCAACTGAAATAAAATATCCAAAGGATATTTACACATGGGACAATCCTCAATTCTGAGATAGTAATAATTGCTTGTTATATGACAATACTGTACTCCTTTCTGGCAGATTAAAAATGGAAAATACAGGCATCCAAGTACCACCTTCTCATGTAAAAGGAACTCCAAAAGATATAGCAGTAGATATGCAGATAAAACAATAATTTCAGTATCTGATGACAGCTTCATAAGTTGGTAAAATACTCCCATGCAATTATTTTCCCCCAATGATTCTGCTAGAGGATTCATTTCTACCTCATTCTACCATTAAAATGCTTGATGGAAGTAATCTTTTCTTTTCACTCCTCTTGTTTTTTGCAAAGAAGTACTCACATTTTGGTTGATGTACTTAACTAAGCAAGCCTTGTGTTCCATGGTGAGCATGGCTTTGATCTGTTCTTTGTGGAATTTCCACCATGAGATGGGCCAGATTTTGTGCTAGTGCTTTCGCTGTTGAAGAACTCTCAGGGGAACAGATCAGGAAAACTCCTCAGGCAGATGGTGATCACACTGAGCACCTTATTGATCACGGTGTCTGTATCTACACTGAGCTTATCTATCTGTTTCTGAGCCTGAGTGAGCTAGAGGCTGGCAAGTACTGAAGCAAAAATGATGGATACATCAAAGGAAGTGTGAGCAGTTAATGAGTCCTCCTATGTGGCTATGCTACCTTGGGATGATGGAGACCACAAATGGCCCATTTGTTGGAGGTGGGGAACAAGATGCAGTTTGTACAAACGCACAAGCTATGTGCCAGAAAATATATTCCTTAGACCAAGATTTGGCAAATGTAGCACTTGAGTCCTAGCACACCCTAGTACTTGACATCCCACTTTCATGTCATTTTGTGTTTTTAGAAAAGTATATTTTGTGCCTAAAACATACCCAATGGAAGAAATGTTGTCACCTATGTCCTTTTGATTCCAAGCGCATTTAGTGGAATAATCCATCTTTGTCTAGAAGGGATTGTGCTCTCCCAGACCATACAGCAGCTTCTTTTGCATTGAAACCATGGCCATCTTTTGTACCCTAACTCCCCTGCCAAGTATGTACTACTGCATAATTCTGTTAAGCATTCTGCTCCCTATATGTTACATCACTGTAATCCCTCTGTAAAGCTGAAGATATCATTATCAGTGGCAAATTATCACTGACTAAAGGTAAATTAGCACTGATTAAAGATGATTTCAGATGTATGAGACTCTTACACAATATAACAGAGACACGTGCAGCCAGAAATCATTGAAGGAAGCATTTAATCAGCAGCAGTTTGTTGCTGCCACCACCGCTGTTGTGCATGCAGATCTGTGCAATAGAATTTCAACCAGTCTTTGATACATCTACAAATACATAATGTTTCCAAGCCTGGGTTCATATTTCTGACCCCCCTTGAGACCTAGTGTCCTCTGCAAGGATCAGTGCTCTGAAACTTTGCCGCTCCCACAAGGCACTTTTGCTTTGTCATTCTCTGGTGAGCCAAGCACAGAAAGGAATGGCCTAGACCAGTGCTCCCCAACCTTTTTGTCCCCGCGGACCGGGAAATTTTTGATAATTTTTCTGTGGCCGCTCAAGCTGGGGGTGGGGGTGGGGGAAAAGGATGGGGGGGAGAATGCGAAGGGGGGTCCGGCTGGGAGGCAAAAGGTGAGGTGAAAGCAAAGGATGGGGCCCACAAGGAGAAGGCACAGGGCGCGCAGCCGAGCACCTCCCTGGGGCGGCACCCACCGGCCTGCGGAGGGGCCTGACATGCCACTCCCCCACACACACACACACCCAAACGGGCGGGGTTGGGGGAAAACCCGGGGCTCCTGGGCAGGCGGGCCCCCGCCTCCTCCGGAAAGCCCTAAGCCGTGGGCAGTATCTCTCGCTGCTGGCGCCCCCCAAGAAGAACTCCTGCTGCCATCCAGGGGAAAGCAAGCGGGGCGCCAGCCCGAGGGAGACCCACGCGCGGCTCCTGCCCCGGCGCCCCGCGCGCGGCTGGCACCCTTGCCAAACTTTAAAAAAAAATTATTGGCCCTGCTATAGAATGGCCTTCCCTGAGCGCCAAACATCGCGGCACCGACAACCACTTTCGCTGCTCTCTGCCCATTTATCAATCTCTTCCATGCTCTTCATGCTCTGGTTTTTCCTCCTTTATGTATACTTCCTCCTCCTGTACTTTGTATCTTGCCGCCAGTCACCCCCGCCGGTTCAGACTGCGGCAGCAGCAGCCACCCCCCCTGCACAGGTTGCCCCCCCGCCGCCCCGCCGCCCCCCGCCCCCCCGTCAAGCAATTGCCCCCGCTGCTGCTGCTCGGGCGCACTGGGGGTGGTGCGGGGGTGATCGGCCGCGCGGCAGGAGGAGGAGGAGGAGGAACCAGAGCTGCGCAGGGTGGAGGAGGAGGAGGAGGCTACGCCCTGAGCCGCAAGGGCGCTTCCCGGCGCGGCCAGGCGGGTGCCGGGCGCGCGCATCACCCCGCGCTGCCCCCTGGCCCTCTGAGAGGGGAGGGGCGGGGAGGGGAGGGGGGGCGATCAAATCAAAGGCCGGCAGCGGTGGCTCCTCCTGCGCTCCTCCCCCCGCCTTCCTCCTCCACCGGCCGCCCGCGGGAGAGAAGAGGAGAAGAAGGAGGGCGGCGGGGGAAAGGGGGGGGAGCCTCCCTGGCCTCCCCCTGTGCGGAGAATCCGTGTGCCAACCGGTCCTCCACGGACCGACCTGCTTACGCACACGGTCCATGCGGACCGGGGGGGTCCCTAACCCCCGGGGACCACCGGCCTAGACCAGAGCTTCAAGAGATGAACTGGAGTAGATCAGCCTTATTTTGATTCACATGGGGACAATCTGAATGCCCTCCCCATGGCGTTTTGCTCCTGGCAGACGCTCGCTCACAGAGAAGATATGCCTCCCTGAAAAGCATGGTTTTCAGAACCTTTCTGAAGGCGGGCAGGGACTGTGCAAGGCGCAGCTCACTCGGGAGGTGGCTCCATAGCGAGGGGCCCACAACAGAGAAGGCACAGTTGCGCGTAGCCGACCTCCACACCTCCCTGGGAGTGGGCACCCTGAGTGAGCGCACCTGCGACATTCGAGTGGGCCTGACCTTAGCTGACCTCTGAGAGATACGCTCCAACAGGTATTCAGGGCCCAAACCGTGGAGGGCTTTGAAAACCAAAACCAGGGCCTTGAACCTTATCTGATTCCAACATATTACCCCCATACTGGCAGCCCTGCACTGGTTCCTGGTATGCTGCTGCATTGACTTCAGGGTTTTGATGTTAACATAGAAAGCCCTAAACGGTTTGGGATCTCAGTATCTGACAGAGCAGCTCCTCCCAAGAAGAACTGCCAGGATCACCCATGCCATCCAGGCAAGACACCTGGGAGTCCCAACCCCGAGGGAGGCCCGGGAAGTTGTAACAAGGAGAAGGGCCTTCTTGGTGGTTGCTCCCAAGTTATGGAACAATCTACCCCCTGAAATTCGGCTGGCACCCTTGCTTCAAACTTTAAAAAAAACTATTGAAGACCTGGTTCTATAGAATGGCCTTCCCTGAGTCTTCAAACATTTAGTAAGGCACTATTTTAACCACTTTTCTTCTCTTCTCTCTGCCCATTTATCAATCTCTTCCATTTTATCTTCATTTTATCTTCATTTTAGTTTTTTGTTGTTGATTTATGTATACTTTATTTTATTATGTACTTTGTATCTTGGTTTTTAAAATACAGTCACCCCCTGCCATTTTGCGGTTCAGGTACTGCGGTCCCACTATATCGCAGGATCGCAGTACCTGCGCCTTGGAGCTGCACGGGGGGGTGGAGGTTGGTGATCGCATCGCCCCGGGCCGCCCCCGGGCCCCTCCGTCAAGCCTTGGAGCCACCCCCACTCCTTCAAGAAGCTCGGGCGCACAGGGGGTGGTGGCGGGGGTGATCGCATTACCGCGCGCCACCCCCTGGGCTCCTCCAAGAAGCCTCAGAGCTGCGCAGGGTGGAGGCGGGGGCAATCACATCACCCCAAGCTACGCCCTGAGCCCCTCCAAGAAGCCTCGGAGCCAGACAAGGTGGTGAGGGGCAATCGCATCACCCCGCGCTGCCCCCTGTGCTCCTCTGAGAAGCCTCGGAGCTGTGCGGGAGGGCAGCGGGGGGCGATCACATCACCCCGCGCCACCCCCAGGCCCCTCCGAGAAGCCCTGGGGGCAATCGCATTGCCCCGCACCGCCCCCAGGTCCCTCCGAGAAGCCTCAGAGCTGCCCCCCCACTCCTCTGAGAAGCTCGGGCGTGTGGGGTTTCGGCGGGGGTGATTGCATTGCCCTGTGCCGCCCCCTGTGTCCCTCCGAGAATCCTCAGAGCTGTGCGGGGGGCATGGGGTGATGCGATTGCCTCCACTCTCCCCAGGCCCCATCTGACCTGCTTACGCATATCACGGATTTTCATGCATCGTGGGTCGGGTGGGTCCCTAACCCCCGCGATAGGCCTCGGAGCTGCACGGGGCAGAGGCGGGGGGTGACTGCATTGCCCCGAGCCACCGCTGGGCCACACTGAGAAGCCTCAGAGCTGTGGGGGGCGGTGGGGGGCTATCGCATCACACCGCCCCTCAGGCCCCATCCGACCCGCTTCTGCATATCGCGGATTTTCAAGCATCGCGGGTTGGGTGGGTCCCTAACCTCCACGATAGGCTGAGGGTTACTGTATAGTCCTTTGTTAATTTGTAATGTTATCACATGTTGTAAACCGCCCAGAGTATCCCTAGGTCTAGATGGGTGGTATAAAAGTCAAATAAATAAAAATAAATAAATAAATAAATAAATAAATAAATAAATAAATAAATAAGGAACAAGCTAGAGAGTAACCAACCACCATGATGACCATAGAGCTATATCTCTATGGTCATCGTGGTGGGTGGTTACTTTCTAGCTAAAGCTCTATAGTCACCATGGTGGGTGGTTACTCTATAGCCCGTTTCTTATCTCTATGGTCTTCAACTGGGCAGAATGATTTCCATCTCCTATTCTACAGAACAAATCAATCATGCAAGGTAACTTAAAAAAACAACAACAGCCAGGTGGGGAAGCCTCCGTTGCAGCTGCAGCTGGGGCTGAGGACCTGCACCAGGTTTGGAGGCCTCTGCAGGGGCTAGAGGCTTTCCAGCATGGTGACCCAGGCCTGCGGGGGGAGAATTATTCCCATTTTACTCTCCAGCCATGCTGCTTCGGGCCTCCCAAGAGCAGCATGGCTGGAGCTGTATTGGGACTGCAGTGTGAATATGTACATACCTCTAAAAACTAGGTGCATCCTATGGTCCAGTGTGTGTTATGTGACAAGGGCAGAGCAAAGTCCCACAGTTGAAAAGTTCAACAACTATCCAAGGAAAATATACACTTATATAGTAAGTTTTCTTTACCCAAGGAAAATACTACATAAATGAACAATTTTAGACTTGTGGCCTACAGCTTCATCTTATATATTTTATTTTCAGAAGTAAAGTACCCAGAGTAAAATGTGAACTGGCTCCCAGGTGAGTGGGCACTCAGTAGAGCAGTGGTTCTCAACCTTTGGGTCCCCAGATGTTCCTGGACTGCAACTCCCAGAAGTCTTCATCACTAGCTGAGCTGTCCAGGATTTTGGGGAGTTGCAGTCCAGGAACATCTGGGGACCCACAGGTTGAGAACCACTGCAGTAGAGCATCTATCTAGGCATAGTTGCAGTTTTAGAAGAGGTATCTGTGTTAGTCAGTGCTAGCATATCAGGTAAAAACAAACAAACATTTAAAACGGAAGAAAATGAAAAAGTTGTGGGGCCTTAAACACTAACTGCTATAATTTAGTGTGACCTTTCATGAACAAGTCTTATAAATTACATAGGGAATTGAGGTCGGGTTCTTATGCTGTTAAAGCAAAGGGGAAATGATTGTTTGTTTGGTTTGGTCCTCACAACACAAAATAAGTTCCAACAACATACTTTCAGAATGCTATGTCATTAAGAAAGCTTAGCTAATCCTTCTTTGTCCTTCCAGACAGCCTACATACTATTTCTCAAGGGATAAATGCAATACTTTGTAACAAAGGGAAAATATCTCTTTCGGTTTCAATACAGGGATTGTTTGGACACCATGTGAGGTATGAGTAACATTATAATGTGGTTGTTTATTTAACAAAGTTGGCAGGGACACAGAAGATTTAGTTGCAACCTAAAGATATTTAGAACTCTTTTCCTAGGGTTAAATTTTTTGACCCATGGTATCTCCCAAGGCACGGATGCTACTCTTATATTTGGGTCTTCTGCACTCTTGTGAATGAAACATTCAACAATCACAGCTAAACAGTTTGTTTTAGCTGAAGTTGGAAAAGCCATTTTAATTGAGTTTTACTGATAGATGTCATCGACATGGTGGCAAACATCCTTGACACAGAATAATAATAGTTTACATTTACAGACCTAAATAAACCTTTGCATTCTTTTTGAAGAACGAAAGTAGGGGGGGAGTTATAAAATCACTAATTTCAAAGCTAAGTATGCACATTTATCTGTTATAAATTTAGAGTTTTAATGTCGGGATCTTTCTCTGAAACTTCAAATTAATTTTGTCAATGTACTAAAATAATGTGCAGTTTATGTCATTTGTTGGAAGATAAGCATAACATTGTAATTGTATTTTAATGCTTTAATGTTTGTAGTTCTATTGTATCTTAATCTTCTATGGTTTTAAAACTGTTTTGTAAACTCCTTTGTGTCCCAGTTCTGGAAGAAAGTCAGCAAATGAACAAACAAACACATAAACAAACTTATTTTTAAAATGCCTTGAATTAAATGTAATTCAATGTTTAAATTTAATCTATCCTTGGAATGGATAGCTGTTTTACTTTATATATGGTTATGACAAATGCTCATAAAATTATTTGTTCCTACTGAAACAGGCTATCTCAACCTATTGACACAACCTATTGTGAAATTTCTGCCATAGTGAAAGGATTCACACCCAGAATGAGAATTATTTTAAAACAAATATTTGGAATATATATAGATAAATGTTTGATAGAAATTAAATTGAATACAAATTGTTCTAAGTTCTTTTGGAGATGTTGCTTATTTTCATATATGGTGGAAATATATTAGAATTTTTTGCAGTTGATTTTTAATGAAATGAATGCAATAACTAAATTAATTGTACAGGTGTGTCGTAAAATACTACTTTTAGAAATATTTGGTAAGTAGCAACAGAACTCAACAATGAAAGAATTAATCTCAAATGTATTAACAATGATGAGATTAATGGTTATAAGGAACTGAAAAACAAAGCATGATTTTCAATTGAGTGGTAGAAGGAGGTTTGAATATAGTTATTAATAGAGATGGGCACGAAACATTTTTTTGTTCCGTTATCCGTTATTTGTTCCGTTATGTAACAGAATGAATAACAGAGCCCAGAGTAATTTAGGAATGAACAGAACAGAACCAGAACAAATGAGTTCGGTTACGTTCGGTTCGTTCCTCCCTGCTGGTGATGACAGTCCAGCTGTCATCGCCAGCGGGGGAGGACTGTGAGAGCCCCGTTCTCGCCTCCACATGCGGAGCCAGGACCGATGCCCTCTCTAAACAGATCTCCGCAGCGGGGAGGAGACAGCCGGCTCGGGTGTCACTGTCATCCCTCGCGGCGGAGAGTGGTCAGGAGAGGAGTTAGAGACTGTGACTTTCTCCCAAGGGATCGCTGGAGAGGCACCTGCGATCCAGCCTCCGTGCATGGAAGCTGGATCGGAGCACCCTGTCCAGTGATCTCTGCCCCAGAAATGACAGCCCACCAGGCTGTCAGGCTCCGAGGCGGAGTCGAGAAGGAAGGGGCTGCGATCCAGTCTCCACACATGGAAGCCGGATCCCAGCCCCCTCCCGACTGCCATCCGCCATGGAGTCTGACAGCCCAGCGGGATTTCATGCTCCGGGGTGGAGTTGAGAAGGAAGGGGCTGCGATCTGGTCTCCGCGTACAGAAGCCAGATTCCAGCCCCCTCTCGCCGCCCTTCGCCATGGAGTCGAGAAGGAAGAGGCTGCGATCCAGTCTCCGTGCATGGAAGCGAGATCCCAGCCCCCTCTTGCCACCCTCCGCTCCAGTGTCTAACAGCCCACCAGGCTGTAAGGCTCCGGGGCAGAGTCGAGAAAGAAGGGGCTGCAATCCGGTCTCTGCTTGCAGAAGCTGGATCCCAGCCCCCTCCCGACCGCCCTCCGCCATGGAGTCCGACAGCCCAGCGATAAATGAAGGGAGATGGGCACGAATCAAAACGGAAACAAAAAACCATTTTTCTGTTTCGTGCCCATCTCTAGTTATTAATGATAGGTTAATGTGTAATATTAAAGTATAGAAGGGTTTGATGAATATGCATATGTAGATATTTGTGAATAATTTACTGATTTTGTATTAATGAAGGGACGAGTTGTGCACCTTTGCAAGAATCAAGTTTTGGAGGGCGAATGAGGCTCTGTCAAGGGAGAAAAAAATAGTTATATCCCCAAATAGTCTGGGGAGAGCACTTCAATGAATATTGAAGGGGTTAATCACAACAATTGGAAATATAGCTTACTAAAAAGGGATGGGTAGGTAAGGAGGGAAAATGGTAAAAGAAAGAGAAAAGAAAAATTCAAAACACATTATTTTAGTCACAATGCAAAAGAAAGAAGAATGAGTAACATGGAGGATTGAGAGAAGGCTAGGCTTGTTTACTCAACATATGAACATGGTCCTACTTGTATACAGTGGTTTAGACTTAATTTGATTGCAGAGCACACTGTATATAAATTTGCTGCTTTTGACTCTAAGAAGTGTTTCAAGGAATCAGATGAAAGATGAGAGTTTAGGTGTAAAACAGCTGTCTTCTCTGTCTTTTGGAGATTTAGTCCACAATGTTGACTGAAATGAAGTCAAATTAATTTCTGTCCTACTCAGAAAAGAATTTTGGCTCAGATGATATGCAGAAATGAGACCTGCTGTCTTCAGCTATGTATTAATCATGTATGAAAGGAAGTCCTGAAAAGGAATGGTCTGTTAGGTTTGACACACTACAGCGGCACATCTTCATAAAGTGAATAGAAGGGGACAGAATTCATGCACGTATGTGTGTGTTTTAAAATTTATTTATTTGGAGTTTCTGCCTTCCTCTTCATACATCCTAAGAAGTGCTATTTAAAATGACAGCTGTCAAGAACTTGTAATTGCTTGCCCATTTCTTGGCTAACAGAGTAATAATCGATGGCATTAGCATGGGCTTCTTTTTTAAAAAAAGACAAGTGTTCCAGTGGAACTGTATGGTTCTCAGTGGCATAGTGGAGTCAGGACTCAAGAGGGGCATGAAATGGAAAAAAAATGTGTCTCATTTCATTTTGTTTCAGTTCCCATCGCATTTCGTTTCGTTTCATTTTTAAATGAATTTTTGTACAAAAAAGTAATGAAACAGTAACAAAATGATATGCTAGTCTATAAAATGGCTCCTCTGGGTCCTAGATGCACCACATTTTGTGCGTAGGTTGCTTCGACGCTCCACGTTAATCCCTCTGAATTTGGAGAGGTTTGGGGTTCAGGGGGCCAAGTTATTCAACTCCTAAGGGGGGTGCCCCTGGAAAAAAATTCAACTTGAAATGTTATGTACTTGAAAATAGTGCTCCCAGGCATCGAACAGCATAGAAATTACAGCACAGCTTCCTCAACCTTTTCCTTTTAAGCATTCCAAATTTGGAGAGGTTTGGGGTTCAGAGGACTTAGTTATTCAACTCCAAAGGGAGTTGAAAAAACATTTTGAATTTTAAAATATGATAATACTGATCCCAGACATGTAGTTGCATGGAAATTACAGCAGAGCTTCCTCAAGCTCCTCTCCCCCCTGCTGTATATACCCCCATATATATATATTCATATACCAGGGCTGCCCAAAATCCGGCCCGGGGGGCCAAATCTGGCCCGTCAGGCCATTCTGAGTGGCCCATGGCTGGCTGGCCCGCCCCTCCCTCCCCCTACTTCACCCACACATTCCCCTGTGGTGGCCACGGCTCCCTGTGCTTCCTTTGGTCCCCACCTTCCTTCTTTCCTCCCTCGGTCCCCACCTTCCTTCCTTCCTTCCTTCCTTCCTTCCTTCCTTCCTTCCTTCCTTCCTCCCCCTCCCTCCCTCCCTTGGTCCCCACCTCCCTCCCTCCCTCCCTCCCTCCCTTCCTTCCTTCCTCTCTTGGTTTCCACCTTCCTCCCTCCCTCCCTTGGTCCACCTTCCTCCCTCCCTCCCTTGGTCCCCTGCAGGTGGGGTTGCAAGGGGTCAGTGGGTGGGGCTTGCAGTGGGGTGGCAGGGTTGGGGAGCAACCAGCCCCTGACACATTCTCAGCCACCAAATCTGGCCCTCCTTACAAAAAGTTTGGGCACCCCTGTTATATACTAAATATATATTGCTTGTCTCCTGTCATGATACCAATTCAATCATAGTTTTTCCCAACATTTAAGCCCAGTATAATTTATATCTCCTTTCCCAGCTTAATTGAACATACTTTCATACTTAGTTTCCTTACTATCTCATCTCTATTCTATCTAACTTACTTACATCTATTTTTAATACATCTATTATTTTTAATAATCTTAACAATCTATTCAATCCCACTATTTAGCTCTTCAATACTAGGCGATTAAGGATAAATTTTGCTAATTATATATGTTCTATATATCATCTATAATATATTTACCCATCTTCCAAAAAGTTCCTAATCATCTCTAATTCAAGTTAAAAACTTTATTGGTTATTATAAGAGAGCTACCTCCTGGTATATATATTTCACTTTATGCACAGAAATTCTTGTCTATACCTAACTGTCTCTATTCTTTTTAAAAAAATCTAACAGATTAACATTTATTTATATACCAGGTTTGTCTTCACATTTCCGTTTTCCATTTCCCACATCATACCAATTAACCAGCAGTCTTAGACAATCAGAATACAGAAAGCATTTTTATGTAATAAATTCACTAGTCCAGAAGTTCTTTTTTTTTCTTCAGTTTTCTCTTTTCCTGCCAAGCCCCCCATCCTCACAGATTACTTCCCCCTTACCAAATTAGGTTGTTGTATTATCCTGATAGCAATCTTGATGGGCCACTCTGCCACTGAAAAAGTCCCAAAATTTCCTCTTTTTGGCACCCATATTAAGTAAGACAGATTGTGTTGGGGAGGGAGGGAGGGAGACTAAGCCAATTTCACTGTACACTGGATGTACAATGACAATAAAGGTTATTATTATTATTATTATTATTATTATTATTATTATTATTATTATTATTATTATTATTATTATTATTATTATTATTATTATTATTATTATTATGTGCCCATCATACTCTGTGGACTTGGAACATCCAAGGGCCCAGCCTGCACCATTCCTGTCACATCCATGTTCATGTTACGATCCATCCTCTGTTCTGGTTCAATCTTCTGACTCAGGCCAACCTCAGTAGATACGTTTATAATATATCCTGTAAATTTGGCATACCCAAAGGTCCATCCTGGATCAATCATTGTGTTTATCTGTAGATTAATATCAGCTGTTTGTTTTAGTTCAATATCATGATCAGAGTTAATTTCAGTTTTTTTTCTAGAGACCCAGTGTTATCCACCACTCCATCTTGAGGTCTGTCTCGCAGAGTTGCTGTTGTAGTAATCTGCAAACTGCATTCCGGTCTGCTTTGCCTCTGTGTCTTTATCAGACTTGAAGATCTCTGTATCTTGAGAGGTTGAGCCAGTGTAGATATCTATGATTTTTTGCAAACCGCACAGAATTATGTTGGCAAAATCTTCTTCTGAGATGTTTTCCCAATCCATTGTGTTTTATAGCTCACAGGAAAGTGTTAAAATTGTTTGTTACAGTTTCTGCTACTTAGTTTCAAAATAAGAAAGATACGGAGGAGAGTAACTAGACTAGATTGAAGCCAAAGCAGCGAGGAACAGCCTTCAAGCTTTGTTTTCAAAACATTCAGTTATTCCAAGGTCAGATGATGTTTTTGGAAGAAACAGCTTTCCCAATGCTGCTCTTACAAGTGCATCTTTAAATTCAGCATATAGAAAGCACAGAGGTATGAGGTAGGTTCCTTTAAGTTTTCTCTTTAAATTCTCCACATATAAAGAGCAACTAAGACATAAAGTATTTTTCCACAAGAAGGCAATAGACAGAAAGGCAAGTTCATAAAATAATTTGGAAACAATCACTTCTGTGCTTGTATTTCAAAAACATTCACCCCTTTTTGCTAAAAGCCACTTCCTCAGAGAAAGGGGGCTTAGTGCTTGTTTGAATGAAAGATTTCCAAATGCCAAGAAGAAGCTTCATATAAAGAGTAGAGGTTGGCACAAACCAGAAAACCCATGGTTCAGGTTTGTCTGGATCAGGCCCACCCTTGGTTTGGTTTGGGTTCTTAGCGGCAGTGGCAGCGGTGGTGGTGGCTCCTCGGTGGTGGTGGTGGCAGATCCTGGCCCCTGCAGCAGGGGCTTATTGAGGTGCTGGCGTAGGGCCAGCACCTCCCCCCCCCAATGCCCACCACGCAGCCCCTGGAACCAGGTGGGCACTTTTATCTTTTATTCTTTTCTTTATTTTAGAGCACTGACCCGGCCACCCTTGGAGCCGGGTTGGCGCTCCTTTATTTTATTTTTTAAATTTTATTTTATTTTTCACTTTCAGCTCTAGTACTGCGTTTTTTGTCTTCTTTTTCTTTCAGTGCCGACTGTGCAGCCCCTGGGGGCCTGGTCAGTGCTGTTTTTTTTAATATATATTTTTAAAGATTTTAGGGTGCCAACCAGGCCACCCCTGGGGCCCAGTCGGCACTCCTGTTTTAATTATTATTTTTTTCAATAGCCCAACGCATGGCCCCTGGGACCGGGTGGGCGCTTCTTTTATTTTTTAATTTTTTAAAAAGATTTAAGGGTGCCCACCGGGCCACCTCGGGGCCCGGTCAGTGGTCCTTTTTTATATATATTTCTGGGTTCAGGCCCCACACTACAGCTGTAGCACAGGGCTTGTTTGTTTGTTTGTTTTTTTTCACCACCGACTGCACAGCTTTTCCCCCCCTGGTCGCCAGGAGGACAGGAAGACCGGACCTCTGGACCAGCACCAGGTAGGAAACATCTCCGCCCCTATTAATAAAACAAACTGAACCAAACCAATTTTTTCTGGTTCATTGTGTTTCATTTTAAATTTACCTCTGGGTTTGTTATTCATTTCATTATGTAACAAAACGAATAACAAATAATGAAATGAACTAAAAATTTGTTCCGTGCCCATCTCTAATAGAGAAATATAAAAGCACTCTATTCAGGACATGTCAAGTATTTACAAGCTTTAATGTCCAGCACTGTCAGCTCCGCTTTCGCCATAGTGAAAGTCTTCCTCTGGTGGGAAATTAAGCATTTTCCTGCTTCCACAAAGTTTGCTGCCACTGCCTTCATCGTCTGCAGTTGCTGCCTCTTCTTTGTTTCCCCTCCAAGGAAACTTTACCCTTATTAGGGTCCCTTTATCTGGAGGAATTCAACTTGATAAGCTGGAACACATATCAAGTTGTCTTGCCACAGTATAGCTGGAACTGGCCTCTTATGTAGCCTAGTCAGGCAAGCAACACCCTGATCCCCCCCAAAAGAAAAGAAAAACTAGCACTTTAAATTGGATTCCTATGGGGACCCCATTTAAAGATTAATAAGTCATCCCCCTGAACCGCAAAGCTCTCCAAATCGGGGGTGCTTAAAGGGAATTGCTTGAGGAAGCTCCACTGTAATTTTCATGCTGTTAGATGCCTGTGATCACTATTTTCAAGTACATAACATTGTAATTAGAAATGTTTTTTTCCAGGGGTATCCCCTTGGAGTTGAATAACTTGCCCCCCTGAACCCCAGACCTCTCTAAATTTGGAGGGCTTAAAGGGGAATGTTCAAGGAAGTTCTTGGACCCAGGGGAGCCATTTTTCAGGGTAAGAAAATGGTTCATTTCAAAAGGTAAAAATGGCATTTCATAACGAAGCACTGTTTCCCATTTCGTTTCATTTTGTATCATTCTGTAAGCTTATGAAATGACAAAACAGCATTTCATTTTTTGTAAGGTGCCCATCCCTAGTCAGGACCAGCAGTAGGCAAGCAGTGCTAGTTTTTGATAAGTAAAGGCAATTACATTTGTCCCTCTTTCAGACACAAGATTCCCATAGAGGTCTCTATCATCCCAGTGTGCAGGACACATAGTAATGGGTTCAAGTCATGGGAAGACAGATTTTGGGCAGATTATGACAATGGAACCAATTACCTCATGAAATGGTGAGAGCATCAACACTGGAGACAGTCAAGAAAAAATTGGACAACCATCTGTCAGATTGACTTTGATTTGGATTTAATGTATTCTTGAAGGCTTTCATGGCTGGGATCTGATAGTTCTTGTGAGTTTTTCAGGCTGTTTGGCCTTGTAGTTGTGTACCTGGCCACAATTACAAGGTAGTCTCACTCACTCTATGCCCCAGAGCACAGGGAGAAACCCCTTGTTCCCTGAGCTCCTTGCCCTCTGATGATGCCAGCCAGAGAGTCTGGTGAAACGTCACGAAGAAAAACTTCCCGAACATGGCCAAACAACACGAAAAACTCACAATAACTATTTGATTTGGATTCCTGCACTAAGCAGGGGTTGGAATAAATGGCCTTATAGACCCCTTCCAACTACATTATTCTATGATTCTATGCCAAGAGGTGGGATGATGATGATGATGATGATGATGATGATGATGATGATGATGATGATGATGATGATGATGATGATGATGATGATGATTCTGAGTAACTCTCCTAGACAGTTTTAATGGCTGCATAAACTTCACATTTGTTCTTGGAGGTTAAATACATTGGTTCTACATTCCAATCATAGAAGATGAATTCCAATGACTATTTATTTACTTATTTATTTATTTGACTTTTATACCACCCATGTAGACCAAGGGCTACTCTGTGCAATTTACAACATGTAACAACAAACAAAGGAATACATTTTAAAAACCAAAATACAAGGTTCATAATAAAATATACATAAATCAACAACAAAAACTAAAATGAAGCTAAAATGAAGCTTAAAATGGCAAGAGATTTGATAAAATGGTTTAAAAATAGTGCCTTACTAAATGTTTGAAGACTCAGGGAACGCCATTCTATAGAACCAGGTCTTCAATAGTTTTTTAAAAAGTTTGAAGCGAGGGTGCCAGCCAAATTTCAGAGGGTAGATGGTTCCATAATTGGGGAGCAACCACCAAGAAGGCCCTACTCTTGTTACAGCTTTCTGGGCCTCCCTCGGGGTTGGGACTCCCAGGTGTCCTGCCTGGCTGGCACGGGTGATCCTGGCAGTTCTTCTTGGGAGGAGCAGCTCTGTCAGATACTGAAGTCCCAAACCATTTAGGGCTTTGTATGTTAACATCAAAACCTTGAAGTCAATGCGGTAGCGTACCGGAAGCCAGTGCAGGGCTGCCAACACGGGGGTAATATGTTGGTGCCTTCTTTGCCCCGTTAGAAGTCTGGCAGCTGTATTCTGCACTAGCTGCAATCTCCGCATTAACCTCAAGGGCAGCCCCATGTAGAGAGCACTACAGTAGTCTATTCTCGAGATTACAAGTGCATGAACCAGCGTAGTTAACACCCTGATGTCAAGGAGGGCCTGCAGCTGGGCAATCCTCCGCAGTTGGCAATGAGCGGAACGGACCACTGATGCCACCTGGGTTTCCATGGTAAGTGCTGGGTCCAGTAGGACACCCAAACTGCGGACCCCATCCTTTGCGGAGAGAGTCACCCCCCAAAAAAGTGAGGGAGTTCCCCAACCTGCAGACACTAGGGGGCCCCACACGCAGGAAATCCATCTTGCCTGGGTTCAACCTCAGCCTATTAGCCCCATCCAATCCGAGACGGCCGCCAGGCAGCGCTCAAAGGACGGAACGGCATCCACTGCAGAAGATGGAAAGGAGATATATTGGTGACACGAAGCTCCATACCTCATTATGACCCCTCCCAGCAGCCTCATATAAATGTTGAAGAGCATGGGAGAGATGACCGACCCCTGTGGCACCCCACAATTGAGGGACCAAGGAGCGGAGGTCATCTCACCCAGCTGCACTCGCTGGGGGCGGTCCTCCAAGAAGGAATAGAACCACTGCAAAGCAGTGCCTCCAATCCCCAACTCAGAGAGCCTCCCCAGGAGGATACCGTGGTCGACGGTATCAAAGGCTGCTGAGAGGTCGAGGAGGACCAACAGGGACGTTTTGCCCCGTCAGACTCCCTCAAAAGGTCATCATGCAGGGCGACCAATGCTGTTTCCGTACTATGGCGCAGCCTGAAGCCCGACTGAAAAGGATCGAGGGCATTTGTGTCATCCGGAAGACCCTGAAGGTGATCTGCCACCACCCTCTCCAAGACCTTGCTCATATAAGAAATATTGGCGACAGGCCTATAATTATCAATTTGGTCTGCCGCCACATTAGGTTTTTTCCGAATGGGCCTAATGAGAGTCTCCTTGAGGGCCGGGGGAACCCTGCCCTCAAGAAGAGACCCAGTTCTTTGTTTGGAAACTATTTTGGCTTTTGACCTCAGAGTTCAAGCCAAAGACTATGTGAGAGAAACATCCCAGTTAGTCCTAACTACATTCTGTAGAAAGCAATTAATTGTAAGATGGCCAAAGAACAGTATATGCTATGTCCTCATTTATTAACTTCAAAATCTTTAATTGCAGTTGTGCTCATATTGACTTAAGTGCAGCCAGTGGATCACAGCTGCAGTGCTTTCCACTTGAAGCACTGTCTAGTGAACTGGCTAAAGTTCTAGAGGGATCAATGAGAGTCATCTGAAATTAAGCACATGTAGCAAGGCAATCTGAAGTAGCAGAGTGATTAACTAGAAGGAGACCAGTAGCTTGAAAGAACACTCCCAGCCCCCCTATTGAGTTGCTGACCTTAGCTTTTAAATATCATTGTGCGAAAAGATGCACAATGCCACCGCCTCGCCAAATATATCGCATGAGCTAAAAATAACAGCACAAAACCTGCTGAAATGTGATGTCTATGTTTGTAACTTTAATAACAAGGGCGCTCTGGCTTTATATGATGCTTTTCCCATACACTGTGTTCTAGGTATAACCAATTTAGCAATTTAGGAATTCTTAAAAGAGTTAAATTTGTATAACGTAAACACCAGAGGCCTATTACTACACCGGTCGAGCATCTAATTTGTGTGTTTGAACAGTTTTTGGTGAAAAATGGCAGAGAACAATTGCATATTTTGCATTACAGTTGTATTTTCACTTTAGCATTTTTTAAAAAAATGTAAAGGGAAAAAACAAAACTGCCCTTTCTCTGTGTGTCTTTTTGTGTTGATAATATAACCATTAGCAGTTATAACAGGGAAAATGGATACTGAGTGGTAGACATGGGCACGACCAGAAAAATTGACGTTTCGAGTTTTCGTTTGTCGGAACGGGTCTGTTTCGGGTTGTTTCCGTTTGTTGTGAACTTTTTCAAAAATTTGTCGTTTCAGTTTGTCGTTTGCCGTTTCTCATTTCCACCGCGATTTAGCGTGATTTGACTTCCCAGAGCATAGGAGCGTCCCGCAATCAGTGCCGGCGCTAGGTGTTTTTGCACCCTAGGCGGCGGGGGGGCGAGTGGGTGGGCGGCGGCCGCAGGCGGGCGAGTGGGCTGGCGGCCACGTGGGCCGCAGGCGGGTGGCGGCACGGGCAGACGGGCGAGTGGGCAGTTAGCATATCACTTAGGATAGAGGTTCTATTCTTGGCTTGCACCCCAAATGTGTGTGTGTGCAAGCAAATTGAAGTTGGGAAAATAGAAAATAAATGGTAGTATATAATATATATTTTTAAAATAAATCCACACCTCCCACTCCCAGTCGAACCTCCCCCTTTATCCAATATCAGAAAAATCCTCACAAACTGCCAGAGAAGAAATAAAGAATAAACTGCTATTCCCTTCAGCAGACAAAGCTGCAGGGAATCAAAGAAATTATTTTCTACATTCAATTCCCTCCATGCCTGCCTAACATAAATCCTAAATCCTCCAGCCTCCCTCCTCAATCTCGATCGGATCACACCAGCACCAGCAGCCAGCCCTCCTCCCTCAACCAAATCCATACACCTGACTGCGATTTCTGGAAGGTGCCTCGGCTTTTTATGCCCTCCAAGACATCCAGAAGTGTCAGTAAAAACCTGGCGATGCCATTGGTGGAATGGTTCAAACAATTTGCATGGTCCCATCCCATGCCCAGCCCAAATGGGCAGGTCTAAAAATATAAAAAATAAAATAAAATAAAATAAAATCTTTATGACATTTTATTGCTATAAAACAGGGCTGTCCAACTTTGAACAGGCCAAGGTCTACTTTTTCCAGACGAAAGTGCCTTAGGGCTACTACACTAAAACCTCTACTTATGAATTTTATCTATTCCGAGCATATTCTCATAAGTAAAAAAAATTTAAAAGTAGAGGAGCAGTTTCCCATAGGAACGCATTGAAAATCAAGTAATCCTTTCTGGAGGGAATATATTTCAATGCATTCCTCTGGTAAGGCTGACCATGCACATGCTTCCCTTACACCCGCTCGAGCCGGTGTGGACGGGTGCAAGGGAGGCACGTGCATGCTTGCGCAGATTGCCCCTTCTGCTTGCCCGGGCTGCTGGAAGACTTTTTTTAAAAAAGGTGCACTTTCCCTCCCAACCCGCCCGGGGCCTGACTTGACTCTACTGCTCCTCCTGTTTTTCCCCTTCTCCCTTCCAGACCCCTCACTGCCACTGCTGCTGCCGCGCATAACTCTCACTCACTTCTGCCATGTTCTCTGTGCAGCTGGGATGGACCAAGCCAGGAGTGGGGCAATCACATCACCATGGTGGCGTAAGGAGGAGGGAATGGCTCAGAAGGGGAGCAGGAGGAGCGGCAGGTCACAGTTTCTGTGAGGCAGCTGTGGGGGTGGGAGGAGGAGGAGAAGGATGGAAGGATGGGAGGAGAGAGTTCTCCAAGGGGGGAGAAGAGGGGGACATCACCACACAAAGGAAGTGGGCACACCCATGACCCCGCCCCTCGCTGTCCCCTCCCCTCCCCTTCCTCCGCTCTGCACCAACAACTCAATTGGTCACGCAAGACAGTGGCACACCGATCATCTGGCCAGTGGGGGGAGCAGCTGCTCCGCTCGGCTGAGACAGTGGGCCGGCAGACCCAGAGCTTTTCTGGGGCAGTGGTGGTCCTTGGGGTGGGGGAGGTACAGGTGGAGAACTTATCCCCTCACATTTTTATTGATGGCTGGCGGGCTACTTTTGAACCCTTCATGGGCTACCGGTCTACCTGTTGGGCAGGCCTGCTATAAAAAAAACCCACTGCTGCTACTATTAAAATTCAGGCATTTAAAATAAATAAATTTCACATGTTTCTGTGGTGATTTGGTGTGTTTTTTGACCATGATTTCAAAAGAAAAATTGTGGTCACCATTTTGGATCCCCCCCACCGCATGGCATGGCGAGACGACGAGGATGACCCCCCCCCGCCTGGTGCAAGCAGCCCAGGACAGGAGAAGAGGGGGGAAAGGCTGGGGACCCCCCAGAAACCACCCCTCTGGTAGGTGGAAAAACCTCAGGCAGGCATATTTTTGCCTGCTTTTTTGGCTGGGAGTCGGGTTTTTTTAAAAAAAAACTTTTAAAAACTTTTTCTGTGCTTCACATTGCGCGATCGCCACGATGCCACAAATGGAAACGAAAAACCCGACCAAATTTTTCTTTTTTTGGTTCGAGTTCGAGTTCTGACGGCTTAATTATCGTTACCGTTTCAGTTATGTAATGGAAACTATAACCGAAAACGGAAATGACAATTTTGCCGAGTCGTGCCCATGTCTACTGAGTGGTATTAGAATACATGGGTGAGAATCTGGTTAATATTTTTGTAGATTACTACAACTGTTGTCTTAAATCCAGCATCTGAGATCCCACAAGCTCTAAATTAATTGTCTAAAAGATCTCAGGTCTTAAAATCAATGCAAAGAAGTGGAATATTTTAGGTTTCAATTTAAGCCCAGTTCAGAGGGATCATTGGCCTATAACAATCTATCATTCCACCATAGTTTTATCTCTTAGTTTATTCCAGAAACTACTTTTTTGAATTGGCAAAACATTCTTTACTATATAAACAATATGACATATTCCTGTATCAACACAGGGACCACCTTCAAATAGTATATTTTAAAGTTTAGTATGAAGTGTATGAAATTTTCTATCTCCTTGGAGTTATTAAGGATAATGAGAATAGGATAGGATTCCCTATAGAGTACAAAGTGGATGTTTCATGTCTGTTCATGGGAATTCTAATTAATTCTTGGAAGGCTAGGGCGATGTGCCATAGTATGATTCCATTTTTAACTAATGCACTGAGAATTTGGATTAAGTACCATGTCAAATATCTTCTACCTCTCTCTCTCTTGATTCCTTTTTTTTTTTCATCCTCCTTTGATTTTTAATATAAAGAACTGCAAATATTGAAATGATGGAAATAGTGGGGGTATTTTTAAAAATAGAAAATATTTGTTCATGAAGTGGGGTTGCAAATCGCATTCTACATTAATGTAAAAATTGATAAATACAACAGCATCATGATTTTAAAAACAATTATGGCCTTTAAATTAAATTATTAAATTAAATTAAATTATGGCTTTTTTATACCCACCCTAATCTTATGTTAATTTGAGGAAGGATGCTTTATTTTAGATTCTGGATTCTTGCAACCATTTTATTTATAAATATGGATTTTATTTTAATTTTAATTTTAATTTTAATTTTTATTTTTATTTTTATTTTTATTTTTATTTTTATTTTTATTTTTTGTGTATTTATACCCCACCTTTCTCCTTGGAAAGGAACCAAGATGGCTTAAAGTAATGAAGGACAATATGCAGTCCAGTACAATTAAGATATATTTAAATTTGAGAACAGGAAATTGAGGGATATCTTACAGCATTAAAAGGCAACATTAAAGCTAAAGGAGAATGTGAGCAGTTAAAGAAAACAGTATAAATTCTGTATAATCATGTAAGGTAGACCATTTGAAAGTTATGGAGGATGGGAACTAACATTGAAAACATAGTGTCAATGCAATCACACAAGGAGAGATATAAAGTTATAAGTGGTTATAAACACAAAATCTGTGTAGTCATGTATGGTAGATTCATATTAAAGACACAATAGGTAGTCTATCATTCAGGAAAGGCTTACCTGTTTCCAGAAAGACAGCAGAAATGGGACAGTTCTGTTCTCTAGTGGGAGGGAGTTCCAGAGTCTGGGCGCAGCAGCTGAGAAGGCCCTTTCATATGTTTCCATGAGACACGGGTGGTGGGATGGAGAGAATGGTGGCTTCTATCAGCCATAGTGCTGGGGGGGGGGTTCCTTTGTCTACCTGACCAGTTGGCGTCACATGTGTGCAGTCTATGGGGCTGCGTGCAAGGGCAGTAGGTTAAATAAGGCCTTGCCACATGGTGAGAGGCCTTTTTTCAATTGAGCCATCTTCCCTCCCTCCCTCCCTAATAAGAGAATTAGATTAACTGGTTGCATACGGGCCAGATAGGAATTTTTGGCTTCCACTCAGATTGGAACAGACTGGCAGTATGTTTTTGCCCATCCCATTCTCTTTAATGCTAAGGGGAGATTTATAAATGGTCACAATTGGCGAATAGGGCAAGCGGTAAATTTAAGTCAGGTGAAGGTTATTGAATAATATAGCCTTATTGAGCCAGTAGCCCCAATATCAATTAGGAAATAGATTAGTAAATTAGGAACATTAGGTTTTAGGTATAAATAGTTCAAAGATTAGGAATGAGGGCTGCCCAGACCGCAGGTTTTGAGAGGGTGCTGAACAGGTGGGCAGCGCCCTTCTAATAATATTAGGAATCATTAACTGATCCGCTTGCACTACATTCAGGCCCCCTTGTTTAAGGGATGTTTAACAGTTGAACTGAGTGAATTCATATCAATAAATTGTGGCCCAATTTTAATCCCACGAATGTGTCTCTCCTCTTTATTTCTGGGCTAGGTGGACAAAGGCCTTTCCTGATTACCTTGGCACTCAAGCCGGTTCTGTGAGATTGAGGTAGCTAGGATCCAGGTCATATAATGATTTGTAGGTTAAGGTCGCACTTTAAAATTTCCCCCCTTTCCTTGTTACTTGAACTCATTGCATATTTTTAGTTTTCTGGTACTTTGAATCATAGATACAGAAGCACAACCTCCTACAATCATAAAATACAGGGGGTTTTCTTTAGGAATTGAATGATACAGATGTGCCATGACAGCTGGACAGTCTAACATTTTGGACTATACTGTATAAAATCATACACCTCCTCACCTGAAATGTTCAGTTGCCCTGACTACATGCTATGACATAATGGTATATTTCAACCTATAACACCTGTCTCAGGGCAAGGACCCACCAGTCAAATCTCTTGGTCTCTTGCTTCTACTCCCAACTCCACCATCACAGACCTGCATATATCTTCAAGCCAAGATATGATTCTGGTAGTGGTGAATCTGTTCTCAACAATGGGACACATTTTCTTTTGCCTGTTCCTATGACACCTGTGCAGATTATAGGGCTTGCCACAAGACTTAGCCTCACATTTGATGGCTCAGTTCGTGCATAGAATCATAGAATCATAGAATCATAGAGTTGGAAGAGACCTCAAGGGCCATCTAGTCCAACCCAATGCAGTCTTTGATGAAAACTTTAGAGTGAAATTCCATTTCTGCTCCATCCATCATCTTCAATTGGATGGATCATATTAATACTTGGAACAATACTCCCAATTATATATCTGTTACCAACAACTGGGTACTACCCTTGGCTAAGTTTACTTATAAATCCTAGCATCCCTTAACTTGCCAGCTTTCTTAATTATTGATTCCACATCTTACTTCTCCTGAGTGTTGTTCCACATACCCTGATCAAGCCCTACAATAAACTACAGGTCACACAATAGGTCTTTAGGGAGTATTTGAACTAAACCAAAGATTATTACAGTTTGCAGATTGCTGACATTAGCAGAGAATGGCCATGTTTGGCTATCTGTCTCCCATCTCTTCCTGCAGTACCCTCTCAGAAACGTGAACATCTGTTTCTTGGTCCTTTTGCTATTGTGACCCTAGCCAGATTGGTTGTTTTCACCTTTACCTGCTTTCTTCACCTTATACTTATGATGAATTCTTCCATAGACTTCTTTGCTTCTAGATTTGGCCCCACATTCAGCCTTAGCTTGACCACTTTCATCTCTGCGCTGGTGCATTGAAAACAAAGAATAAGACAAAGGTGGTTACTTCACGTACCTCTCTGACCTCAGTGCTGCCCCGCTGCGGAACAGTTAGGCTTCGATCGAACTTCACGTACCAGCGAATTCAAGGCGAGGTCACCCTGACCACGCCCCCTTAACTGCGCTCCAAGCGGGCTGACAGATTCCCTTCCTGGACCTCGGGAATCTGCTCAATCCGCTTTTCGATGCGAAGCGAAGAGACGTGTGTTTCTTGTTGATTCGAAGTGCATAACCACTCCCTCCCTTTAGATGTACCTGCTTTTGTTTGCTGCCTTCAGAAAACTGGAAAATCGAAATCTTCTCGTGGGTACTCTCACTCCGTGATTTAAAACAGGAACACTGCTGCCCCTTCTGTTTTGCAAATTGACTCTCTGACCTCTTCAAGGACCAAAGGGGAAAACCAACAATTACTGTGATCTTAGCTAGCTCACCCCGCCCAGCATGACATGCTGGCTGCTGTAAAAGGCAATTGCCTCATAAATATCCTCCCTTCCTCTTCTAACCACCTCTGCTTTTCCTCACCCCCGGGAGAACCACAAACTACCACTCCTACATCGAAAGACCTAAAAACGAAAGCAAGACACAGCATACTGAACCGGTGGAAAGCAAAGGAAACCATCAGTTCAATGCGCATCAAAGACGTGAGGCTGGAATGCGTTCGCGTTCACCCAGCATGCACAGGAGTACACAGAAAAGAAGGCCGGCCCCGGTATTAGACCATGTGACTGCATCCGAATTCAGATCGGAGCCAAGGTCAACACAGCCCGCAGAGGTACATGAAGTAACCGCCAAAGTGGCCTTCATCCTGGATTCCCAATTACATCAAGGGGGTCTTCAATATCTGGTGGACAGAAAAGGGGATGGGCCAGAAGACCCTTCATCGGAAGTTGTCACTAATGTTCATGCTAATGACCACATCTCTAAGTTCCATTGTTTGCACCCTAAGTAGCCATTTGCTGAGAAGATGAGGAAAGGAATCGAGTCATCACCCCACCAGATGCTATGTCCAGTCAGAACAAACCACAGCCTCTAGGTTTTAGCACTGAGTAAATGGCCAGGTCTGGCAGGTCTCAGATTCTCAGAGGTCCTGTAGCTTTTCCTTGTAGCAGATGGTGGCCTTGTGGCTCGATCACAGGATTAGGCAATACCCCTGTGAGACAGACATAAGACACTCCCCAGTAGAGTGTGTGACTGCAGGAAAGAACTACTAAAAAGAAAGAGCCTTCTCAGGAACAAATGGTCTCTTTGAAAGAAAGTTATTTTCTCCAGAAACACAATGGTAATTGCAGTTGAGAAACTTTCCTATCTGGCCAAATGTCTACAGCTGAGCAATGGAAAGGGCTCAGCAGCCCAGCTCTCTAAACCCTTCAGCTGGAGACTGCTGGTCACTGAAGATAAACAATTTTAGATTTTAGCTTATTATTATTAGACATGGGCACGACCAGAAAAAATGACGTTTTGAGTTTTTGTTTCTCGGAACGGGTCCATTTTGGGTCGTTTCCATTTGTTGTGAAAATTTTCAAAAATTTGTCATTTTGTTTGTCGTTTGTCATTTCCACCACGATTTAGTGCAATTTAACTTCCCCCAGAGCATAGGGGCGTCCCACAATCAGGGCCGTTGCTAGGTGTTTTTGCACCCTAGGCGGCGGGGGGGGGGGGCGGGGGGGGGGGGGGCGGCGGGGGGGGAGGGGCAGGCGGGCGGCGGTGGCGGGGGGCCATGGGCGGGTGGCAACAGTGGCAGGGGGGAGGCACGGGCGAGTGGGCAGGCGGCGGCGCAGGCGAATGGGCAGGTGGCGGCGCGGGAGGACGGGCGAGTGGCCAGTTAGGCTATCACTTAGGATAGAGGTTCTGTTCTTGGCTTGCACCCCAAATGTGTGTGTGTGTGTGTGCAAGCAAAGTGAAGTTGGGAAAATAGAAAATAAATGGTAGTATATAATATATAGAACCTCCCCCTTTATCCAATATCAGAAAAAAATCCTCACAAACTGCCAGAGAAGAAATAAAGAATAAACTGCTATTCCCTTCAGCAGACAAGTTGCAGGGAATCAAATACATTATTTTCTAAATTCAGTTCCCTCCTAACTTAAATCCTAAATCCTCCAGCCTCCCTCCTCAATCTCGATCGGATCACACCAGCACCAGCAGCCAGCCCTCCTCCCTCAACCACATCCATACTCCCGACTGCGATTTCTGGAAGGTGCCTCGGCTTTTTATGCCCTCCGAGACATCCAGAAGTGTCAGTCAAAAACCTGGCGATGCCATTGGTGGAATGGTTCAAACAATTTGCATGGTCCCATACCATGCCCAGCCCAAATGGGCAGGTCTAAAATAAAATAAAATAAAATAAAATAAAATAAAATAAAATAAAATAAAATAAAATAAATGCGATGTTTATTGCTATAAAAACCCCACTGCTGCTACTATTAAAAATCAGGCATTTAAAATAAATAAATTTCACATGTTTCTGTGGTGATTTGGTGTGTTTTTAACCACAATTTCAAAAGAAAAATTGCACCATTTTGGACCCCCCCCCACCACATGGCATGCAGCGAGACAGACGATGAGGATGACCCCCCCAGCCTGGTGCAAGCAGCCCAGGACAGGAGAGGGGGGGAGGCCGAGGACCCCCCCCCCAGAAACCACCCCTCTGGTAGGTGTCCTCAGGCAGGCATATTTTCGCCTGCTTTTTTGGCCGGGAGTCGGGTTTTTTTTTTACTTTTAAAAACATTTTTTCTGTGCTGCTTGGCATTGCGTGATCGCCACGATGCCATTAACGACAACGAAAAACCCGACCCAATTTTTCTTTTTTCGGGTCAGGTTCGAGCTAGAGCAGCGTAATTATCGTTACCGTTTCCGATAACCGAAAATGGAAACGACAATTTCGCCGCTCCGCGCCCATGTCTAATTACTATTATGTATCATGAGCCTGGTGGAGGGCTGTCTTGGTTACTCTTAAGAACATAAGAGCATAAGAACAGCCTTACAGGAACAGGCCACAACCCATCCAGTCCAGAATTCTGCCTCACACAGTTGCTCACCTCTGTGAAGATTCTCAGTCATCCAGGTTCCTTTAACTGGGAGTTGAGTCATGGCTACTGGACTTCTTTTTTGAGAGATAGAAACGTTTCGCTGTTCATCCAAACAGCTTCATTGGTCTGAATACAGCTAGTGCAAGAGACCTTCTTATAGTCAGCTTGACCTCTTGTCCCCTGGTCTGATTGGCTCATAAGATGAACAAAGCCTGAATAGGCTCGTTAGGGAGACATTAGTATCCATGGCCTTAAGGTAAACAATGGCCTAAGGTGCTGAAACCCATCAAGGATGGGTCGTTAGCTGTGACCTGGTGATGAAGCTGTTTGGATGAACAGCGAAACGTTTCTATCTCTCAAAAAAGAAGTCCAGTAGCCATGACGCAACTCACAGTTGCTCACCGTTTGCTTCAGACTCAGAGTATTCCCAAGCAGATGTCTTTACTTGCTTACAATTCCCTGCAAATGGCATTGAGAGATATTCTGCCTATCTCTCCAACCCAGAGGTTGTCCCGAGGCATCCATAATATAGCCACTGATACCCTTGTTCTCCATGAACCTGTCTAATCCTTCCTTAAAGCTGTCAAAGCTAACAGCTATCACCACTTCTTCTGCCAGGGAGTTCCATAGACCAGTGATCCTCTGGGTGAAAAAGTACTTTCTCTTATTTGTTTGAAATCTAGCACCCAAAAGTTTCATGGAGTGCCCCCTAGTTCTAGTGCTGTACAATAGGGAAAACAGTTTTTCCTTATCTACTTTGTCCACACTGTATATGATTTTATAAACTTCAATCAGCTCAACTTTTATGTTCCGTCAATCATGAGTGAAGAGGCCCAGCCGTTGCAGCCTCAGATGGTAAGGATACTCTTCTGAACTTTCTTTGTCTGGTTCTGGTAACTCTCAGGGTGGTTTGACTTTGACTGCTTTTCCTCTGGCTTCAGATATCTAGCACTTGGTTAACTTAGGCGGTTACTTCACATCCTACCTTGTTCTGCAGTTATGTTTGTACCGTGACAGTGTTGTTTGCAGTCATGTGGTTTTGTCCCTGTTCAGTCCCTGTTTCCATTTACTCACGGGCGTGATTAGTTGTCTCGTGACAACTGTTACTTCACGGTCTTGTTCCGTGACAAATTCTGAAGTTGTCTTGCTTTCTTAACCCCTTTTCTAAATATCGTAAATAAAACTTTTTCAGTATTTCAATTTACTGGTCTTCCATGAGTTACATGTCAATGCTACAGAATTTTCAGTACTTTTGCACTGCATAGTATTTTCCATAGGGAAACTAATGTTGATTGCTGCTTCAGCCGCTGACCACTGGGTGGACACTGATTGTTGCATGACAGTTGTTACCCCATGGTCCCTTGTCTCAGAACAGGAACCGGGAGCTAACCGTGACAAGAGAATTCCCCACGCTTGTCACGCTGTGTTCCCAGTTCTGGGGGGGTGGTCGAGACAACTTTTTGGTGTCACGCTATGGACGTGAAGTAAGGTGGGGTTTTTTGTACTGGTCCCAATCAGGACAGCAAGGAGGGACAACTAAGTCCTTGTTTACTGAGTCATAAATCAGCCCCACCCAGCATCCCCAGAAAGAAGAAACTCTGAAAAACTGATATATGTCAGTGTACACCAGGGGTGGCCATCCAGATACTGATAAAATTCAACTCCTACAGACTTTATTGTTGGCTTGCTGGGTATAGTTGATGGGAGATGAAGACAGCCAATATTTTGAGGACCACACCTGCCCATCACAGGTGGAGAGTTAGGTGGGGACATTTCCCTCGTGTGTGATTTATACCATTTATGGAAATGTAGCTGTTGAGAGACTTATTCTGTTCGCACTTTATTCAAAAATGATCACTTTCCAACAAACTGAGTGTTGACAGTAATGTGGAACAAATTTGAAATAAAAGATTAAGCCATGGAAACAGCTTTATAAAAGCAGCACAGATATACATACATCTGCAAAAGTAATTGAATTCCTTAATGGAACAGTCCACATTGAAAGTATGTCCACCAGTGCAGACCCATGTCAGACTTCCATGTGAACTGCAATTTTTCATCTCTTCAAAATATTATTATTATTAATAAGGAAGTCAAAGGAAAAGTAGGGCCTTAAATATATAACCCATGATGACATGTCATAGGAATGATTTTGCTGAGTGCTAGTGAAAAGATTATGCTGTCCAACAGAATGTTTCAACATATTTATCACTAAGTTCAGAGTATAGTACACCATAATAGTGATTACAGCAAATACAACCATGCCTTTTTTATTACTGTATCAAAGTAATATAACTATTTTCCTTGCCACTGTTTGTACAGTTGTTTGTTGATCAAGATTGTGTTTCAAATGTTGGTTTCTATCTATTCTCCCAAGATTTGAGCTTTAAGTATCATTTTCTGTTTCCTTATATTAATAGTAGAGATGGGCACGACTTGAAAAAAAAAATTCGAGTTGTCGTTAGTCGGGCCGGTTCCGTTTCGGGTCGTTTCTGTTTTTCGTGAAAATTTGCAAAAATTAGTCAGTTCGTTTTTTTGTTTTTTGTTTTGTTTTCGTTAGTACTGGTTTTTTTGGGGGTAGCGGGCTCCTGGACGCACCTCTGTAGGGTGGGTGCCTCCTCTGGCCCGCTATAAAGGGAAAGTGGGCTCCTGGAGGCACCCATGGGTGCCTCCTATCCTCACCCACTAGGAAGGGGAAGCAGTCTCCAAGAGACCCCTCAACATGGGGGTCTCCCCTCAACTGCTGCTGCTGCAAAATGGTATGCAATAGCCATATGGATATTGCATATACCAGTTGCATACAGTGAGACTAGTGGTGATGGCAGTGAACCCAGAGCCATAGGTGATGCCTAGGCTCTCGCACCACCATGTCTCACACAGAAGGGAATTGTACTTGCTGCGTGTAGTGCAATGCAAGCAAGTAGATCTGGCTTAGGGTTAAGGTGGGTTAGTGCAAGGGCTAGGGTTAGGCTAGTGACGGGTAAGGTTACGGTGGGCTAGTGGGTTGCACCTCTGGGTGCCTCTCTGACCCACTAAGAAGACAGTCTGTGACGTATGGGTAAGGAGTCAAGGATTAGGGTTAGGGTTAGGGGGCTAGGGCAGGTTTTAGGGGGCTTTTTGGCACATCCCAGAAGTCATGGCCAAGTGGCCATGCGATTGGTGGGATGGCTCAAAAAATTTGCATGGTCATCCACTCCCACATGGCTGGCCACTCGGACAGCCCATCATTGCGCAGGTGTAAATAAAATAAAATAAAATAAAATCAATGGAGGACAGAGGAGGAGAGGAGAGACATTTTGTTGCAAGAAAAAACCCACTGCTACTGTGAAAAATCTGGCAGTTTATACATTTTCGCGTGTTTCTGTTGTGCTTGTGTGTTTTTGGACCACAATTTCAAAAACAATATTGCGTTCGCCGCCCCATTTTGGATCCCCCGCCCGCACCGCATGGCATGGCAACTCGAGTCCGGCTGCCCAGGACGGGGGGGAGGCGGGACCCCCCCTCCAGAAACCACCCCTCCGGTAGGTGCCCTGCGCCCTTAGTCAAGCAGGCATTTTTCCGCCTGCTTTTTTTGGCCCAGGAATGGGTGGGGGGAGAGTTTAAAAGTTTTTTCCTGTGCCGTCCGTGCCGCTTGCTTGCGCTTTAATTGCGGCGGCCGGCGGCCGGCGAGACTGGGCTTTTTGCTGGCTGCGAGCCTGCGGCGAGTCCCACCAGAGCAGCCCAGGACGGGGGATGGGGGGGAGGCCGGGGACCTCGAGAAACAACCCCTCTGATAGGTGCCCTGAGGCACGGCAGGCATTTTTCCGCCTGCTTTTTGGCCGGGAACCAGGTTTTTTTAACTTTAAAAAACTTTTTTTCTGTGCCGCGTGGCATCGCGCGATCGCGCGATGCAAGGAACGAGCACGACAAATCAGACCAAAATTGTTCGTTCGTCGGTTCGAGCTCGAATTCTGGCGGAGTAATTCCCGTTACCGTTTCTGTAGAGTAACGGAACCGAGTAACGGAAACGGAAACGGGAATACCGCTAAGTCGTGCCCATCTCTAATTAATAGATCTGCATTTGCAAAGAAAAGTGACTTTGTCATGTCCACGTATTCAATTTTCAAACTCATGTACATGTGTACCTAGTGAGCTGTGACTGTTATTGACAAACAAAAGCCCCCAACCAATGGGGGCTTACCAAACTCATTAGTAGAAACAGAAAGCACTTGGAAAAGATGATATTTTTGTACTATAGTCTCTCAGATTTTCAGGTTAGTGTGGCCAATGGTGGGGATGTACTCTGATGTCCAGACACATGATCATGTCATACTCAGCATGAAACCATACAGGGGTATAGAACTGCTAAAACTACTCCTTAAATAATACTTCACATCCTGAAATCCCTGCTATGGTTGTTGTTTCATTTCTGGGAATTGTTATATAAAAAAAGGAATTTTTCTAAGTTCTGAACAGAGACTACGCAGAAATTTCTGGACTCTCAAAAGGAAATGATGAAGAACCTGGCCTTTCTCAGAACAAAATCATGGTGGCTAGATGGGCACAAAGCGGAAAAGGCATGTTTCATTTTTAAAGTAGTTTTGTTTCATTGGTAATGAATTTTTAAAGTAGTTTTGTAATGAAATGAAATGCTATGCTCTCCTGGGTCCAGATGCACCAACATTGCTGGTGAGCTTCTTTGGACCCTTTCCTGTAAGATCCCGAAATTTAGAAAGGTTTGGAAGTCAGGAGGCTGAGTTATTAAGCTCCAAAGGGGGTGCCCCGGGGGAAAAAAATTCCAATTGATTGAATTGGGATTCGGAAGCCAAGCCACAGTGCTTGCCCGTGGGCGGGGGTATTGCTGCTTCTGATTCAATTACAAATATATTTTCATAGGGGCATCCCCTTTGGAGCCTAATAACTCAGCATACTGACCCCCAAACTTTTCCAAATTTGGGGAGCATACAGGGAGGAGTTTGAGCTCCCCTGCCATTGATCCTCTAGAGTCCAAGATCAATCATTTTGTTTCTAGATGAAAAAAATGATGCTTTGTTTAATGATGAAACACATCCTACCATTTCATTACATAATGATTTGTTATGTAATGAAACAACAAAATAGCATTTCATTTTTTGATTCATGCCCATCTCTAATGCTGACCTATTGGTAGACCATGAACCTTGTATTGCACATCCCCCATCTGTCATGTTATTTAAATATCACTGGAAGAAGGAAAATTCTATCTAGTTATTTATGTTTATTTCTCTGTGAAGACTTGGAAGACTCACACACATACCTGCTTAGGGATTTGATGGCTGACAGCAGACAGTGTGTATATCTAAAAACAAAAAGCGAAATGTTCTGCTTATATATCGCCCCATACCACTTCGTAGTCTCTGGGCAGTTTACAGTTTAATTACAGGATGCAGGCTACACATTCCCCCCCCCTGGAAGCTGGGTACTCATTTTGCCAACCTCGGAAGGATGGAAGGCTACCTGGATGGAAGCCATAAGCCGGCTACCTGGGATTGAACCCCAGGCCATAAGCACAGTTTTACCTGCAGTATAAGCACATCCGATCTCGCCTGATTTCGGAAGCTAAGCAGGGTTGGCCCTGGTTAGTACTTGGATGGGAGACCTCCAAGGAATACCAGGTGCTGTAGGCGCCTGGAGTAGGAACTGGCAAACCACTCCAGTTATTCCTGCCAAGAAAACTCCATGGATATGGAGTCACGAAGAGCCGGTAACGACTGTAACAACACAACACACACACACACACACACACACACACACAGGCATTTAGCCACTGTGCCATGAGGCTCCAGTTGGTAATCTACCAATTGGTAGTGGCTTTCAGCATATTTCTGTGAAACCTCTGCTCTCCTTCTGGAAAAACATACAAAAGAGGCAGTGAAAAAACAAAGGAGATCCCAGAGAAATTATTTCTGTATATTTTCTCAAGAGCTCTGTAACCGCAGTTGTCATTTTCAAAAATAAAACCTCCTCTCCTTCCTCTCCTTGTATTTTACTTATTTGGAAGAATAGAGGTGAAGGATGGGAGTGAATCATTTCTATAGAGACACAGTCTGGGCCCTTTCAAAGATCTTCTGAAGCTTCAGAAGGAACTGAGTTTGGTTCAAAGCAATTAGGAGCATCCATTTTGCTTCTGTTAAATCTCACATCTTCATTCTACTTGATTTGGTTCATCAAGAGAAAATGCAAACCCTGAATTTGCAGTATTGCCATATCCATTACATAAATTTAAGATAATTTGGACAAGATTATTAATTGACAGTTGATAGGGGAATTTAGTATTTAGCCAAACAAAGCAGTCTTTACAAGTCTGAATATGAATACAGCCTAATTACTAATTCAACAGCAGTCTCATCAATGACAGAAATAGGTGTTCAGTACTTGCAGAAGTATTTTCTTTCTTACCACAGACTTAAAATGCAAGAAGTGTTATACCTGTAATGTGCTTCAAATCACGTCACATAGAAATTTCAATTAGCATGAAGATCTGATAATCAGCAACACAGACATATGTATATCACACATTATTGCTTGTCTAGTTCAATGCTCATATAAAAATTGTCAGAAAACTTCAACTTAAGGGAAAATTAGCAATTTTAAAACAAACAAAGTAGGAAAGTGCTCTCCTGAGACTTCATTAAGGCTTTATAAATGGTTAGCACAATTATGATAGATGAAATCAATATATTATTTACATTGCCTTGCTCAAAGATGTATTACACTCTATTATTTCAACAATGAAATGCAATTAATAAATTGTCACATCATTTTTCATGTTTTATTGGAAAATATTTCAGCATATTTTAGCATATCATTTTTAGAGTAGCAAAAATACTCTAATGTAAAACATTAATAAACGGTGATAGACTTTACTATAAATATTGCATCTGTTGCCAAGTGAAGTTACATACAAAACAGAACATTGCAAACAGAAATTCAGTCATTCTTCTTGGAGTACAGACATTTGTATTCTGCATTATTTTAAGATCTCTTTGCCCTCTATGAACCCGGCACGCTGATAAATTAATATGCGCATCTTGTTTTTGTATCACAAGTTGGCGGTGCATTGGAAATTAGCATCATACTTAGTAAGGTTCAGAAAGTATGGAGTCTAATTGAGCACCACTGTTTGTAGCTGACAAAAGTATGTGGGGAAGAGTGGTCTGTTCTGACTGCTCCTTGAAGACAGATGCACTATGTTTTCTTTCAAGCATGTTTCTTTTCAATACCCCACCAAATTATATCCTCTGTAATAATATAGCAAAATGAGCATATTGGCAAAATAAATGGTCAAGAAAGGGAGAAGGATAACATATTGTGGTACCTTATAGATGACCTGTTTCAAAATGGATAATTTTAGTAAAGGATGGGATGGGTAATCTAGGTGCATTTCAATTTGGCTTCAGGTCTGGTTTTGGGACAGAAACTCCTTTGGTTGCTTTGGTGACCTATGCCAGGAATTGGATAAAGGAAATATGTACCTGTTGGTTCTGCTGGATTTCTGAGTGGCTTTCAGTGCCATCAACCATGGAATCCTTCTAGGCTGTCTCTCTGGGATGGGACTACAATGCACTATTTTACAACATCTCCAGTTCTTCCTGGAGGGGATAATTCAGAAGCTGTTACTGGATGACTCCTGCTCAATACCTTGGCCATTGGCCTATGATGTCCCTCAGGGTTCTGTTTCATCCTGTATGCTATTTAACATCTACATGAAACCCATGGGAATGATTTTGGTTCGGTACCATCAGTATGTGGATAAAACCCAAATCCTCCTTTCCATCAAAATCTGAGGAAGTTGTTTTGGCTCTGGATCAGTGTATCAGTAATGGACTGAAAAAGGATGGACAATTTGAAACTTAATCCAGAGGTGCCCTTGATAGTTGAAAAGCAAATCAAAGAAAAGGGATTAGCCTTTGCTGGATGTGGTAACAGTTCCTGTGGAAACACAGTTGTGGTGCTCCTGGTTTCATCTCTGAACATGGATGCTCAGGTTTTGACAGTGGCCAGGAGTGGATTTGCACAATTAAAATAGAATGCCAGCTGTGCTCATTCCTTTACAAGTCTGATCTGGCACACTGACAGAAATCATCAAGGGATACCTTTCCTTTGGTCCCACCACCCTCGCTTTGGTGCATTTGATGGGGAGACAGGGGAGGGCCTTTCCTGTCACTACTCACAGACACAAACTCCCTCCCATGGGAGGCCAGATTGGCCCCATCTTTCTGTTCTTCAGGCAGGTGAAGACCTTTCTCTTCAGGCAGACTTTCCCTTAGTGGCTGTTTGACAACTGAAGTCCAGAGAAAATTATTCATAGGCCAGACAGAACTGGAGTGAACATTTAAAAAAAATTCTCTCCAACCTTCAGTGATCCTTTTCAGGATTCTCCACATAAAGAATACTCAGAAGTGGTTTTACCATTTCCTTTTTCTGGAGGTGCCTTGAGACTGCCCAACTTGGTGGCTGTCCTTGCAGGAGGTCCTGTGGGGAATCAAATCCCAACCTCTGCCTCTCAAGACAGATATATGAAGCACTGAACTGTCCAGCCAACTGATCTGTTAAATATGTGGGGTCAAAATATCTGTGCAAGAGATAGGGGGTGACTGAGGAAACATTGGTCAAAATGTAGAAGGGTGTGGTTGAGATGCACCATATTTAATCACATGAGATGCCTGATAGGTCTCTGGTAGGGATGGGCATTTCGTTTCGGAACCAGTTGGTTATGAAATTAACCACACAAGCCCAGGTGGTGCTCGGAACCATCTGATACACGCAGAGTCAAATGCTTTACCTTTCTCTGAGCTCAAGTGGGGTTAAACTGCAACAAGGAAGCACATGACATCATTGTTCCTCATCTTTCCTCCTTTGTGGAAGCTGGCCAATTAGACAGGGAGGCAGGATGATACCACCCCTCCGGTAGGTGCCCTGCGCCCTGCAGGCCCCGCCTGCTTTTTTGGCCCGGGAATGGGTGGGGGGAGGTTTTAAAAGTTTTTCCTGTGCCGTCCGTGCCGCTTGCTTGCGCTTTAAATTGCGCGGCCGGCGGCGAGACTGTCCCTATACAGCTCCTGACTAGCCAGCACCCACAGAGGAGGAAAGATGACGTTGCAACGTGGCTCCTCATTGCAGCTCAGCTCTGTGCCAGCAGAGAGAAAGGTAAAGCAATTGCTCCACGTGTATGAGATTGTTCTGAGCACCACCTGGGATCACGTGGTTCGTTTCATAACCTATTGGTTCCAAAATGAAATGCCCATCCTTGTTTCTGGTTTTTACTTTTTATTTAAATTTTCCAACTGTAAAACTCTCCTTCTCCAAAGTGTAAATAAAATGTTAGTAGTTTTATGTTCCTGTGCAAGAATGAGATGAGTGAATAATTACATTCTTAGCCCAGGGAAGGTCTTAATTTTTTTTTAACAAAATGACAAAAATGGAAAAACCTCACATACTTTATTGGGTCCAGTAAAATTGAAATCTTCCCAGTCATCAATATCAACCCCTCAAAATAAAAACATTGGAAAAACCAGTTTTTTCACAGGGCAGCAATACTTTAAGGAATTGGAAGAGAGCAGAATTTCAGCACAGACGTAATATGAGAGATTTAGTAAAATTAGAATAGGGCAGATGTTCTCAGTATGTATAAAGCAAAGTGATGTGGTAGGTTGAATATGGAGACTATGAGAAAGAGGGAGGAAATGCGAAGTTTTCATTTCTCATCAACTAGGAGGATGGGGGTACTATGAATAGATACAGACTAATCAAGGAAACTACAGTTTGGAAGGAAAGATGAGAATTTTGTATTTGGACATACTGAGAAAATGATGAAGCATCCAAGGAGAAATATCAGGGAAGCAGTAAGGAATGCAATACAAATAAATTTAGAAAAATGGAACCTCAAAATATCAACTATGCATTTTTTGGAATCCAACACCTCTTTTACAATTATCACTCACTTTTAAAATTTGTTTTTGAAACAATCTGAGAAAAGATAGATTGCTGTGGGAAATCTAAAAGGCTCTTTAGTAAATGATTGCAAGTCAAGGGACTAGATTGACATAAGAACTAGAGATGGGCACGACTTGGCGGAATTCCCGTTTCCGTTTCCGTTCCTCGTTTCCGTTACGGAATGGAAACGGTAACGGGAATTACTCCGCCAGAACTCGAACTCGAACTGACTAAAGAATAATTGGGTCTGATTTGTCGTGGTCGTTCCTGGCATCGCGGCGATCCCGCGATGCCAAGCGGCACAGAAAAAAAGTTTTTAAAAGTTTAAAAAAACCCTGATTCCCGGCCAAAAAGCAGGCAGAAATATGCCTGCCTGAGTGAGGGCTCAGGGCACCTACCAGAGGGGTGGTTGACACCCCCCCTCTCCTGTCCTGGACTGCTCTGGTGGTGGGGGAAATCCTCGTCGTAGTCGCTCGCAACAAGCACCGGACTCGCCGCCGGCCGCCGCAATTCAAGCGGAAGCGGCACAGAAAAAAAGGTTTAAACTCCCCCCCCCCATTCCCGGGCCAAAAAGCAGACGAAAATATGCCTGCAGTGCAGAGTGCACCTACCAGAGGGGTGGTTTCTGGGGGTGGTCCTGGCCTCTCCCCCTCTCCTGTCCTGGGCAGCCGGACTCGAGTCGCCATGCCATGCGGTGCAGGCGGGGGATCCAAAATGGGGCAGCGACCGCAATTTTTTTTTGAAATTGTGGTCCAAAAACACACAAGCACCACACAGAAACATGCGAAAGTTGCTATTTTAAAACTGCCAGAATTTTTACAGTAGCAGCAGTGGGTTTTTCTTGCAACAAAATGTCTCCTCTTTCCTCTCTCCATTGATTTTATTTTATTTTATTTTATTTTATTTTATTTTTTAACACCTGCGCAATGATGGGCAGGCCATGGGAGTGACCATGCAAATTTTTGGAGCCATTCCACCAATCGCATGGCCACTTGGCCAGGTTGACCACAGAGACTTCTGGGATGTGCCAACCGGGCATAAAAAGCCCACTAACCGTAGCCCGAACCCTAACCCTAACCCTAACCCATACGCCAGTACACTGTCCTTTTAAGTGGGTCAGAGAGGCCCCCAGAGGTGCACCCCAATACTCACCCTAACCTCACCCATAACTAGCCTAACCCTAGCCCTTGCGCTAACCCTAACCCTAAGCCAGATCTGTACTTGCATTGCACTATTAGCAAGTACAATTCCCTTCTTAGTGAGACACAGCGGGTGCAGAGAGAGTCTGCCAGTCCGCCACTTGTGGCTCTGGGTGACTCCTGCACAGGCTTGGCCCCCGAGGCCTGACTGATGCAAGGAAGGCAGTATGCACCCCAAAAAGAGGGGTGCCTCTGCCAGTCTGCTGTGTCTCTGCGTGCAACTGGGTATGCAATCATAGCCATATGGCTATGCATGCATGCCCTTTTGCAGCAGGTGAGGAGAGGAGACCCCCATGTATGAGGTGCCTCCAGGAGCCCGCTACCCCCCCAAACCAGTTTAACGACAGATGGAAAAACGAAAAACGAAACGACAAATTTTTGCGAAGTTTCGCGAAAAACGGAAACGAGCCGACACAGGCCACCTCCGACACACGACAACTCGAAAACGTCATTTTCCCTAGTCGTGCCCATCTCTAATAGGAACATATACGCTCTCCCTGTGTCCTGATTTATGTACTTGTTTAACTAACAACTTGGATCATCTGAAGAATGGGAGGAAAATCCTTTCTAAACATCAGTCAGTGCAAAGCAATTACTTGGATGTTGGATGGGAGGTTAGTACAGTTTCAGTAGTAGTCTGACCATACTGGAGAGACAATATAGAAGAGGTACATGAGCTACAACACGACAAAGGTGTATTTTAAAAGAAGTTAAGAACTGGCAAGCCACTCCAGTATTCCTGCCAAGAAAACTCCATGGACATGGAGTCACGAAGAGTCGATCACGACTGTAACGACACAACACACACACACACACACACACACACACACACACACACACACAAATATACATTCCTATTTTGTGTTATTTTAATTAATGCATTTTAATATACATTGAAGTGCACACTTTAGGAACACTAATAAAAGCAATGTCTGATCATTCTAATAATATTTCCTGGGTACTTGATATCAGACACTTGCTTAAGTGGGTAATAGGTACTGCCAATAATACCTGACTACAGAGTGGTTATCTTACATATAAACGGAGGGATGTAACAAGATCAGAAATGTTTAACATTACATAATGTAACATCACATTCTGAAAGAATATGGAGGCAAGATTAGACCACCTTCTTACCCATACTAATTTCAGCAACCAGAGGCATATCAGAAATGTTGGTTATCATTGTTGAACAATTGCCAGTAGTTGCTAATTTATTTACTGGAATCAAAAATTAAATTATTTTGCAAAGGTATTTCCTCACCTGAAGATTTTTAAGAATTCATTCTTAATTTTTTTTCTAAATTTCATAAATTTTGGGCTTAACTCTTTAATCATCTAAAGTATAAAAGACAGGTAAGAATTATATTATGATGTGCTGCCAGGTCAGTTCCAGTTTATTGTAAAACTCCCAGAATTTTCTAGATATAAAGCAGATTGGGAATTTGTACTGAAAACAAATGGAAGTGGGGGTATTTGTCCATTTACAAACTGATCCAAAGTGAATTGAGGAGACCCAAAGTGATGGAGACATGAAGTCAGAGTTCTCAGAAGCAACACACTTTGCCTTGATGCTTTGGAGGTTAAAACTGCTGAAAAACTGAAAACTGATGCTAGTGAGTCTCACTTGGAAAAAAAGAAATTATACTGTGGCACAACCAGAATGTCCAGTGCAGAAAGAGACTGACTTCTCATGTTTCAATGAAAAGCCCAAATTCGCCTGGAAGCCCTTGTCATGAAGCCCCTGGGAGAGGTCAAATTAAAAAGAAGAATTCTGTTGTCCTTGTGATTAGTAGTCATTTGAGTCTTGGAAGGCAAAGTAAGGATGCTATTAGAAACTGCTGTTCACACCATTTTCATTTTCAGTAGGGTAGATCGATGATTATTGGAGTTTTTTTTCTTATTTTCCTTGCAGGCAATGGTAGAGCTCAATCATATTAATTATTGTGTGTGTGTGTGTGTGTGTGTGTGTGTGTGTGTGTGTGTGTGTGTGTGTGTGTGTCTGTGTCTGTGTCTGTGTCTGTGTCTGTGTCTGTGTCTGTGTCTGTGTCTGTGTCTGTGTGTGAATATGATGTGGATGTCTTCTGAAATCTTCCATGTGGGGTTTGGATAGGGTAGATGCAGGAGCATCAGAAATAAGTGTACTCCCATTTTTGTTGGCTTTAAGTTTTACAGCACTTTGCCTTTAAAAGTATTTGTTTGTTCATTTGTTGTTCTACATGCCTGGTTCCTCCTCATATACTCTATTTTATTTGCTTTGGTGAGGCACTTTGCAAGATTGCCATCCAAGAGCTTCTGGTCACACTGCTATCATTATTATCATTCTGCTATTTTACAATGGATGCATTCCAAGGGACTAATTAAGCAAGCATCCTCTTTGCCAGTTCTGTGTGGATATAGCTGGGTTGTTGCCTATGGAACCCTGAATCTGATCTGAAGGCAGGAAGAAAGCTTGGTAGAGCTTTACCTGCACATTGAGCTTAAGTGGTAGTTGATGGCACTGGAAGAATTGTAAACTTAATAAAATTTATGAGAACACCAAAAGGGGCATCTGAGGACGATGACCCTTGTGGCCAAAATGGTGACACTAGTATGCTGTAATGCAGTGGGGGTCTTGTCCCCATGAGTGGACGGTGAACAAAGAGGCTGGTGTTCTCAATGCTAGCCTGTACATGGGGTTTGGCCACCAGGTCAGCTGACCAGCGGTCAGCAAGTGGCCATGCTCCCTGCCAGTGTTGGCACAGCCCTTTTGGCTAGCATGGCCAGTGGCCAGAGTAACTTGTCCGGGCATGTAGACAAAGCGGCCCCTTCCAGCACAGGGCTAGTCTGAGCCCCCCCCCACACACACACACACAACTCTTTGGATGCACAAAAATATGTACACATATTTTGAAATCTTCAGGTACCAATCAGATTGGATGGGCTAAAAATTGGCTTGGAACAAATCAGTTGTCTCCCAAATTAATGGATGATTCCAAAGAGGAAAGCATTTGCACACCCTTAAAATGCTCAGAAGTAGTTTATCAATCATTCCTTCTGGTGGTGTTTTGGAACCATGTGTCTTGCCCAAGGCCACACAGATGACAGGGCACACAGTTTCATCAGTCACACATGCTTTGAGCAATCTTGGCTGGTCCCTCTAGGGAAGTCCAGTGGGGATTGAACTCAAAGGCCCTGATGCTCCAACCTGGTAAACTACACTTGGCATTTAATTCAAAGCCTTCTCATAATGTTAAGAATGGTAGCCAGTGTGGTATAATGAACAGAGCGACAGTCTAGGACTCTGGATATCAGGGTATCTCCACTTGGCTATAGAAACATGGCCATGGGAGAGTGGATCTGGTAAACCTTGAAAGCTGGCCAGTGGGATGAACTCTCACAATCAGCTTTAATGTCTGAGTAGCAAACCGTTAAACAGTACCTGCCCCCATCTCCTTGTTTCCTAACTGCAGTGTGTTATTCCTTTTTCAGCCACGGATTCCATTGATAGATTGAATTCCAGGCAGAAAAGGAAATGGGGATGAAACACCTCTTCTGTAGCACTTGTGGCACATATCCATGTGTTGTAATGCATTTGGGATCTGACTGGAGCACAGGTATTCCTGATTCTCTTTGGACCAGGTAGCCTGGCAAGCATGTAGGGGAAGAAAGAAGAGAGGGGATAAGCAAAGAACATGCAAGGTTTTTGCTTAGAGAAAAGGGAAGGACATTGATCCTTCCCTGTGTTTCTTTCTTTCTTTCTTTCTTCAGCCGTCTCCTTTGCCAATTAGCATAACAGATGTATGATCTGGGAAACCTTCCAGATTCGGTTTGAAGAAAATAAACACTCAAGATTGGCTATATTAGGAAGGCGTTCTTGCTCAGTTACAATGTCACAAAGAATGTGGAAGATCGATCCTCAGCTAGGAGAGAATTTGGTAACCAGTCAGTGGTGGGTGTATACCACAGATTCTGGTATAAATATACATGTTTGCACTCACTCCTTAATACAAAAGGTACACCTGTAAATATTTATTTATTTATTTATTTATTTATTTATTTATTTATTTATTTATTTATTTATTTTTACAACTTATATGCCGCCCACTACCCAAAGGTCTCTGGGCGGCTTCCAATCAAAGAATTAAAACAGTTAAAAACATCAAACAACAATAAATAAGTAAAACAATAATAAAAACATTATACTAAAATCATCACTATCAATATGCTCACTATGGTGTGTTTTGTGCTGGGATAGTGGTGGTGGTGGTGGTGGTGGTGGAATGGGTCTTAGAGACAGCCATGCAAGGGATAAGGAATGCACAGGCAGTGCCAGTAAGATTTACTTGTCAACTGCCAGCATCACGAGAAGCTGAAAGCTGGAGGGATAGATAAATAGATACTTACGGTATGTACTAGTTTAGGTGGAGGTGGTGAGCACCCAGAAGAAGAAGAACTGGGATATTTGTATATTTATGTAGTAGACACTGGATGGCTCAAGAGGCTGGAAGGTCTGGTACACATGCCCTTAGAAATCACTGATGTCTGCTCCAGTGTTTTGGGAATGAGATGTGCTGACAGTTGAACACAAATACCTGGGACCAGTGGTCATAGCAAAAGAATGAAGACCCAAAGCAGCACGAGGTGAAGCCTCCATTGAAAGCCAATACCTCTCCTGGAACTTCAATACCTGAGTTTCTGGGGAGGGCTCAAATTGACCTCATTGGATTCAGTTCAGTCCTCACTCACCCAACCAAGCAGTCACGTTGACATCCATGCATGGCAAAGAAAAGGCCACACATTTATTAGAATTGGGTCTGTTCCAGAACTGTGCTGTTTTCTCTTATAGATAGATGCACTGTGTCCTTGATATACTTTAGGACTGAGAAAGGGATGTGAACGTGGGTTAGATGACTGACTCTTTTGTGCCAGCTTTTATTGGATAAGTCCAAATAGCACTAAGGGACATCTCTTTATGGCAGGATGGGAAATGGGCAAGGAACAGAGTGTCCAGCCACCAGAGGTAGGTGGGTAGATGGATGGAACCTGGTAGGAGCTTTCCCTACAAATTGAGGGTCTGCCCCTTTCTCACACCCAATACGGTCAGACATTTGTATAGATGCCATACCTCCTTCTCTAGTAGCAAATGATCTAATAATCTGGCGAACACAACAAAGCCTGGAAATTTTGCTTTTTGGACTACAGCTCCCAGACTCCCCCAGCCATTGTCCCTACAGTATATGGCACTCCGAAAAGCTATTTGGTGTCGCCTTTGTTACTCACCAATGGTGGCGGGTTATTGGCTGAAAAAACTCTTGACAGTCTGCTCCAAGATCCTGCGTAGTTTTGTTGATCAGTATGTTGACTGTAACAAAGTATGATCAAGTATATTCAGTGTCTCTACTTCATATTCTCTTTGAATATTACAGACCAAACTCTTTGGGGTGCTGGGGATGAAAAAAACTCTCATCTTCAACTCAGCATGTGATCTTTAAAGATACATATATATGTTTTGAATTTGCTCTCTTGAATGGGTAATTGATCCTATTATTCTTCAGAGAGAGCTAACATTCTTTTCAAGTATAGAGATTTGCAAGTTTAAACATAGCTACGACAACAGTCTTGTTTATTGCTTTTTTATTTTTGCACAAGCTATTGCTGTAATGACACTGAGAAAATATGTCTGTTTATTGCAGACCAAATAGTTTCCTTAAAACATTCTAAACACATGCAAAAGTTCATGATGCATAATGATTTGACTGTTTCTCTAGGTAGGTGTTCTGTATTTCGGAGGATCCATATGTGTCACAAACAGTGAACAATCAGGAACATGCACTGATTATGATATGATTCTTTTTTGGCAGGCTCTCGCTGTTGCTCTGGCAGAATTGTACTGATGTATTAGTCATTTGCATAGAAAAGATCCTGGTGCATGACAGTCATTTATTTGTGGTGCCATCTGCACTTTCTGATTTTTATTTTTGAAAGGAACATTTCAGAGGGAAATGTGCCTGCAGTTTATGGATACGTCTTGATTTGGATACAATCCTATTACTTTTCAAGCAGTATTTGAATAAAATAACAGACTCATTATATCAGTGTGTACAAGAAAAGCCTAAGCATTAATTAGAAGGAGGAGGGAAGTTGGATGAAATGTTACAGTCCTCCCATAGATCTTTTAAAAACATAATACAAAGTAAATGGACTATGGTACCTATCCCTCTTAACATAAGAACATAAGAACATAAGAAGAGCCCTGCTGGATCAGGCCAAAGGCCCATCTAGTCCAGCTTCCTGTATCTCACAGCGGCCCCACCAGATGCGTTTGGGAGCGCATGAGACTAGATATCTGTCTCCTGATACCACTCCCCTGCATCTGGCCCTTGAAGTACCCTGGTTTAAAGCCTAGAGATTACACATCTCCATCATGGTTTGTAACCCGTGATGGACTTTTCTTCTAGGAATCTGTCCAATCCCCTTTTGAAGGCATCCAGGCCAGATGCCATCACCACATCCTGTGGCAGGGAGTTCCATAGACTTACAACACGCTGGGTGAAAAAATATTTTCTTTTGTCAGTTCTTACTCTCCCAGCACTCAATTTGAGTGTATGTCCCCTAGTTCTGGTATTTTGAGAGAGGGAGAAGAGAGCTTCCCTCTATCCACTTTACTCATACCCTGCATTATTTTGCATGTCTCAATCATATCCCCCCTCAAGCGCCTTTTTTCCAGACTAAAGAGGCCCAATTGTTTTAGCCTTTCTTCATAAGGGAGGTGCCCCAGCCCAGTAATCATTTTAGTCGCTCTCTTCTGCACCTTTTCCAGTTCCACTATGTCTTTCTTGAGATGCGGTGACCAGAATTGTACACAATACTCCAGGTGGGGCCTTACTATTGTTTTATATAACGGCATTATAATGTTGGCTGTTTTATTTTCAATCCCCTTTTTGATAATCCCTAGCATGGAATTGGCCTTCTTCACTGCTGCCACACATTGGGGAGACACCTTCATGGAGCTGTCCACCAACACACCAAGATCTCTTTCCTGATCCGTCACGGATAACTCAGAGCCCATGAGTTGATAGATGAAGTTTGGATTTTTTGCCCCAATATGCATTACTTTACATTTGGTTACATTAAAACGCATTTGCCATTTCTCAGCCCACTTCCCCAGTTTGGAGAGATCCTTCTGGAGCTCTTCACAATCTTCTCTGGTTTTTACCACATGGAAAAGTTTTGTGTCATCTGCAAACTTGGCCACCTCACTGTTTATCCCTGTCTCCAGGTCATTTATGAACAGATTGAAAAGCACCGGTCCCAGGACCGAGCCCTGGGGCACACCGCTTTTCACTTCTCTCCATTGTGAAAATTTCCCATTGACACCTACTCTTTGTTTCCGGGATCTCAACCAGTTCTCAATCCATAAGAGGACCTGCCCTCTTATCCCCAGACTATGCAATTTTCTCAGCAGCCTTTGGTGAGGGACTGTGTCAAAAGCCTTTTGAAAATCCAGATAGACTATATCCACCGGTTCACCCAAATCCACGTGCCTGTTGACCTTTTCAAAAAATTCTAAAAGGTTTGTAAGACAAGATTTACCCTTACAGAAGCCATGCTGATTTTCTCTCAGCAAGGTTTGTTCTTTTATGTGTTTTAAGATTTTCTCTTGGATGAGGCCTTCCACCATCTTCCCTGGGACAGATGTAAGGCTAACCGGCCTGTAGTTTCCTGGGTCCCCCCTCCTTCCTTTTTTAAAAATTGGTGTGACATCTGCTATCCTCCAGTCCTCTGGCACTGTGGCCGTTTTAAGAGACAAGTTGCATATAACCGTTAAGAGATCTGCAATTTCATTTCTCAGTTCCCTAATAACCCTTGGGTGGATGCCATCTGGGCCCGGTGACTTGTTAATCCTCAATTTATCAATTAGTCCTAAAACTTCCTCTCTTTTAACCTGTATTTGATTTAATTCTTTAGTCAAGAGGGGCGGCTCAGGCAGCGGAATCCGCTCAAGGTCCTCTGTCGTGAAGACAGACGCAAAGAACTTGTTCAATTTCTCTGCAATGTCCAAGTCCTCCTTAACCTCCCCTTTTCCTCCCTCACCATCCAGAGGCCCAATTGGTTCTCTGGCAGGTTTTCTACTTCTAACATATTTAAAGAAGCTTTTATAATTACCCTTTATATTGCTAGCCATGCGTTCCTCAAAGTCTTTCTTTGCCTCCCTTATCATCTTTTTACATTTCTTTTGCCAGAGTTTGTGTTCCTTTTTATTTTCCTCATTTGGGGAGGATTTCCATTTACAGAAGGACCTCTCCTTGTGCTTTAGAGCCTCTCTAACTCCACTCGTTAACCATGCCGGTGTCCTCTTGGACTTAAATGAGCTCTTCTTTCTTTGTGGTATGCACTTGTGCTGGGCCTCTATTATTGTTGTTTTAAACAGGCTCCATGCACACTGAAGAGATTGGATTCTTCTAACCCTCCCCTTCAGTTTCTCTCTAACTAGTTTCCTCATCTGAGGGAAGTTTGCCCTTCGAAAATCAAGGGTTTTTATGTCTGATTTGGTTGACACTCTTCCTCCGACATGCATGGCAAAGGTAATTGCAGCATGGTCACTGTTCCCCAGAGGCTCAGTGACATTCACATCCCTGACGAGGTCCTGAGTATCACACAATATTAGATCTAGAGTTGCCTGTTCTCGGGTGGGCTCCATGACAAGTTGCTCTAAGGCACAGTCATTCAGCAAGTCGAGAAACCCAGTTTCTCTTTCTTGCCCAGAGCTCGCATTGGCCCAGTCAATGTGGGGATAATTAAAGTCCCCCATGATTACTATCCTATCCCTCTTAGCCACCTCCATGATTTCTCTCCTCATTTCAAGGTCCCCCTCAAGTTTTTGATCTGGTGGACGATAGAATACTCCAACTATCACATCACTCTTTGGACCTGGTAGTTTAACCCACAGTGATTCTATGGCGGAGTCAGACCCTCTGTCAATCTCCATTCTGCTGGATTTTATGCCTTCTTTGACATAGATGGCCACTCCTCCTCCAACCCGCCCCTCTCTATCCCTTCTATAGAGTTTATAGCCTGGGATTGCTGTGTCCCACTGGTTCTCCACATTCCACCAGGTTTCTGTTATGGCTATTATATCAATGTTATCCCTCCCTAGCTGCCAGATGTTCAAGTTCTCCCATCTTTGCTCGGAGGCTTCGAGCATTGGCGTAGAAGCACTTGTACAGTGGGTCCCGCAACAGCTGCTGCCTTGTTCTTCTCCCCCCACAGCTTTTATTTTCAGTAGACGAACTGTCACATTCCGCTATTCTGCCAGTGTTAATACTTGCTATGTCATCTCTATGTGATTCTCTACCCTCTCCAACCTCATTCCCCGAGGATGAGGTGTTCCGAACCGGATGCCACACAGCTCCTGTCGGCTTTCCCCCAGTTATCAGTTTAAAAGCTGCTCTGCTGCCTTTTTGAGGTTGAGTGCCAGCAATCTGGTCCCATCATGATTCAAGTGCAACCCATCCCTCCTGAACAGGTTTGGCTTGTCCCAAAATGTTCTCCAGTTCCTGACAAATCTAAAGCCCTCCTCTCGACACCATCGCCTCATCCACGCATTGAGGCTTCTGAGTTCTGCCTGCCTGGCGGGACCTTCTTTATGCCTTTTAAAATTCTTATTATTTGCCCCCTTTTAGTAATGCTAGTATTTCTTATATCCATTAGAACAGTGATGGTGAACCTATGGCACGGATGCCAAAGGTGGCACTTGGAGCCCTTTCTGTGGGCACCCAAGATCGCCCCTTCATAGCCACCTGTATACAGGTTAAATTACTGTATTGGCACTTTGCAAAAAAATTAGTGGGTTTTGAATTGCAGTTTGGGCACTCGGTCTCTAAAAGGTTCGGCATCACTGCAATAGATCCACTCTGCATTTTGCTTGGTACTGATGTCCTGTAATAATAGAGGGCCCCCATAGATTTATTTATTCTCAAGCATCCCCACTATCTTCATCATCAACAACAACAACAACAACCATCAAGAAAAAGCTTTGAACTGCCCAGCTGGAGGATGTTGAATGGATTATTGAGTTGAGTTGCTCTCAAGGAGACACAGTTTGTCTAGCTCAGCAGCCAGCAAACTAAGGCCACTGTGCTATCTAGCAGTTCTTGTTACTCCCATGTTTAGTCCTCCTTCCTTCCTTCCTTCCTTCCTTCCTTCCTTCCTTCCTTCCTTCCTTCCTTCCTTCCTTCCTTCTTCATATTTCACTTTTCTACTCATACCTGGAAACCGGAGGTGTTTTGTTGCCTGAAACAGCAAAATCCTATCCAATTATGTAAAAATGTATGGCATCTCTTCCCATCAGGGGCAAATTATTTTAATATATAAGGCAGAAAATTCAGTAAGCACGCCTCACAATAGAAATGCAGTCATCACTACTTGAGTACTTAACAATCTTTTGCCCTTTCACGACATCCCAAATCTGCCACTGGGATCAGCCGACTTTCCCAAGGACCAGCCATGAATGAATAAAATAACAAACAAACGATAACAAATGTTGTAATATAACATAACATTTAAAAAAACCTGCAAAGGTCAGTAGATTTTACATCCTTGTATTCAAGGCTATGTTCTAAAACCCTCCTAAATAATTCAGCTTTTGTTCACACCCTTTGACAGAAAATATGCCCAGGGAAGGGAGGAAAATTCTACAAATATGGTTCCATTCTAGAAAAGATGTATTTCAAATGCCTTAGAGCAGCTTATCACAACCTGATCTCATATCATATTCAATACAGTACAGCACAATATTTCCCTAGATGTTCTCTGATTCTACGCTGTTCAGTTCATATTCTAAGTCAATCTTATTTCCTAAATAAGCAAGATTGATCAAACCGCCACCAAATCCTAGGCCATGTTATAGTGCACTTAATAGAATGGAAGTCACAGAGAAATGGCAGTTAAATTCCTCTTTCTTGATGAAAAAACAAATAACAACAAAAGGATTTCACTTCCACTATGAGCATTAAGGGAAATCATTTATTTCAGGTTCAGGTTTAAATTTCCCTCTCTCTTTTTTTGAAGGACTATCTGGGGACTGGGAGGGCTTTGGGGTTCAATATATTACCAAATAAAAAGGCTGTCTTAGCAGGTCCACCTCACTTTGACCTCAGAGATCCTACACTGGAGAGGTAAGGACTGTGGAAGTTTCTGCAGGCTCACTCATTCACATCTTGTTTGCTAGGTAGGACTTTGTGCTCTAATCTTGAGTGTGCACATATATTTCTCTCTCTCTCTCTCTCTCTCTCTCTCTCTCTCTCTGTCTCTGTCTCTCTGTCTCTCTCTCTCTCTCTCTCTCTCTCTCTCTGTGTGTGTGTGTGTGTGTGTGTTAGAGATGGGCACGAATAAAAAATGGCATTTCGTTTGTCGTTTGTCATTTGGAGGGTCCGTTTTGGTTCGTTTCCGTTTTTCGCAAATTTTTGCAAAAAAAATAATTTTTGTTTTCGTTCGTTTCGTTACCATTTCGTTACCATTTATTTCATTTTTTGTGATTTTTTTTAGGATTTTAAGCAATTCACTCATATTGCAGTAACGGAAACGAAACGCACGACAAAATTTCCGGTGTTTCTGTTTGTTTCGTTTAATTTTAGAGACAAAATTCGTTTGTCGTTTCGTTACGTAATGAAACAAAAAAACAAAAATGGAAACAAAAAATTGTTCGTTTTGTGCCCATCTCTAGTGTGTGTGTGTGTGTGTGTGTGTGTATGTATGTTTCAGTTCACTCTGTCTTACAAACCTGGAATACCGTCCCACAAATAGTAGGATTTTACTTCATTGGTAACTCCTTTATTTTAAGCATCTACATAGCAGAGTTTAAGGAATTACCTTGTAAATGTAATCAGCCACCATCCTAATTCCAAGATATGACCCTACAAATTCTTAGCTGGCATTATAGTTACATATTTTGCAAAGCCAAAACAAGCAAACAACAACAACAACAAATAAAAATACCAGCCAAATATAATTTGTTTTCCCATTCCTGAAAGTGTTTGAAATAGATATTGGGGGCCCCAGCTTGAAATAAAGAGAATAAAGAGGGGAGACAACTGCTTTTTGGATTAAACAAGGGCCACAACTTTATTAACATCTTATTAAACTATTAAGAGATAAAGGAGCCAACGTAGTGCAATAGGTAGGGATCAGGAACTCACTAAGAGATCCATATCCCAGGTGACACTCTGTGAGATCCTCATAAAAGATCTAAAATGCACCAGGACTGCTCTCAGCTACTTACTAAGCCTAAATTATTTTCTTACATTTTGCCCATGTTCAAATTCAATACTATTTACGGCCAGAGGGCTACCAAGCACCCATTGGATGCCAATCTGGGATCTCACATGAATCTAATAACCTATGCACTACCCACTGTTACGACCTAAGCTGAGTGACAACCTAGAGCTCTTAGTTGATAATGGGATGTGTGACAACCCGCTGCCACCCACAGCCAATCAGAGTGGCAGTCAAAAAATCCCATCTGGCCCTGAAGCAACCAGCTAATACCATTATCAACCAGAAGGGCAGGGCGGAGGGGTCTCAGTGGCGTCAGGGTGAAAACGCTGGGGAAGTTGGGGCAGATCCTTTATATAGCCTGCCCCAACAAAATGGATCCCCTGTGCCACCATTTTGTGCCTCATTCAAGCGCAGAGGGGGAGAAACCCCTTGCCCGATTTTTGCCAGAGTTTGGAGGTACCATTTCATTACTTTAGATCTGAATACTGGCCTATAAGACATGATTCTCTTCAAAGAGAATATCTTCATCTTGTAGCCATCTCAACACTCAGTAGTAGAGATGGGCACGAAACAGAAAAATGGTATTTCGGTTTTTCGTTTGTCGTTGAGAGGTCTGTTTCGGTTCGGTTCTGTTTGTCGGGAATTTTTTGAAAAATTTCGTTACCGTTTTTCGTTTTTTCGTTTGTCATTTCTACCTGCTTTTTGCACGATTTTTAAAGCATTTCCGTGTGCAGGCATCCCCCAATGTCCCAGACCAGAGGGAAAACACTTAAAAAATGGATGCTGGCAGAGACACAGTATAGACTAGGTATGCAGGGAGGCTGCAAAGGCAGCGGCGGGCGTTGCCCAGGGTGCAAGGCAGCCGCAGAGTGACTGCACTGCGGGGCAGGGGAGGGTACTCACTGAGAGGTACGCAGCACGCACGCACACAGGGAGGCTGCAGGACTGAAGCTAGAGTCGCAGAGAGAGCAATCCCACCCTAATTCCCACCAGAGACTGCAAGGAGGACAGAGGCTGCCAGACCTTTTTATGCCCTCTGTGGCTGCCAGACCTGCCCGCCCAGTCTGTAACCTGGGCATGCTATTGGTTGAGCATGATCCCACATCACATGGCTTGCTTCCATTTTGTGGCTGGTGGCGACATCCATTTTAAAGGGAAAAGAAAAATACATTGCGATGGGAGAAGACAAAAACAAATGTTTTAAGGACTCCAACCCTCCCTGGTAGGTATTATCAGACAATATAAATAATTATCACTGCGTTTTTACGGATGTCCAGGGTGTTCTTTAACATTTAAAACAGCTCATTTCATTGCGCGTCACCATTAATGGAAACAAAACATAACGACCACAATTTTTGTGGTTCTGTTCGTTTCGTCCCATTTTCATCACAATTTTCGTTTGTCATTTCGTTACGTAACGGAAATGACAAACGGTAATGGAAACGAAAAAATGTTCGTTCCGTGCCCATCTCTACTCAGTAGAATGAGAAGGAAGGTATGATACAAGATTGGAAGGTTTGGTTCTAGATCATCCCAGAGTACAGAACTTGCAATAATTTTCTCATGCTCCAGGAAGCCAGATGTCTTTTGAATATAAGGAAAAACTTCATAACAACAATGCAATCACCTTGGGAGGTGGTGAACGCTAACCCAGGAAGCATTCAAGAGAAAATTGGACCACCATCAGTCAGAGATACTTTGATTTAGATTCCTATCCTGAGCAGGGGATTGGGCTCAATGGCTTTATAGGCCCCTTACAACTGAATTAGTCTATGACTCTAAGAGGCTGCAACACTGGAAACCTGTGGAAATCCTCCACAACCAATTAGTGATACTATGGCTGTGAAACTATGAAAGCAAGTTGCACCATAAAAACAATGATGTTTATTTATTTATTTATTTATTTATTTATTTATTTATTTATTTATTTATTTTATTTATTTATTTATTTATTTATTACATTTATTACATTTATATACCGCCCTTTCTTTCGAGATGGAACTCAGGGTGGTGTACACTAAGAAACAACTGGCAACAGACAAACAAGAGAATCGGAGACAAACTCCCAGTAAAAATAGGGGGGTACAATACCCTCCACAAAGGATGGCGTAGGTGGCAAACACAAAACAAATTAAATAAAAATTAAATTAAAAGGTCGCCAAATGCCTCCTTGAAGAGATGAGTTTTCAAAGCTTTTTTAAAGGCAGGCAGGGACAGTTGTGATATAATATAGTCATACCTTAGCCACCGGGGTAAGGAATTGATTTCAAAATAACTAGGTGTTCCTCATTAATCACTTCCAAACACTAGGTCACCAAATAACTGAAAACCAAAAGTGTCAGCAGAAAACAAACATTATAAATGTTCTTAATAATTTCTTCCTGATTGAGGACTGTCAGTTTCATGTTACAAAATGGTTTTATTGTAAGTAAAGGTATATGATTGCAGTATATTTATAGAGCAGTGCAGTTGGTTCAGTCCAGGACGTTCAGAAGGATTATTTTGGAGGTCTCAATGCAGTATTACCAAAACAACAAAGTGAATCAATGTTTGAGTGACATGAAGCAGCGAAGTAATGCTACAAATGATGTGTAGGTGACACATCAAAACATCTACATGTTTAGACTGTTTGTACATCACAGAGAATCCAATTTGAACAGCTAAAGTGGAAAGTATCAAGTGTTGCTGCCAATAAATTTTGGCACATGAAAACAGAATATGGAACACAATAGCAAATTACTTGTTCCTGATAGGCCCACCAAGAATGAAGTTCCGCTTGTTAATTCTGATGAATTTTATGTTTTGAAGGGATGGGAGAATGCTGGTAATCACTGCATGATGATAGCAGCATTTTTAAAAATCTGGTACTTCATAAGTGGTGCATCAATATTAGTTAAGAATTCTGGTCAAGAATATTACTCTCAATATTATTAACTTACCAACATTTTATTTTTAAGACTTTTTTGTGTTTTGCTTAAACCTGGGAAGTGAATCAAAATCAGGACTATAGATGGGGACTATGTCTGTGAAGATTCTCAGTCATCCAGGTGAGTTTATCTGGAAGTTGAGTCATGATTACTGGACTTCTTTTTTGAGAGATAGAAACGTTTCGCTGTTCATCCAAACAGACCGATGAAGCTGTTCGGATGAACAGCGAAACGTTTCTATCTCTCAAAAAAGAAGTCCAGTAGCCATGACTCAACTTCCAGATATAGACGGGGAAGAAGTTTGGTGGTTTTAAGTTTGTGGTAGTTTGTTCTTTCTGCTGAACAGATATTAAGCCCTTCCCAGCCCTATCTTCTCCATTGGGGGCCCACTCAGAGGCAAGATTTGGAAGAGGTGGGGCAGAGAAGCCAGGGTTCTTCCTCTGGGTCAGTGCCTGCTGGAGGATCCAGAGTTCAGAAACACCTATTACCTGTTCAGCCAAAAAAGACACCATCTCGAACCACTGAACCAGAAGTTCATGGCTGTCTCCAACCAGGAAACATTTGAACGTGGCAAGATGATCATGCAAATCCAAATGTAGGTTAGTTATAATACCAATACTGTCATGCAGCCCAGATGAAATATATTATTAATTGGTTTATTAAATACATGTATAATCTATTTTTCTAGGAATAATAACAATCAAGGGATTAGGGCAATGGAAACGCAGCATAGCATGCACCCACATCAGTCTGTGACTTCACAGTACCCCACCTGACCTCTAATTTGCTGGACTCCTGCAGTGCATTGGTTTCACATTTAAAAATATGGTGCCAAAGGACAAGAAGTTTGGAAAATGGTGGCCTAAACTAGAGATGGGCATAAAACAAAATATAGTGTTTTGTTTCATTTTTAAAAATTTTGTTTCGTTATTAATGAATTTTTAAAAGAATTTCTGAAATGAAATGAACCAAAACAAAATGATATGTTATGCTATAAAATGGCTCCCTGGGTCCTAGAGGCACCAAATTTGATGGACAGCTTCCTTAGACACTTCCCTTTAAACCCTTCAAATTTGGAGAGGTTTTGGGTTCAGGGGTCCTAGTTATTACACTTCAAACTGGGTCCCCCAGGAAAAAATCATTTGTAATTGGAAAGTTATGTACTTGAAAATAGTGATCCCAAGCATGTAGCAGCATAGAAATTACAGCAGAGCTTCCACATGCTCTTCCATATAAGACCTCCAAATTTGGATACCTTTGCATATTAGTAAGCCAAGTTATTCAACTCCAAATTGGGTCCCCCCGGAAAAATTTTGTAATTAGAAAAGTGTCTTTTTATTTCTTTTAAAGGAGAGGGTTCATTTTGGTTTGGTTTCTCTTTCACTTCTCCTTAAAAGGGAGCAAAAAATGTTGGTTCATTTTGTTTCACCATGAAATACTTTCTACCATTTCATTTCTTAAAAACAAGTCATGCCAGACTAATTTGATCTCTTTCTTTGATAGAATTAAAGACCTAGTGGATGAGGGGAACACTGTGGATATTGCTTATCTAGATTTAAGTAAGGACTTTGATAAGATTTCCCATGGTATACCTGCAAAGAAGTTAGGGCGTTTATACACGACCCCTAAGCTCCGCTGCAAATGGCTGCAAGCTCTGGAGCTTAAAAATGTTTCCCCACCAGCTCCGGAGTTTGCAGACAATTAAGTGCGACCCTGCCCACTTTATTTTATTTATTTATTTATTTATTTATTTATATTTGCACTTATATACCGCTCTGTTTCCCATAAAAAGGACTCAGGGCGGTTTACAGCAATAAAGATAAAACAATAAGTCAATACAACAGCTAAAACAGTAATTTCCAATTTCCGGGTTAAAAAACAACAACAGTTGGATCCCTGGAGATCACCAAAGGCATCACGGAAAAGATAGGTCTTTAGGTTTTTCCTAAATGACGCCAGCGAGGGAGCCAGCTGTAATTCACCGGGAAGCTTGTTCCACATAGTTGGTGCCACTACCGAGAAGGCCCGTCCTCGAGTTCTTGGTTTACGGGCCTCCCTCGGAGCGACAATCCTCAGCGAAAGGGCCATCGAGGAGCGGGTGGGTCGGGCTAGATCTGATTGTCAGGAAAGACGCTCCACCAAATAGGCAGGGGCCAAGCCATGGAGGGTTTTGTAAACCAAAACCAACACCTTGAACCTTATTTGGGAGGCAACGGGTAACCAGTGCAGGCGAGCCAGGATGGGGGTGGCGCGGTCAAAGCGGCGCGCACCAACCACCAGCCTGGCCGCAACATTCTGGACCCGCTGCAATCGCCGGACAAAGTTCAAGGGGAGCCCCATGTAGAGAGCGTTGCAATAGTCCAGCCTCGACATGACCAATGCCTGTACCACAGTCCTCAATGAGGCCTCATCGAGGTATGGGCGAATCTGGGCGATAAGCCTTAGGTGGTAAAAGGCCGACCTGACCACGGCTGACACCTGGGATTCCAGGGTCAGATCCGGGTCCAGGACGACGCCCAGATTCCTCACTCTTTGCGCCAGCTGGAGGGCGGACCCACCCAGACTGGGAAGAGGGCCACAATACCCCTCCGAGGTACCCCCGAAGAACATAACCTCGGTCTTGCCAGGGTTGAGCTTGAGTCCGTGCATCCTGGTCCAGTCCAGAACCGCAGCCAGGCAACGGTCAAGGGTCCGAACGGCCTCCACTGCACCGGTGGAAAAGGAGAGACAGAGCTGTGTGTCATCAGCGTACTGATGACAGCAGACTCCATAACTCCGGATGATCTCAGCCAGCGGCCCAGCGCACTGTTCTTGTACCTTCTCTTTGGAGGTGAAAAATCTTTGATGCGGTGCAAGGATAGTGAGTGCGGGGCTCTCCTCGTTTCTGTTTGCTGCTTTTTGGCTCCCGCCCCTTTAAGAGCTACTTTTACAGAGACGAGGGGGTTGGACTTGATGGCCTTACAGAGACGAGAGGCAGAACGAGGTGAGCGGCATGCTTTTCTTTCTCTTTTTCTTCCTCCCTCACACAGCCAGCGACCAGGAAGTGCGGAGGGGGTGGGGACAGAGGAAGAGCGACGAACCCCTAAGATCTCTGGTCCGAATTTCAGTGGCCAGCGGATCTTAGGGGTCGTGTAAAAAGGCCCTTAGTCAAAAGTGGGATAGATAGTGCCACTGTTGGATGGATTTGTAATTGGGTGACTGATCGCACCCAAAGGGTGATCATATATAGTTTGTCTTCAGCTTGGAGAGACGTGACTAGTGGGGTACCCCAGGATTTTGTTCTGAGTCCAGTGCTATTCAATATTTTTATTAATGACTTGGAAGAAGGAATAGAGAGTATGCTAATTAAATTTGCAGATGATATTAAATTGGGAGGGATTGCTAATTCCCTAGAGGATAGGAAGAAAATCCAAAATGACATTGACAGACTAGAGTGCTGGGCCAAAGATAACAGAATGAGTTTCAACAGAAAGAAATGTAGGGTGCTGCATCTAGGTAAAAAGAATGAATTGTACAGATAGAGAATGGGAGACACCAGGCTGGAAAATAATACATCTGAAAGGCATCTGGGAGTCTGGGTGGACCACGAAATTGAACATGAGTCAGCAGTGTGATGCCGTGGCCAAGAAAGCCAATGTGATTCTTGGTTGCATCAACAGAAGCATCGTGTCTAGATCGAGGGAAGTGATAATAACATTCTATTCTGCTGTGGTCAGACCCCACCTGGAATACTTTGTCCAGTTCTGCATGCCTCAATTTAAGAACGATGTTGACAACCTTGAATGGGTCCAGAGGAGAGTGACCTAGTTAAAGGTCTGGAAGAAATTTCTTAGGAGGCTTAGGGAGCTGGGAAAGTTTAGCCTTGCAAAAAGAAGAGTAAGAGGGTATATGATAGCTATGTTTAAATATTTGAAAGGATGTCATATAGAAGAGGGAACAGTTCCCCCCCCCCATGGCTTCAGAGACTAGGACTTGGCCCCATGTTTTCAAACTACAGGAAAGAAAGATTCAATTTAAACATTAGGAAGAATTTCCTGAGGGTTAGAGCTCTTCAGCAGTGGAATATGCTGCCATGGAGGGTGGAGGAATCTCATTTGGAGATTTCTAAGCAGAGGCTGAATGAGCATATGTTGAGAGTACTGTGATGGGGGTTCCTGCATGGCAGGGGGTTGGACTGGATGGCCCTTAAGGTCTCTTCCATTTCTATAATTCTATGATTCTATGCCTAATTTCTTCCAAGAAAAATTTTCTACTAGGTGTTATAAGATTGATAACAAGGGATTCACAGGACATTTAAAAATGAATCAAGTCAAAATAATACCATATTGGACAGCACAAAGTTCTGTAACTTTAATAATGTGGTATGGAAATGCAGCTCATGAAAATTCAAAGAGCATTTTCAAAAGAATTTTGAAGTTAGAAGCTAGAAGGTTTTTATACAGAATACGCACACAGGAGGAGGTACAATTGAGCAAACCTATGCAGTTGGTGGCTACAAGAAGAGAACAGCCACTGGGATATATAATAGAACAATGCAAAAATGAAGTGTTGTTTGCAAGTGGTGCTTAACTTTATTAAGCCAAGAGAATTTTGTTATGGAAAATGTGTGTCTAACAAAAGGGAAATCGCTTTGTTGCAAGCTTGTACATGAGATGTCTTTGGGAAGCAAAGGCTTCTTGTTCCTTTCAGTTGAACTATTGCCTTCAAAATGTTTAATTTGATGTTCCAGACAGACTGTCTGAAGTGCCTTTTTACTAGTTTCCTTTTTAAAACTTTCAGTTATTTTTCTAGTAAATATAACTAATTTCTTCTCAAAGTTTGGAAGGTGCAATATAAAAGCAATTTGTTATTTGCTTTCTTATAGAAAAGGAACTTGTTATTGTTCATTTTACATCTCTTTCATAACTAGTTTGATGGTGTATCATGTACCTTGCTCTTTTTTGATTGCTTTTTTATTCCTTTCAAAAGGTGTTTTAAATAATGAAAATGGCTTAGCGTTGGGAGGGAAAAACTCATCAGATTTACCCCCACCCCGTTCGTGCCCCTCTCGCGGAAAAAGTAGCAATTTTACAACTCATGACATTATTTTGCATTAAAATCCCCTTCTCAATGCAAAGGTTATCAGGCTATGGATAGTCATTACCTGTATGTCTCTGAATATTCTCGGTCATCTAGATGAGTTTATCTGGAAGTCGAGTCATGGCAAGTGAACTTCTGTTCTTGAGAGATTGAAATGTTTTGCTGCTCATCCGAACAGCTTTGTTAGTCTGGGGAAAGTGTGTGGCATAATCATTAAATAACACGAAACAACATGATACAAATGCAAGACCAGGCTACAAGTGATAGCTTTATAGGCCAGATTTCAGTTAAATAACATGGGTAGTTGATTAAAAAAACCCACCCAATCATTGATTAGACATAATCATCAAATTTGAGTTGTATAAGCATGGATTTTTTAGATTGCTTTCAGCACAATATTTTTATTCCTCACATACACCTAGGACTGCTTAAGCTGCTGCTAGGGGGGTGCATTCCAACTTGTATTCAAATATTTGCCATACAAATAAAAATTGTCCTGCCCTGAGCTGATTTGGAGGTGGGAACAATTTGTTTTTTCACACACACACACACACACACACACACACACACACACACACACACACACACACACACACACACACACACACACACACACACACACACAGTGGTACTCCGACTTAAGAGCAATTCGACTTAAGAGCAGAAAACTGTTGGTGTTTGAACTGCCACCTTACAAATTTTAGATATGGTCTGCTTGACTTACAAATATTGATTTCAATTTTTTTGAATTTTTTATCTTATTTTTTCAATTTTTAGATAGGTACCCTGACTTAAGAGTAGTTCGACTTAAGAGCATGCATTTGGAATGGATTAAATCAGTAAGTTGCGGTACCACGGTGTGTGTGTGTGTGTGTGTGTGTGTGTGTGTGTGTGTGTGTGTGTGTGTGTGTGTGTGTGTGTGTGTGTGTGTGTGTGTGTGTGTATTTCTGGATCAGGTTTGGTGAGAAGGAGAAAATTTAAATATGGAGAATAAAGTGAACTCGCAGACTGTAGGCAAAGCTCCTTCCAGCTTGCTTATTTGCTGGCTTGTCTGCTTGACCCTCCTTCCCTACTCCACTTTGAGCCAGGCTCATGGAAAATATGTGTTTCAATTGTGGAACTGCATTGACTGCATTGACTGATTTCATAAGAACACCATTGTTTCCATGTTTACTTTCCACTAGAGATGGGCACGAATTAAAAAAATGGCATTTTGGTTTTTCATTTTTCATTGAGAGTTCCATTTCGGTTCATTTGTTTTTTTGTGAATTTTTGGAAAAAAATCATTTTCATTTTTTGTTTTTACCCGCTTTTTGCGTGATTTTCAAAGCGTTTCCGTGCGCGGGCGTCCCCCAATGCCCCAGACCAGAGGGAAAACACTAAAAAAAATCGATGCTGGCAGAGACACAGTATAGACTAGGTACGCAGGGAGGCTGCAAAGGCAGCGGTGGGCATTGCCCAGGGTGCAAGGCAGCCACAGAGTGACTGCACTGCGGGGCAGGGGAGGATACTCACTGAGAGGTATGCATGCACGTACACAGGGAGGCTGCAGGACTGAAGCTAGAGTCTCAGAGACAGCAATCCCACCCTAACTCCCACCGGAGACTGCAAGGAGGACAGGGGCTGCCAGAGCTTTTTATGCCCTCTGTGGCTGCCAGACCTGCCCAGTCTGCAACCTGGGCATGCTATTGGTTGAACATGATCTCATCACATGGCTTGCCTCCATTTTGTGGCTGGCAACATCCATTTTGTCATCCTTAAAGGGAAAAGAAAAATACATCGCAATGGGAGAAGACAAAAACAAATGTTTTAAGGACCCCAACCCCCTGGTAGGTAATAATTTCAAATAATTATCACATTAACGCTGCATTTTTATGGATGTCCAGGGCGTTTTAATACCCAAGAAATCAATATTAGGCATCTGGGAGCCATTTTGGGTCAATATCCCCTAACTCCCCTTAAAGGAAAAAAATACAGCGATCTGAGAAAAGACCTAAATGCACGTTTTAAGGACCCCAACCCCCCTGGTAAGTATTATCAGACAGTATAAATAATTATTGCTGCATTTTTATGGATGTCCAGGGTTTTTTTTAACATTTAAAATAGCTCATTTCATTGCGCATTGCCATTTACGAAAAACAAAATGCAATGAACCTAATTTTCGTGTTTCTGTTCATTTTGTTCCATTTTCATCACAATTTTCGTTAGTCGTTTCATTATGTAACGGAATGAATAACGAATAACGGAAATGAAAAAAGTTCATTTCATGCCCATCTCTACTTTCCACTCCTCATAATGGATTTTTTTCCTTTTGGCATGCTGTTTGTAGCTTTAACATTACCTTTTAATATTCTATGATGACCTTCTAATTCTTTGTTCTTAATTTGAATATATCTTAAATGTTCTGGACTGTATATTGTCCCTCATTATTATAAGCCATCTTGGGTTCTTTTTCCAAGGAGAAAGGTGGGGTAAAAACATTCTAAATAAATAAATAAACTTAAATGAGTGGCCCTAATCAATAGTACAGTTTGTTAAAAAGTCTAGCCTATTGCTTGGCCCTTGTGTGTTTGGCACCCACCCTCTCTGGGATATATACAGGTACCCACAACAGGGGAAAAATAATTTATCCAATAAGGCCCACAGCAAGCATTTAGAAATTGAAAAGGTGTCTCTGCAAGTGAAGGTCACTTCAGGATTCACAAAGCAAAAGTAAGCATCTGTAGTAACTTAAGAATGGTGGACTACACTGGTCCCCTCTCTAAATAAAGTATGTTCTTTATTTTAGGGTAGGAGATGGAAATGCCACAACTCATTGTTTTATTTTCTTTCCAGTTTCAGTATTGGAGGCAGATTTATTTTTTACCATTCCTTTCATTGTTCGCTCCAGTGTATTCCTTCACTGATCACAATGCTCAAACATGGAAGAATTTGTTTACTCAAATCAATTGTAGAACCACAGAAAATGTTTATTAAAAACAAAACCATTAGCATGACAGAAACATGTTCCAACAGCAGTATTGACTCTGGAGCTGAGAACAAATCGAAACCTACCACCCACAAATCAGAATGTGGCTTACACTCTGAAACAGTTGCAAAATTCCCCCTGCTTTGAGCAGCATCCAATCTGTGAAAAGCCTGCAAAAACAAGAGAAACTTTTAAATGGGGGTTCTATATGTTTCTAGGCTTTTCTCAGCTTGCTGACATGCTGTAGGAATTTATCAGCCTGGGCATCTGTCCCAGTGCTAGTGAGTTTCACTAAGCAAGCAAAAGAGTTTTTATTTATCTTTAAACCTTATTTATTTATTTATTTATTTATTTATTTATTTATTTATTTATTTATTTATATACCGCTCCATCTAGCTACATGGCGACTCTGGGCAGTTTATAAAGTTGAACAGATATCAAACAAACAAAACAATACACTAGATAAACAATCCAATAAATAGAAACATAATAACCAATAAAACAATATATATCAAGGCACAAAAACATGAGCATGAAAAAATAATATACACAAATAGCGAATCATAAATATTGTAGATTAATACCCAGGGAAAGCCTTTTTAAATAGCCACGTCTTTAGATGTTTCTTAAAGATATGGAGGGAAGATGCCGGACAAATCTCAAGGGGAAGTTGGTTCCAGAGATGAGGGGTCACCACTGAGAAAGCCCAATTTCTTGTCAAAAATTTATGGGTCTCCTTCAGCAGCAGCACCCTCAAATGTCAAATCTTAAGTATCAGACTTAAGGAAGCATGTGTAAAATTAGGGTAATATTTTTTACTAACATAATATATCAAGTGAACATCCTGCATCTCCATATGAAGACTGGGATATTGAGGGAAGCAAAGGAAGAGAGAAGTAACTCCCTAAACTCAGAATTCTCATGCTTAGCTTAGAAATCATTTTGGGATTATTGGCATGATATGCATTCTATAACTAGTTAGGAGATGGACATATACATACCACTGTGTTGTGAACCCACCCCTGTGTTTACCAAAAATTTCAACAGCTAATTCCAAGCAGAAAGGAAAGTTCTGCCAATATAGTAACATGGAGACAACACATATGCCATTGTAGTCCTAGAGCAAGTGGTGCATTCCCATATTATTATACTAGTAGAGGTTTCCACCCCACAGATGCTTAATAGATTATTGTCCAAAGTCTTTACAGAAAAGGCATTCTTACAGCCTCAGTAGGTGACACATGTTATCCTTCCACTCTCACATAATTACACTTAAAATGGTGGCTCCGCCTGACATTTATTTTCAGGCGGGGCTTCTTTGCCCGCCGGATGAACGTGGGTGCAAAGTAGAGCTCCCTACGGAGGCTGTGTGGGTGGGGAGCAAGCCTATTATTTAAGGCTCTGCGTGCTCCTCGCCCTCTGCCTTCGCAATTAGGAGCTCCCCTCCCTCCCGTCCTTTATTGTGGATGTGAAGCTTGCTGGTCGTTTCAGGGCCAGATGGGAATTTTTGTCTGTCACTCAAATTGGCCCAGAGTGGCGGTGCATTTTCGCCCATCCCATCATCTGCAAAGCGTGGCTGGGTAATTTTATTTAAAATCCCAGTTTTCAGTCACAATTAGTGGTGAGCGCAGGTGGTCTGTTAATTTCAGTATGCCCCTCCGTTATGGAGCATCTTTAAGGTGCTGGGCAGCCCTCATGGATAAATTCAATAAACTAGAATTAGCAATGTGTGTGTGTGTGTTGTGTCATTACAGTCGTGACCGACTCTTTGTGACTCCATGTCCATGGAGTTTTCTTGGCAGGAATACTGGAGTGGCTTGCCAGTTCCTACTCCAGTCGCCTACAGCACCTGGTATTCCCTGGTGGTCTCCCATCCAAGTACTAACCAGGGCCGACCCTGCTTAGCTTCCAAAATCAAGCGAGATTGGATGTGCTTAGGGCACTTAGGCAAATAGAATTAGCAATAGGTATTGCTAAATAGGAGCCCCTGTCAGGAAAAAGAGGGCTGCCAACGGTTAGGAGATCCCGGAGGATAAGATGGCTCTAGTACCTGTTATGCATCTTACCTGAGGCATTATACATCATGCCGGATGAATCTCTTATTAATCGGAGGGGCTGACAAGTTAGTGTGGTATATAAATGAAACAAACAAACAAACAAACAAACAAACAAACAAACAAACAAACACCTAATGGAGCTACCACTTGCACTACGGCACAGGTCCTCTTTAATCTACAGTTAATACAGTATAGTTAATTAATGCTGTTAATAAATTGTGGCCCTTATTAACTCCAGAAACTTTGTCTCATCTCTTTATTTCATTCTGGGTGGGCAATGTGGATAAGAAGTATTCTCCTTAAAATGATGTAGCATAATTTGGAAGCAATAAGGTTGTGGGTGACACTTTCGTCCCTCACTTTGAGAGGCAGCAGACTTCTGTGGGGTCTCCAAATCCTTGTAATAGCCTCCAGAGATTTACATGACATAAACCTTGTGGTAAAAATCTGGATATTTCAAACTGGGTACCCTAAGAGTCCCATGCACAATTGCCCAGAATTCCTTAGAGTATGGAGACGAAGACCACAGAGTAGGTATGGGGTCCCATTTCCCCTCCACTGTGCATTCATCAGAACATGTGAAAAGGACTAATACACAGATATTGTAGAGGGATTGGGCATATGTGAGTCATCTGATCCCCAGCTCTTTCAATAGCACCTCGAACCTGCTGTGAACTAAGTGACTCTTAGCAGGTAATTAAGTAACTGAGCTATTTGAAGTATTATATGGCACCCACCACCTCTGATATCTTAATGTTTTCCAGCCATCTTGGAAGCTAAAAGAAAAGTCATTGTACTACTTACTCCTTTGAAGCAGCTTCAGCTGAGCACTCTGATTCCGGGAATGTGGGATATAGTTACATTAGCAGCCTTTAAAAAATATAATACAAATCTAGCTTTAGATCACATGTTTCAAGCAACTTAATTACACCACACAGACCAATTTCTTGTCAACTCTTCTACATTTCCCAAAGATAATCCTATTTTATATGTATTTTTAAAGTGCTGATTTCACCTTCAAACGTGTAGATGACTTTCATCACACTGACAGTGTGTGTTTATTTTTAGAGACTCCACAGGAACCCCCGCCCGCCTGCCCTAACACAGATAGGTAATAATATTTCTATTGCTGTCCTCATCTGTGCTAGTTAATTAGAGATTTAGGAGCATTTTTAACAACACATGCATACATACTCGCACACATGCAGCATTTTTGCCATGATAAAATATTATGTCAGTCCCAAGACAGCAAACTGGGTGGCAAAGAAAAAAAAACCCATTAAAAACCTGATATAAAACTGTACATACTTTCCAGTAGGCTTAGCAGAAAATTCTTATGTTGCTTTTGTTTGTACACATTACCCTTCAGGCCAACAACGTTGTGTTATTCAGCTATATTTAAATATATATTTCCTCTGGTTTAGGAGTCAACTCCCCTCCCTCTCCATTCTTTGTCCAGCTGTATTTTCAAGCGTACTGTATTTCTTGAATGCTGTCAGTTCTCTACAAGGGTCTATTAGCCTTTTAAAGGAGTCAGATTTCAAGGATCAGGTGCGAAAGACAGACCTGTGTGATGCACGTCGCTGCACTGCTGTTCATCCTCAACACTTTGCACAATGTGAGAATGTTTAATAATTCCGACCCAAGCTATAGATAAAAATCTTGGGTGTCACATCGCAAGCGACAGTGCTGGTGTGAGATTTGCAGTAAAACAATATTCCAGCTCCAGCGATCCATTACCGAAATGAAATAGCCGAGTCGAGCTGGGCGGGAATTGAGGGGAGAGGAAGGAGAGGTAAACATTTTTAGCCATTTGGTAACATTTCTGTCAATTATCACGAAACAACCCAAATGCACCTGCATAGCACAACAGCAAGACCTGAAGGGACATTCTGGGACAAATCACCTCTTTAAGCTATTTCTGCAATATTACTTTTTTCTACATCATCCACTAACATGTTTAACCTCAAAAGAAGTCCAAGCCAGCTGATCACCAAATATAAATAAGCATCCTCTCCTCTCAGTAAAGTAAGTGGCAACAAGAACAGGGAAAGGATAAGCGCAGTAATCACCAGAAACTTCACACTCAGGGAAAGTCTCTGGAGAGATTTCTGGCTGGGAAAAAGATCCTCCCAGCTCAGTTTTAATCAGTCCATCCCATCTGTAATAGCTTTAGAAAATTGTTAATGACATAAAGTGACAGTCGAAGGGCTTTCTGGTCTGTCAGGATAGAGTTTCTATGAGATCTCTGACAAACTACTGCTACGCAGGCCTCAAAGCTTCTGGAAAATGATCTGGATTACAGAGGAATAAAGTTGATATGTCAGCAATCACAACCGGGAAACCTAAAAAGAAAAGGCTTCCTTAATGCTGCTCTTCAAAGATATATATGGAAATACTAAGATCTGCCTGCCTTACTCCAACCACACAAGGCGGCTGATAATACTTGAGTTATAGGGCAGCTTCGTAGACACGGTAAAGTATACACATCTATGAATAAGGGTGGAAACAAACCTTTAATGATTCTGTGTTGCATTGTGAAAGGCCTTTACGGTCAAATCTACTGATTACGCTCAATCCTGAATAGCATTCTAATGAGCAATGCTGTTTACTCATTACAATGTTCAGGGAAATGTACAAATAGAAGTATGAATGCAAATTTTTGACCAGTCAACTGTTCCATAATTAACATTGGGAAAATGTAGATTTCGATGCCCAGGACAACAGTAATAACTACTACTATTACTAATTTGTATGATAAAAGCCAGCTCATGTATTGTACCTCAATTATTTCATGTATGAAAATGAGAATAATGCATATAGAAAATCCAAACCACTGCAATTTGATGCACAATTCAACACTGTGCTGAAAGATCAAATAGCACAATAACATTCCTGCTATTATATAAACTACTGGGTGAAATTCCAGGCTAATTTGCAAGTAGGGGAAATTAACTGACTTTTGTGAACTTGTTCTTTTATCCCATTTATCAGTGAGATCAGAATCTGGCTCAGTGTTTTTGGCTTATGGAACATATTTGCATCTGTGCATTTGAATCACCCAGGAGGCATTGGATAGAAGGGTTCCAAAGGGAAATTTGCCCACAATCTATTCCGCAGAAAGAAGTGTAATCTTTTCCTCCTTATACTTTTTTTGGTTTCCAGACAATTTGCTTTATTAATGACAACAAAACGATTTTAACATGTGCACATATTTAGCCAGGACTGAACTATTCTGGTTTCTGTTCAACACATTTCTAGATACACCATTAGGCTGACCCCTAAATGCAAGTTACTTTTGTAGTCCCCCCCTTCCAGAGTTTGGAAAATAACTTTTCTTTTGTTCCAGAAAACTCATGGCTACATAGCTAATAGCCCTACTGGTTGAAGGATCATATTAAGTCTCTAGCACAGATTTATCGCTATAGTAGAAAATCAGGAACATGAGAAAGAAAGAAAAAAAGAAAAGAAAGAGAGATGGGGATATTGTGATGCAGTGAAACAGGTAGATCAACTAAAATTGAATTAGAAATTCAAAGGCTTTTCGATAATGCAACAATGACAGCTGGGTATGAATGAATTGTGGGCAGGTGAAAAAAGTGAAGGAAAGCGGACTGGGCAGAGCTAACATGGAGAAGAAAAGCACAATGCAAGTGTATTAAGAAATGTGAGCAAACTTTATGGGAGGTATGTGTGCAAGAAGTAGTGGCACATCCCAGCATGTGGAGAAATACCGTAATTACCTCATGGGTTTGGGTGCAAATACTGAGATGATAAAGACAGAGCAGTTCAAATTGACAGCAACAAAATCGGGAATGTTCTGGAACAAATGAGAAACACACTCTTGCGTGGATGAGCTCCTCAGTGCACCAGCTGATTTTCTTCTGAATTTTTTTAGCACATTTTATTTATTTATTTATATTTATATTTCTAGACCACCCGACTTTCCCTAGGAACTCTGGGTGGTGCAGAACATATGATAACAATACAAAATCCAACGTGTAAAATACAGACAAAGCATAAAACTACAACCATAAAGCCATGGCAGAAGCCAACATATTTTTGCAATATAATCCCTAGTGCTTCTTCCATGTCTGACACCATCTTGATTTTTTGCCATGTCTCATTCCTTGTTTTCTTTTCAAAGAGCAGAGAAAAAATGTGGAAAAAAATTAAAACAGAGTGCCTAGCTTTGCCCACAACTGTTGCCTGGCCAGAAGCTCTTCTGCTCTTTTTACATCATTCATTTTATGACAGAATATTGGAGAACACCTTTCTCTATTGACAGGAATGGGGATTTCCTAAAGTAGACATGCAGAAATACTAGCACAGATCTAGACAAGGACTGAACTAAAGGGGCACAGGGTGGTTCAGGCATCATCTGTAGGCACTTCTTTGGATCAAGAGACCAATGTACATCCTATTGAAAAATGGTATGCCCTAGCCTCCTACATAATTTTAGTAGGCTACAGGTTCTGGAGTCTGCCTTATCAGAGCTAGTCCATTGCTAAATGTGAGATTGATGCTCCAGCAGTGTGCCGAAACATCAGTCCAACAAACCATTCACCTAGTCACACCAGGAGCAGCCACAAGCATGGTCCTCAGTCCATCTGGATCACCAAGAGTGCTGTGAAGTCTGGGTGGGCAGAGAGACTACTAGAGAAGAATGGGTTACAACAAATAAAGCTAAAACAAGAGAAATTACAGCTGTCACCTTGCATTTCCCAGGAGCCCAGCTTCTCCTTTGAGTTTAAGACACCACCATTGTTTCTACTCTCATTTTTGGAAGTCACATTCTTCAGGCAGATAGCTTACACATCTGCCAGGCTCCTTTGGGGCTCCAAGTCTTTCCAGACAGGACTGGCCTCTGCATTAACACACTGCACTTCTGAAAGTGTGCTGGCAGCTGGGCCATAAGATTCTCCCCCTGCACTGGCTTCTTATGGCCATGAAAGAGCTTCTTCCTTATCTAAATGACTCGGCTGGGTGAGGCAGGACTCCCAGCTTCAGAGTGAATTGGTGCTTTCCACTTTGGAATTAGCTCTACGTCCTCATCGTGGCAACTCTATGCAGTTAATTCCAATGTTAGACTTTCAAGTGTTTGACTTATAGGACTACTTGAAGACATTAGGCTGCCTGACGTTGAGTAGCAAGAGGTGCCCTTCTTTGGAAGCTACAAAGGACTTGCCAATATGTTTGTTGTGCAAGGAAGAAAATTCCACAAACACCTTTCTCCTTGGTGTACAAATAAATTAAAAATCTAAGTGGCTTGTTGCACTTTTGTGAAATCCCAGGCATGCCGTCTGCTAGCCCTTGCTTGTTTATTTTAAAAAATGAAATGACTTTCAAATTAAAAGTATCCCAAGTGATATGCTAGTATTTAAAGACATGCAAATGAAGAGTAGGTGTGCATGGTTTACAAGATTACATGGGCATCACCTGCTTCTCGATAAAGATAACTACAGCCCTGAAAATTTACCTCTAATGGGAAATCAATATTTCTTCAAAAAATGCCTTCTTCCCCCAGCAATGACTGCAGCATTCTTTGGAGCTTGAATATATTTGGAAATAGGTTTTGCACTTGAACATTGAGTATGATCAATTTCTTTATCAGCGGTACGCCTCTGGGCTATTTCACTAAATTACATATTCCATGGCAAAATTATATTCCATTGCCAAGGCATTAGTCTCTATCCACAGTTTGTATTTTAATATCACAAGGGGTCTTTTTGTATGCCATTCTAGGTGGACGACTAAAATACTTTAGGGATAATTGAGTCCATTCTTGAAAATGTAACTCTGCCTTATTTAAAAAGGTATCCTCTGCAGAAAAATGAATAAATTCAGGGGAGGAGGGGGGGGAAACCTGCTATTTTATGCAGGAAAAAAAATAAGTCTGCAAGTGAGCTATACAGTATGTTTAATTCAGCTAAAGATTGCCTACTTCGTGTCTTAGCAGTTCCCTGGATGTACTTTCTCCATGCCATTCTGTTGTCCTATTTCCACCCTTTAATATAATTATTTAAGCTTACTATTCTGAACTGCTTGAATCACATGTGAACCTTATATTGTAATTTAATCTGTTTCCCTCTGTATTGTTATTAATAGTTAACACTACAAAATATAATTAATAGGAACTCTTTCGATTTAGGCATCTGAATAAGTAACATTATTTAAAATGTATTTGTAAAATTCCAATCAGAGAAGCTTAATTGCACCTTTATCATCTATTGTGGAACTTACTCTGGAGGTATTCAAAAGGTAGTAGTCTATTCAGTTGGTCTAGATTTAGACACACACACCCCGCAAAAGTGTGTGAGGGTGCTTGCTTGTGCACTACATGAAACTGCTTGTTGAACTGGAGTCTCTATAGCTCAGGATAGAGAGAGATGTATTAGTAGTCGTAGAAATCTCTTTAAGCCTGTGTGATAGAAATATTACTCCCAAGTAGACATGGGCACGGAGCAGCAAAATTCTCGTTTCCGTTTTTGGTTCTCATTATCGTTATGTAACGGGTAACGGTAATGAGAATTACTCCGCTCCAGCTCGAAACCGGACCGAAAAAGAAAAATTGGGTCTGATTTTTCATTGTCGTTCATGGCATCGCGGCGATCGTGCGATGCCAAGCAGCACAGAAAAAAAGTTTAAAAAAAACACCGATTCCCGGCGAAAAAAGCAGGCGAAAATATGCCTGCCTCAGTGAGGGCACCTACCAGAGAGGGGTGGTTTCTGGGGGGGTCCCGGGCCTCCCCCCCTCCTGTCCTGGGCTGCTGGTACCAGGCTGGGGGGGCATCCTCGTTGTCTCCATTTGCCATGCAGTGGGGGGGGGAATCCAAAATGGCGACCGCAATATATATTTTTAAATCGTGGTCCAAAAACCCACCAAAGCACCACAGAAACATTTGAAAATTAGATATTTTAAATGCCTGATTTTTATAATAGCAGCAGTGGGTTTTTCTTGCAATAAAACGTCTCCATTGATTTTATTTTATTTTATTTTATTTTTATTTTTTTACACCTGTTCAATGATGGGCTGGCCATGGGATGGGACCATGCAAATTTTTTGACCCATTCCACCAATCGCATGGCCAGGTTTTGACTGAGACTTCTGGATGTGCCAGAGGGCATAAAAAGCCCACTAACCCTAACCCTAACCCTAACCCTAACCCATACGCCAGTACACTGTCCTTCTTAGTTGGTCAGAGGCACCCAGAGGTGCAGCCCACTAACCCAGCGTAACCTTAACCATAACCCTAAGCCTAGCCCTTACCCTAACTCCAACCCTAACCCAGATCCATACGCAAGTACGCTTCCCTTCTTAGTGGGTCACAGGCACCCAGAGAGGTGCCTCCCAGCCAGAGCCCACTACCCCTACCCCTAACCTGTATGCCAGTACGCCAGTATGCTTTCCTTCTTAGTGAGTCATAGGCACCCAGAGAGGTGCCTCTGCCACTTACCCCCCAACCCTAACATAATGTATGGTACGCGGCGGCTACGCAAAACGCTTCCCTTCCCTTCCCTTCCCTTCTTAGTGGGTCAGACGTCAGAGGCACCCAGAGAGGTGCCTCCCAGAGCCCACTTACCCCAACCCCAACCCCAACCCCAACACAAACCACAAACGACAAATGACAAACGGAAACGACAAATTTTTGAAAATTTCCGCGACAAACGAAAACGACCCAAAACGGACCCGTCCCTACAAACGACAACTCGAAACATCATTTCTCCTGGTCGTGCCCATCTCTACTCCCAAGGGTAAATTTCTTCTGCTGGGTGGCCTGCATCCAAGTAATACATTTGTCACTGTTATGGGCCACCAAGTCAACTTCAGCATTTGTTGTTGTTGTTGTTCAGTCGTTCAGTCGTGTCCGACTCTTCGTGACCCCATGGACCACAGCTCACCAGGCCTTCCTATCTTCCACTGCCTCCCGGAGCTTTGTCAAATCCATATTGGTTGCATCGATGACACCATCCAACTATCTCATTCTCTGCCGTCCTCTTTTCCTTTTGCCTTCAATCTTTCTCAACATCAGGGACATTTCCAAGGACTCCTCTCTCCTCATGAGGTGGCCAAAGTACTGGAGCCTCAGCTTCAAAATCTGTTCTTCTAGTGAATATTCGGGGTTGATTTCTTCAGGATGGATGGGTCTGATCTCCTTGCAGTCCAGGGGACTCTTAAGACTCTCCTCCAGCACCACAGCTCAAAAGCATCAATTCTGCGGCGATCAGCCTTCTTTATAGTCCAGCTTTCACTTCCATACATCACTACTGGAAAAACCATAGCTTTGACTATCCTGACCTTAGTTGGCAAAGTGATGTCTCTGCTCTTTAGGATGCTATCTAGGTTTGCCATTGCTTTCCTCCAAAGAAGCAGGCGTCTTTTTATTTCGTTGCTGCATATGGTGACCCTATGAACAAGCAGTCTCCAAAATGCCCTGTTTTCAACCATTCCTGCTCAGTTCTTGCAAACCCAACTCCTTTGGTGAGTCAATCCATGTCATATTTGATCTTCCTCTTTTCCTACTGCCTTCTGCTTTTCTGTATGATATATTTTGCATACAGATTGAACAGATGAGTGGATAAAATTCTTTGTTTCCAGGAAACCATTCTTTCTCTCATATTCTGTTTTAAATGTCACTTCTCCACGATAGATACACATTACACAACAGGATAATCAAGTGCTGGGGAACACCTATTGTTTTTTCAAAACAAGCCACGGTTTCTCATGATCTATAAGGATTTACTGTAAAGCATAAACTAATGTTCTTCTGAAATTCTTTGTGGTGCTCCTGTAGCCAATGGACATTTCCAATGTGATCTTGAATGCCTCTTCCTTTCCAGAATTCCGCTTGAACTTTGGGCATTTTTCACTCCATATAAGGTAAAAGCCTTTGTTGCAACTCCTTGAACATCACTTTGGTTGCATGAGAAAATGGAACAATCATCCTATAATTACTGCACTTCTTGGAATATCCTTTTTGGCATTTAAAATGTATATTGAACAGTTCTGGTCATTGCTTTGTTTTCTATATTTGTTGACACATTCTTAGGATTTGACATTCTTTCTCTCAGCTTGAACTAGTTCTATTTGTATCCCATCTATCTCTAGTGAGCTCTTTCTTCCCAGTACTTTCATAGCAGTTTTCACTTTACTTTCTAGAATTGCAGGTACTTCATCATATGATTCTTCTTCAACAGAGGAGGTTCTCATCCTTTTATTTTTTCTGTATAGGTCTTCAGCATAGTGTTTCCACCTTTTCTCAGCAATGCAAACTGAGGTAGCAACCTAAACTTGCACCACAAGGTGTAGGATTAGTTCCTTTTGTTAAGTAAAGCATGATGTCCCCCAGTTCAGTCAAGTGCACCTTAGTTTGATGGCTTATTTGACTGTTCCTATTCTTCCTATTGGCAAAAAATGGCCATCTGGGAAGATTAAATACCAGTCTATTACCAAGCATTTCCGTATGAGCAGCAGGAATTCGGCTCCCAGAGTCTAGCATGAGCATTTGCATAACCTTAAAGTTACGATCCCCAAATTCTTAAAAATGAGACACTGCCTCTTTTATTGGGGGCTGTGTGGGAGAAATTCAGTTCTCCTTCCTACCTTCTTCACTTCCAGAACTCCCTGCTTTTTGATGTCCTATGCTGATACATTGCTGATGGGGGCTTTGCATCATGTGAATTGCTCAGTGAGAAAAAATATATATGGAGGTCCCATTGAAGCTTTCACTCTGTAACAGAGGATATCTAGAGGAGCAGACTGTGGGTGAACAGGAGTTAACGGGTTAACTAGTTTATACCATTATCAGCAAGGCTGCCTGCCTCGGCAAGAAGCTTAGGTCATGGTTTACTCTGTGCATGCTCTAGGCGTAAACAGGTATCCTATTGTTTCACTTATCTCTGTCTAAGCCAATGATAGCAGTTGAATGTGGCTTCATGCATACGTATGATTGACCTACTTGTACTCAATAAAGATTGCCGTGGGGGTGCGCACGGCAGAGAAAACTCTATCTTTCGTGCACCAGATACCACATCTGCAGACTCGATTTCTTTCTGTTCGCACCCTTTGAGGGCTGGATCCCTAGAGCAGACCTCTTCTTGACTCCTGAAGAGGCGCATCATATTGGGGATGGGGGGCATTAGGCTCATCCCTTTTTATATCACATATTGCCTCCCTTTCCATAATGTCTAGCAGGGTTATATAAGGTATTTTGGTTTTCAAAACCCTCCACGGTTTGGGACCTGAATACCTGGCGGAGCGGATCTCCCAGAGATCAACTGAGGCCAAACCTACTTGATCATCGCAGGCGCGCTCACTCAGGGTGGCCACTCCAAGAGAGGCACGGAAGTTGGTAACCCATAACTGCACCTTCTCCGTTGTTGGCCCCTCTCTATGGAACCAACTTCTGAGTGAGCTGCGCCTTGCAGAGTCCCTGCCTGCCTTCAGAAAGGCATTAAAAACCCTGCTTTTCAAGGAGGCATTTGGTGACCTCATTTCTTTTTACTTTTCCATTTATTATTATTATTATTATTATTATTATTATTATTATTATTATTATTATTATTATTATTATTATTATTATTATTATCCTTTGATCTGCCATTCCCCGCCAAGGGTTTTCCCTCTTTGCCACTTTTTTATTTATCTTGCCTCTGTTTTTCCATTGTTTCTGTTGTTTCAGCTGTCTTTTTAGCTGTTTTTAACTGGAAACCGCCCTGAGTTCCTTTTTGGAAAAAGGAGCAGTATATAAGTGTGCCAAATAAATAAATAAATAAATAAATAAATAAATAAATAAATAAATATTGTTGCTTTCTGCATATAGATTGTTGTTTCTAACTAAAAACATGGAGGTGCATTTTCATATCTAGGGGACTCCCCACTAAAGTGAACCCTACTGATTTCAGGTCAACAATATACCTTAGTAAGAGCACTGCCTTCAAATTAGGGGTGTGCTTCCAGTTTGGAATTTTTTGGAAACAAAGTGAAGCAGGAGCATTTGTCCATTTCTCTTCCAAGTGAAGCATGAAGCTCTCAGGGCTCTCAGAAATACTGAATTTTGTTCCAGTTCTTTTAAGGTTATAAATCCAAAGCAGTAGCTCCCAGTGCAGAGGATCTGAGATGAGTGACAGCTGGGCAACAATGCTCAGATAATCCAGGATGGATTCATGGACATATGGGAGCTGGAAAAAGAGGAAATTCCACAGCCCCTTAAGGAAGAAAGTAAGAGAGGAAAGAACTTGGCTGCATGCTGCAGGTGGAGAAAAAGTTGATGACACTAAGCGTCACTCTGCATCCTATGTCAGATCCCTTTCTTTTCCACATGTTCATGTTTTTTTATGAGATGGTCACATGCAAATGCCTACAGATACTTTAAATTTCCAGATACTGATCTATAGGCTAAAAATCGGCTCAAGGCAAACCAGTAAGGCAAACAATTTTAGCTGAATCAAAATGGATTGTATCTTCGCACGTCTACTCCAAATCACTCCAATGAAGTCAAACTACACACAAATCACTCTATAAACTATACACAACAAGTAGCATCTCACTAGAAGAGGAGTCCAGTTTGTCTGTGAAGATTCTCAGTCATCCAGGTGAGTTTATCTGGAAGTTGAGTCATGGCTACTGGACTTCTTTTTGAGAGATAGATGACCGATGAAGCTGTTTGGATGAACAGTGAAACATTTCTATCTCTCAAAAAGAAGTCCAGTAGCCATGACTCAGCTTCCAGAGGAAGAGTCCAGGTTGCTCAACTCTGAATAGTCTCCCTCTCCCTCTCTCCCTCTCCCCTCCCCCCCCTCTCTCTCTCTCACACACACACAAAATCTCTCTCTCTCCCCCCTCCCTCCCTCTCTCCCTCTCCTCTCTCTCTCTCTCTCTTTGTGTGTGTGTGTGTGTGTGTGTGTGTGTGTGTGTGTGTGTGTGTGTGAGAGAGAGAGAGAGAGAGAGAGAGAGAGAGAGACAGACAGACAGACAGACAGACAGACAGACAGACAGACAGACAGACAGACAGAGACAGAGAGGATGTGTGTATGAGAGAGAACAGCCATTGGAAGATAAACATGGGCTTTGCTGGAAAGTGTAATTGTGCTGGCAGGGTAGTTTTATTGGAACTGGCCTCTGAAAAGATAATTTTTTTTCAGAGAAATTATTCCGTCTAATAACAAATTTAGCATCTGGAATCATTTGCCCCTTGGCAGCTGCTGAAGTAGAAGCAATGGTATCTGGTGTCTCTGAGACTCCGAAAAACAGTCTGGATGTGACCCTGCCAACAGTAAAATTCCCATACCTTTTAAAGGAATCCCTTGTATAGCCTTAGGCAAGTTGCATAGTCTCAGAACACCACCAGAAAAAGGGACGGGCAAATCACTTTTGAGTACTTTGTGAAGTCACGGTGAAGAAATAAAATTTTAAAACTTTTGGACCAGTTCCGAAGGTCAACAATGCGGCCCGGTTGGTCCCCATGCTGAGAAGGGCAAGCTGCTTTTCACCCCGTTTGAAAATGCCCAGCCGTTCCCGAGATATGGGCAGGGGGCGAGCCCCCCCCCCCTGTGTTGACCCTTTCCTCTCCCTCCCCCCTCTCCTGCTCACCAAGCAGAACCCCAAAAGGACTGCAGCCAGGGACCCCGCCTGGGCAAAATAAGTCTTAGACCAATTTCTATATTCTCTACTCAGGCTGAAGGGGGGAGTGACTACCCATCTCACCCTTTGGGCCCAGAAACACCCTTAAAACATTGGTCCTTTTGCCTACCTCTGGCACCAACCAAAAATACAAAAGGCTTTTTCCTTCCTTCCACCTCTCTATTCTCTTCTCCTGTTTAACCTCCCCTCATCCCACCACCCTGAGGTACCCTCTCCCCTGACCCACATCTCTCATCAACTGGGGCTGAAGGAAGGCAAGGTACCAAGAAGAAAATGGCCACTTCGCAGGCTGGCAGAGGCATCTGGAAACCACCATAATCACCAGGTATCTTCAACACGTATCCCAGTAGCTGCTCTTCAGAAAATCAACATTCCTGTCTGCCAACCCAGATTGTCATCAAAGCCTGAGGACACCCTCCATTGTCCTCCATTGTTTCATTCACACACCTGGAAAGGACTCTTATTCTCATGTTCCTAGTTTCTGTAAACACTCAAATACCCATATGTAATCCTGTAAGAACTCAAATTCTTGTGCCTCCAAATTCTTGTATCTTTCAATGTAACCCTACAATGGCTTGTATCTCTGTGCACTCAAATAATTGTGTTTCCCCAAATGCTTGTGTGTGATCCCATCAGCCCTTCCTGCCCCCCCCACTGGTTTTGATAATTGCTCCCTCTCACCCACTATTGACTTACTGATCTCTTCTGTTTACCGACATCTGGGAAACAAAACCACACTCCCCAGCCTATTGTGTCACCTTACCCAAACCCATTAACATTTGCTTAAGCCCCTGACAGCTGCCAGAGACCACCCAGAACTGCCCCCAACCAACCCCCAACCCCTTCTGATTGGGTCATTTGAACTGCCCCTGACCAATCCTCTGAGCTGCCGCCACCCAGAGAAGGGAGGGGGGAAGAATCAATAAAGGTTTTGGATTTCCATGTGCTCGCTGCTGAACGCCTCACTTCTGCCTTGAGTGATCCGTTCGCCTTACCAACTTTATTAGGCCTAATAAACTGGTAATATTGCCTGGATCTCTCTGTGTTGGATTTTTTTATTGGCTCTTGTGAAATCCAACAGCTTGCAGCAGGATTAGCTTGCTGTGGTCTCAACATTGGCGTCCCTGGGTGGGCAAAGGAAGGAGCTTATCTCCCTGAACTCTCCAGGGGCTGCCCCAAATTCTTTTAGCCCCGTTTTTGGGAGCTGCCCTTCCTAGCAGCTGAAAGGCGAAACTGGGAGTTGTTCAGCCACCCCCTCTTGGCGCCACCAGCCATTTGCTGGAGAGGGGGCAGTTGAACTTCACCTGGCAGATCCTTTTCCAGCTCCGAACGAGGGGTGAGAGACATCCTTTGTTAGGGTTTTTCCTTTTCAGCAGAACACACACATCGCAGCATCGAGAAGGTCGAGGCTTGGAGCCTGGACTGGAAACAGAAGATTGGTAAGAGTGTGGGACGCCCCTGACCCCCTTTAGGTGTGCCCCCAAGAGCTGGGTTGGACTCAGATTGGGGGGTAGAGGTTGCTGTAGGAGCAGGACTATCACACTGATAAGGCTTTCGTTCGTGCCACAAGCAGGAGCTGGGTTGGACTTAGGCTTGCTTGGGGAGAGCTCTGCTGGGCAGGCTCCTCACGAACGAAAGGGGGGGCGCGATCTCGAGAGAGAAGGGGATTGACGAATCCCCGACAGTCGTGCTGGACCCAAAAGCGTCCAGACGCTGCCGAGCAACTTCTCCCGGATCGATTGGGTTAACTGGTCAAGAAGGTCAGACCAGCGTAACCCGTGAATTGGCTTTTTCCAAAAGCTTGTAGTTAATTGGCTTGTTGTGAGTTTTTTGAAGTCTTGTTGTGGTTTTTTTGAAGTTAGCTGCGAGGCTGGGTACCCCTTTTGTGTTTTTTGAGGTAAAGAGTTTGGTCCCCGTTTAGCTGTGAGAATGGGGAATGAACTTTCCACTGCTGGGAGTGCTAATACTCCCCTTAAGAGCGCCCTGGACCACTTCTCTGCTGTGGTGGATCCAGAGACTGGAAAAAATATATTAAAAAAAAAAAATAAGAAAAAAAAGGTAAAACGGACTAAGCTAGCAAAACTCTGCAGAGAAACATTGGCTTTTATACCACCTTGGCCAGGACCCTTCCCGAAGGCCACGGGAGGGGATTTTCTTTTTCCAATCTGGGCGGAGAGGCAGGCATTTGCCGGCAAGGCGGCCTCAAAACCCCAGTTTGTCAAGGGTTGGAAAAAACTTGCATCCTTAGCACCACCAAATGCAAGCCCAACCACCTAAGAGATCCTGTTTGAATGGGGAGGGCTTTCTCCATCTGACCCTCTCCTGTGCCAGCCTCATGGCTGACTCATCACCAGCCGATCACATCCCCATCATCTCTAGAAGGGGGTGCTAGTAGAGCACCAAAAAGTGTTCTGCTTCTTCATCCTCATATCTCAGTCCCAAGGGAATTCAAATGCTAGCCCCCTTGGGGAGACTCACCTCTGTCTTTAGAACTGACCAGACGGTCAGAATGCCGAAAAGCCCCTCTTTTCAGGAAACCCAGGCACCTTCACGTGGGGACCCCCCCCCCACAAGACAATATTCCTCTGGGGCTACTTATGTACATAAACTAACCTCCTTGCCCCTTGGGTCCATATTACTGAATCCAGGGGACGTCTCCTTACAAGGAGGCTCTAGCAAAGGTATGTGGACCTGGTTATTCTGAAAATACCCAAACCCCCCCCGATGCCAAGCACAATGGAGCTCGATTGATTTTCCTCTCCTACAGAGGAAAAAATCATTCAGCTCCAATCCAAAAGGGAAGATGAGCTTTCTTCACCTTTCTCTCTCCCTCTCTCTCTCCCTCCCTTGCTCTCTGCCTACCTACCTATCTATCTATCTATAGTGGACCCTTGTGTGACAAACAGCTAGTGTAACATAAAATTTGTACAACATAAAGGTTCTGGTGATAGGGAAATTGACTCAATGTGGTCGCCTATGGGGACATCCGTACAACACAGAAATAGGATTGCTCTGTTTTCGATGCACCCCTATGGAAATTTGTGTAGAGGAGAATTTGAATTTGCTTAACATAGTTTCACTTGGGACAAATTAGGTTCCTTTGTGCAAGGTACCATTCTATCTATCTATCTATCTATCTATCTATCTATCTATCTATCTATCTATCTATCTATCTATCTATCTATCTATCTATCTATCTATCTATCTATCTGTCTATATTTGATGAAAGTAAGGGAGGCACAATGCCTGCCTAATTGAGTTTTTCCTAGAGTAGTTGTTGAGATGCTCAGGAGCTGCCTTTACTGTTTTTGTCTTTTTGAAGAAAAAGGGAGGGGGGGCACGTTACCTGCCTCCCCTTTGAGGGGGGGGGGGCGTTGAATGAATGTCTTTTGAATCTGGGTCACGTGGTCTTGCAATTATTGCATGTGCTAATGTATGCCTGTGATCTCTGCTCTCTCCCTTACTTTGACTGTTATACTCCCTCGTTTTGTTATGTGTGTGTGTGTGTACGGAGAGCACATGGGAAAGCACAGGACCATGTGGATGCACCCCCCTTCTCCCAATGCCTTCCTTTCCTCATTTTCCTCCCTGGGGCGGAGAATGATGGTGCCTCTGAGCTTCTGCAGAGCGCACTCCCTGTCTGAGTAGCAAGAATGATGTGTATATGCGTGTGTGTGTGTGTCCATACAAGATGCCCCCTGACTCCCTCTGTGTGCTGGATGGTTTTGAGCTGCACATGGGTGATAGGGGTGCCCCTCCTTTCGGCCTGCAGTAATTTCAAGCTGGAATCCTAAGCATTTCCTCCTTGTTTTGCTGAGGTGCCAGGCGTGTGTATGCGTATTCAATGTTTAACGGTTAAATGTTTTCCCTTCCCACCACCAGCTTGAGGGAAAAAGCCTATTGCACAAAGAGGCAAGTTCCCCCCCCCCCACGGGTGGGCTGGCTCTGGGGAGGACCACCCTTTAGCTCCTCAATTTTAAAGGATGGCTGGATTAATCCTAGCCTGGCATGGCCCTGAAAAAAAAAGTGGCCCTAATGTTTATTTGGCCTCTCCATTCTAAGAAGAGAAGGCATGTGTTTTCCCCTGTCTACCCCCTTTTTAAGGGGGGGGGGCGACCCCCTCCACTGACGCATGTGCCAAGCACACTATCATATCCGAAAAGGGGGGAGCCTGGGATATGCCTGGCAGAACCTATCCCCCCCATCCCTTAGGAGAGTAGGAGCCCCCTTACCCCTGCCCCCCCGAACAAAGAACCGCCCCTCTGTACTCTTTTCCAGGTTCTCTAAAGTCTGGCAGGAAATGGGAGAATGGCTGGTGGGTGATCAATGGGCTTGGGCAGTTCCTCTCAGCAATACTGTCCTATTAAGTCAAACGGTTCCATGAGGGGCTCATATTCCTCAGGGAAACCTTTACACAATTGGCTAAGACATCGATATTTCCACCCTGAGCTGCAATTGGTTTGCAAAAGCATGGTTGCTTCCCGCCTCATCTGCCTACAGAACAACCCATGGGGGATTAAACCTATACCCCGGGGGGTTCTTGTGCAGGCCTGTTACCCAGGGGAGGCATGGCAGCTGAATTCGCAGAAATGCCCAAGGCCGTGGCTAAGTGGGATCTTTTGGGGTTTCCTTGTGAATTTATCCAATGATGGTCACTTGCCTCCAAATTAAAAGGTCCCTACATTCGACTTATTGGCCACCAGCCTACGAAAAAGTTGAGAGGCTCAAACTTCGAACAACAGTTGGCTCAAAAATCTGCCAAAGAAAACGGGACCCGAACGGCCAAAAGCCCTGCCCATTGCTGCTCATCTGAGCCACCCCCACCGCCTGCCTAGAACTGCCTCCACTCAGACTCCCGCATGGTCACCCCCCTTTTGCTGCCCTAGCCCGAAAGCCTGACCCAGGGAACCAGCCCTTGCCGTCCTCTTCCAGGGAGTCGGGAGGGGGTCTCTCTCTCTTCCCCCCCCTCTCTCTGCAGGTGTTACGACTGTTCCCTCTTCAAGGAGACCTCCCAGTCTGGTGGTGATGGAGGGGCCACAGCCCAGCTGCTTGAACATGAGGGTGGAAGACAAATCCTGGATCCATTTTCCCCCGGTCAACACAGCCCCCACACCGGAGGAAGGGGGCGTGCCAACAGCTGGAGCCCCTCCGTCTTAAGATCATCTGGTGGAGAGCAAAGGAGGCCCCTTACCCAACCCTGATCCAACTGACTTTCTGCAGCCTCTCTTGGACGAGGAACTCACTGCTGTTTTCCACACCTAACCGCAGGAGTAAACCTCATCCCATTGGACTTTCCCTTAGACCTTTCTTGGACTTCCTCTGGACCTTTCCCTGGACTCTGTTCAATCTTCACCCAGATTTACATCGAGTGGACCTGCCCCCCCCATGTGTTCCTGCTTTGCTTGGACTTGTTTTGGGACTCCCACCTTCACTACCAGCCCTGGACTCTCAATTCGCCAATGCTGCCAGCCGCCTGCCTGCCCAGTCTGCCAAGAACTCCAGAGACTGCTCCCGACGCTTGCTAAACCCCTGAGCCCTTTGGTGAGTGCCAGTCCCTCCTCTCTCTCTCTCTCTCTCTCTCTCTCTCTCTCTCTCTCTCTCTCTCTCTCTCTCTCTCTCCCCCCCTCCCTCACGCACTCTCTTGCTCTCTCTAAAGCCCTCCTCTTACGCACTCTCAGAGAGCTACTGCTGAACAGTAAGCCTTTCAATCCAGGAAATGTAGAGCCTCCAGCTGCAGGACTGGTCTACCTGGAATTTGAATTTGGTTCAAAAACTTAACATTGTTTCATCCCTGAAATGGCTGACTGAGTCCCATAACACTACTGAACTGGGTGCCCAGATACTAAAAGTGTTTTTGTTTCCCCAAATCAGAGTGGAACCACAGGAATCGGTTCCCAACTGGAGAGTTATCCAGGGAGTTCTCTGCCTCTATAGAAACAATGGGATTGTTATTTGGTTTTCACCTATTGGCAATGTTTCCTAAGCAATGCATACAGCGTGCAGACTGAGGTCTTATATCTCAGCTTATTTCAACCTAAGAGGAAATGGAGGACCTTCTTAGGAATGGCTGGTTATCGTTGTATTTGGATTCCTAATTTTGCACAATTGGCTAAACCCGTATTTTGTGGGACTAAAACAGAGGGGTGAAAGGGTTGAGTCAAGTTTCCAGATCCTAAAGATCAAGCTTATCGAAGCTCTGGCTTGAGGTATACATGACCCATATTAAAGGGAGCTGGTGGAGACCAGCAGCCTATCTTGCCAGCCAACGGGACCAGAATGTCAGGGGCTGGACAGCGTGCCCTAGATAACACAGGCAGCTGCAGACCCAAGTCGAGAAGCAAGTAAGCTGACTTTGGGGACATCACTGACTCTTTATGCCCCATGTGCTGTTAGCGCAGTATTGGAGCAGAAGGGAGGCCACTGGATGTCGAATGCTAGAATTGCCCAGTACCAGGCTGCCTTACTGGACTATCCAGGACTGCGGTTGGTAACATGTAATGTCTTAAACCCTGCCACCCTGCTCCTCATGGGAGACATTAATTCAAACAGTGTGCTTCTAGCAAGCACACAATGCATTGAAACAATTGATTCAGAGTACACAAACCAGCCAGATCCTAAATTGGCTATTTCCCTCTATCTAAATTCAGAGAATTGGGTGCATTTTGTGGCAGAAACCTTCCAGAGGTTGCACAATATTTAGACATATAAAATGGTCCCTGCATACACCCTAGCAGCCAAAATCCAGGGGAAGATGTCGCTCAGATGTTAAAGTCCCACTTCCCATTGGCTTGCTCCCCCATGCCTTGCCCCAGATATGAATACCTCTTAGGAGTAAACTGGCCATGTATAGCTCCTAATGGACAACCATGTCCCATGGAAAAATTTCCCTCCAATCCCGCTGAACGCGGAAAGGCACCCCCTCCCCCAGAGCCTTCTAATTAAGCAGGTGGCTGGACCCTAGGATATATGGAGCAGATCCACGTGGGAGGTGATCCTGTCGGACACCTTCAACCCGAAAAGGGGGGAAATGTGAAGTCACGGTGAAGAAATAAAATTTTAAAACTTTTGGACCAGTTCCGAAGGTCAACAATGCGGCCCGGTTGGTCCCCATGCTGAGAAGGGCAAGCTGCTTTTCACCCCGTTTGAAAATGCCCAGCCGTTCCCGAGATATGGGCAGGGGGCGAGCCCCCCCCCTGTGTTGACCCTTTCCTCTCCCTCCCCCCTCTCCTGCTCACCAAGCAGAACCCCAAAAGGACTGCAGCCAGGGACCCCGCCTGGGCAAAATAAGTCTTAGACCAATTTCTATATTCTCTACTCAGGCTGAAGGGGGGAGTGACTACCCATCTCACCCTTTGGGCCCAGAAACACCCTTAAAACATTGGTCCTTTTGCCTACCTCTGGCACCAACCAAAAATACAAAAGGCTTTTTCCTTCCTTCCACCTCTCTATTCTCTTCTCCTGTTTAACCTCCCCTCATCCCACCACCCTGAGGTACCCTCTCCCCTGACCCACATCTCTCATCAACTGGGGCTGAAGGAAGGCAAGGTACCAAGAAGAAAATGGCCACTTCGCAGGCTGGCAGAGGCATCTGGAAACCACCATAATCACCAGGTATCTTCAACACGTATCCCAGTAGCTGCTCTTCAGAAAATCAACATTCCTGTCTGCCAACCCAGATTGTCATCAAAGCCTGAGGACACCCTCCATTGTCCTCCATTGTTTCATTCACACACCTGGAAAGGACTCTTATTCTCATGTTCCTAGTTTCTGTAAACACTCAAATACCCATATGTAATCCTGTAAGAACTCAAATTCTTGTGCCTCCAAATTCTTGTATCTTTCAATGTAACCCTACAATGGCTTGTATCTCTGTGCACTCAAATAATTGTGTTTCCCCAAATGCTTGTGTGTGATCCCATCAGCCCTTCCTGCCCCCCCCACTGGTTTTGATAATTGCTCCCTCTCACCCACTATTGACTTACTGATCTCTTCTGTTTACCGACATCTGGGAAACAAAACCACACTCCCCAGCCTATTGTGTCACCTTACCCAAACCCATTAACATTTGCTTAAGCCCCTGACAGCTGCCAGAGACCACCCAGAACTGCCCCCAACCAACCCCCAACCCCTTCTGATTGGGTCATTTGAACTGCCCCTGACCAATCCTCTGAGCTGCCGCCACCCAGAGAAGGGAGGGGGGAAGAATCAATAAAGGTTTGGGATTTCCATGTGCTCGCTGCTGAACGCCTCACTTCTGCCTTGAGTGATCCGTTCGCCTTACCAACTTTATTAGGCCTAATAAACTGGTAATATTGCCTGGATCTCTCTGTGTTGGATTTTTTTATTGGCTCTTGTGAAATCCAACAGCTTGCAGCAGGATTAGCTTGCTGTGGTCTCAACAACTTCACACGCAGGAAATCCTTGCAAGTGTCGCCATAAGTCAGAATTGACTTGACAGCACATTATTACATTGTTCGTGCTCAAGCAAGAGCTCAAAATGGTGTGTGAAGTGACAGAACTCTCCTGCAGCACCAGTGGAGGCCAATTCACTGCAAGAGCATTTATGAAGTTAACTAATATAAACTTAAGCCCTGTCCTATCCAACTGTGCTGTTTCTCACCCTTCTTTGTAAACGAATCTGAAAATGTTCCTGCTTGAGGCAGTTCCCCACAAATAGTGTGGAACGCTTGCCCCTGTCATGTATTCATCATAAACTACCCTTGCTACATTTTATCCCACTAGGTTTATATGCATGGCTAGGGTAAGTGGGGGCATGGGGGGGGGCTGAAAGAAAGAGTCTTCTGACCATGACTTGAACAGAACACTTTGGAATGACATTTTAATGTTTTTATTTGAGTTTGAGTGCTGCTGTCTTTCGCAGGTTCACTGGGCCGCTACCTGCCCTCTCTGCTTTTATAAAATAGCGCCTGGCAGATTCTATGCTAAAATGGGCAAACTGTCCCGGCTAACCTTGCGAGACTTTACTCTTTTGTGCCAAGAGCAATCATGATTAGGTAATGAAAGCATGTGTAAGAAAGTAGTCTATTATTTATGATAGAAACAAAATGAAACTAATGGGAAAAGATTTGAGGGCTGTGATGCATGAAAGGTGCTATAGAAGGGGCTTTGGGCAACATGACAAATCAAGTGAAAAGCTCAGTGGGGAGCAGCAGTGTGAACATGGCTACCCAGAAGAAAGAATACATGCACTGACCAAATCCTCACCATCTGGTGTTTATTTAATACACAATGAAGGTCAAATGGCTCCTGATCCTTTCTTCCTTTGCCCAGTGACTACGAGAATGGAAGGGAGCCAGGGGTTTATCAATAAATCTGGGAAGGCTTCACCACATGATCTGATGGAGTTAATATTATTGGAGGAACAGTCACATTAATATTCCCAATCGGGAGCAGAGGCTCAGAGAAAATGAAAGGCATAGGAAGCTCCCCACAGCAACTAGCTGCTCAGTGCTGTAAATCAAACCATCTAAATATAACTAGCCCTTCAAAGCTACCTGTGTTAAAATGGTTGACATTAATATTAGTGTTAAGAACAGTCATTTTTAAAAACATATTGGCACTTTTTTATCCTATTCTTTAGGTTGCCCCCCCTACACACACATGTGTTTTCTTTTCTTTCCACTAGGTTGACTACACACCTTTTTATATAATTATTCCACTGGGATACATTAACTTTGGGGGAAATTAGGCACCATATGTAAACAGCACACACTATGAGTAAATCTTATGTATATTTAACAGCATCATTTTATAATGTTTTATAACAGCTTATTCCAGTTGTGTATGCTCATAAAAAGCACTATCTTCTAATAAACCAGGTGCCTTCTGAGAGATCAGGCATTACACTCTCAGACCAGAAGAGATAAATTACTCATTAATAGAGATGGACACGAAACGACCATTTTTTCGTTACCATTCTCCGTTATTCGTTCTGTTACGTAACAGTACGAATAACAACCATTGCGATGGGGCAGGCTCGAACCGAACAGAACCAAGAAAATTTTCTTCAGTTCTGTTTGTTTCTGTTACTGGCGTCGTGCCGCTCGCGTGATGAAAAATGGAGCAGCAGAGGGTGGCGAGAGGGGGCTGGGATCCCGCCTCCGCACGCAGAGGTGCAATCCCAGCCCACTGTCCAACCATGTCCTATTGGTGAATGACAGCCCGCCAGGCTGTCATTCAACAAGTGGAGGGCAGCAAGAGGGGGCTGGGCCTGGTGGAGCCTCTTTGCTCCCTACCCGCTGGAGCCGACACGAGACTTTGCCGGTCACACGAGAAGAGGCGGGATCTGAGCCCTTATGATGGCTGGGCTCCGGGATCTCGGCCTCTTTGTCGGCACTCAGCAGGCTTTGAAGGGGAGGATGTTGGAGCTCAGCTGAGCCCAGCACCATCTTGGCCACATGGTGAAGTGGCAACGGTGCAGCCGGCTCAGAAGCAGGAGTGGAGGGCGTCGTTGGAGCATGGGGTGTGTGCAGTGGCACCCCCCCACACACACAGGTTTCCTGGGTCTAGGCCTGGGGGGGTGTGGGGTGGCAGCATGCTGGGGTGGCAGCTCCTGGGGTGGAGTGGTTCCCGGGGAGAAGGACCCCAGGTGGGCAGCACTGCATGGGGCTCCAGGGTAGCAACCCGATGGGGGTGGCGGACGGAGTGGCGGATCGGTCCTTGGGGAGGGGGCCCAAGGGAGGGCGGCGCTCGGCGGTGCTCCAGGGGTGGCGGCCTGTTGTGGATGGTGACTGGAGCAGTGCCCGGCTCCAGGAGGGGTCCTCGTGGTCACAGGATCGCTGTCCCAGCAGGCTTGCCACCAGCTCCGGCAGCGCCCGGCCCTGGGAGGGCTCCCTGTGGCTGTGGGATGGCTCTCCAAGGAGACTTGCCCCGGCCCTGGGAGGGCTCCCCGCGACCGCGGGAATGCTCTCCCGGCCCGCATGCCTCCGGCTCTGGTGGTGCCTGGCCCTGGGAGGGCTCCCTGTGGCCGCAGCTTGCCGCACCCGAAAAATGAATCGGAAATGAAGCAGGCCCCAGGGCCCAAATAACGAACACGAAATGCCATTTTGGCATTTCGTGCCCATCTCTACTTGTTAAAGGTCCGGGAAGAGAACATGAAATGTATTTGTTGTTTTTTAATTTGCAAAAGTACAGACAGATGAATTAATTCAAGGACTTATTCAAAGTGTGTGGGGGGTGGAGGTAATCTGTGTTATTTTAAGAACATAATTTTGTGCCTTTGAGCACTATTAAAATACTAAGATAAAGGTATAACTGACCAGAAGGAGAGTTGCCCTGGATCTACCCAATAGAGCCCCATATCTAGTCAAGAATTCTTATCCTATAGTGGTAAAACAGGCAACCATGAAAAGCCTAGAAAGGTTGCTTCCACCATGACTATTATTATAGTTTCCATCTGAAATTCAACATTGGAAATGCAAGTGTCTATTAAAAAGGGATGTTTGTTACCAAATTTTATATGCAGACAAGTGACAACATCCATTAACTTAAACTTATAGAAGGAATTTGATGAATGCAGTGTTCCAGTCCAGCCCAGGTTAGTCCTTTCTAAATCTTAATGAACTCAGCCAGAGAAGTAAATTATATCGGCTTTCCCCATTGATTTGCATGAGACTAAGTATAAACTAGATTCACTTGGATAAAGTCCAAGAATTTTACATTTCATTTCTGGCTTTTCCTCCACACCAATCATCCTCATGATATATGCAAAAGATGACTGGAGTGTGAGTTGACTGTACATCAACATGGACAATGCGACAACAACTGCCACTGCATATGAAGGCGCCAGTATAGAATAGGTGTGGTAGGCCAGTGGTGCAGTAGAGGCAGAGCTTAATGGACTCACAGTATCAATTTTTTGATGGGCAATAGCCATGGTACTATCAATCAACCTCTTCAGATTATCTGTACCATGGGTTTTACGCCTGTTCTCACAGATGCTGGGAGAGAAATAGGTTTCCCCAATAACATTATGCTGTTGCAAGCTATCACTGTTGCAAAAAAACTATTTAGTTTTAATATGTCCTTAAGATCCATTAGCTTTACAAAACACCCAGTCCTTGTTTATTCATATAGACCAGTGGTTCTCAACCTGTGGATCCCCAGATGTTCCTGGACTGCAACTCCCAGAAATCCTTGCCAGCTCAGCTAGTGGTGAAGTCTTCTGGGTATTACAGTCCAAAAACATCTGGGAAACCACAGGTTGAGAACCACTGATATAGACTAACCCTGCTGTCTGCATTTTCTTGACCTTTCTAAGTGGCTGGGAACTATAGGGTCTTTTAAATTTCTGTACAGTGGTCCCCCACCCTTTCACAGTTCATATACTGCGGTCCCACTATATTGCTGGACTGCAGTATATGAAAAAAGGCCCCCTGGGGTAAGGGGGAATGGCCTGTTTCAGGCCTCCCGTACTTACCCAAGGATTGGTGCTGCACTGAATGGGCCTGTGAGGGCCTTCCTGGGGGCCTCAAAATGGCTTCGCAGAAAGTCATTTCTGAGGCCTCCAAGGGCCTTTCTAGGCTCCAGCGCCAGGCTGGGGGTAAGTAGAAGGGACCCCAGATAGCCCCCCCCCCAGGCCCGACCTGACCTGCATCTGCATATTGTGGATTTTCAATTACTGCGGGTTGGTTTGGGTCCCTAATCCCCGCGATAAGTGGGGGGTCACTGTACCACTGTATGATATAGGCTCCTCTTTTCCCTTACCTTACTCCCTTTTCCCAGAAATGATGCCTCATTCTGATGATGGTGGGGCCAGGATACTAATATGGGAGATGAAAAGAGAAACCAGCAGGATGCAAAGCTTAACACACCTTTTACATGTCTGATTAAACCCAATTTTGAAAAAATAAGGAGACATATTTAGAAGGTAAAAACCCAAGTTTTAGCTAAAGACTGAAAACTTGTTTTCATTCTCCTTCTTTTCCATCCTCCTCACTGTTCTTTCTAATATATGCTGGCAGGTGCTTTTTTATTCCTTTCCTTTAAACTATCTTGATGTGTGTGTGTTATAAATCTAGAATTAATTGATAGAACCTCTTCTGTTAGTGAAAGGAGGAACAATGTGCTTGACATTATAGAGAAAAGAATGCATTGCTCTTTGTTATACGAGAACTTCATGTTCTGTGAGTGATTCAGGACGGTGAAATGTGTCAGGCTGTAGGCAACAGTGAAATGCTATGTCAGTTTTTGCCAGTAACTGACACTGGGGGGGGGGGGAATCAGAAATTAATACTTGTCAAAGGAATGCTAACTTCTGTGTACTGGCACTTATTTAAAACATTTCAAGAGCGTTGCATGTTTACATTTAATGCTGATACCCTGTTATTAATCACAATGTTCTAAAGCCCCAGATGCTAAGAAGTGTGCAGGTCTTCAACCTGCCACAAATTATTTCCCATGCCGGCTCAACAGTTCTTATTATGGTCACACACATTGGTCAAATATCTAGGAATCATGTCTTGCTATGGCACTGTGTTCCAGATTTGGACCAAAGCGTCAAAACAATGTGAAGCAAAGATATTTGTATGTAACGAGATGGTAAAAGGAGGTCCCAGCCATACTTGGGTCAATTAAGGTGCTGCCTAAGGAGACTATTGGGACATCTTACTTCTAGTTGAGTGAGTAAGTACAGTGGTATCTCTACTTATGAGTTTAATCCATCCGGAGTGTATGCTCTTAAGTCAAACAACTCTTAAGTAGGCCAGCCCTATCTAAACAAAATAAAAAAGTAAAAACAATTGGAAAAAATTGTAAGTAGAGCAGACCAAATCTAAAATTTGAAAGGCAGCAGTTACGATTTTTCGCACATAAGGCGAATTGCTCTTAAGTTGAGCTGTTCGTAAGTAGAGGCACCACTATACATTCTTGAAGCAGAAGTTGTAAGAATGAACCAGGAAGAAGGAAGGGGCAGTAGACTTAAGTAGAGATGGACACAAACTGCTGGTTCATCAGTCTGGTGTGATTCATTCACCAGCCGCATAGCTGATGCATGGTTCAATGCCCTGGCCCCTCTGGTGGGCCACTCAGAGCCAGCACCCTGTCTTCCATTCCCTGCCTCCTCTGAGTGCTGCTTCCAATTGGATGACCACTGGAGTGGGTGGGACACCAAACCATGGATCAACAGTGCAGCCAGTAAACAAAACACACCAAACTGCCACAGTGGTGGCTTGTGGCCATCTTTAGACGTAAGCATGGCAGGCCTAGTACTGGGAGCAGAGTGTGCCCTTCACTTTTCCTTAAAACGGATTTCAGGGAAGCCTACTGATGGTAGGTTGACCTTGAAATATATATATATATATATATATATATATATATATATATATATATATATATATATCCTGTGTCCCAGATTCAAATCTCAGTGCTCAGTGGTTCAGCACGTGGATGATTTGGTGATGTCCACCTTGAAGACTGAGACACCAGAATGAAATTATCACACATTCAAGATCTTAGTTTGAATTTCTAGTCAGAACTTCTCTTTGATCCTGCTATCTGTTTTGCAGTTGAATGGAGTGCCTTGTTGTTCTATGAGTGATACACATGTGAAAAATTGTAGAGAAGAAGGAAAGGGGAGGGGGGAAAGAGGAATAGGGTAGCATTTTGGAGTGCTTCCAGGCAGTCATTTCCGGTTTGCACTTCTGTCCCCAGACTATACCTTGGTTGTCCCTTGGTTTCATTTCAATTTATCCACACCCCTTTGGTTAATATCATTGCATTCCTTTTTCCTTACTAGTTGTTCCTGAGTTGTAGATGGTTTCAAAGGTCTGTCTTAATCTGGAGCAGGACTCAATCAATTTTCACTCGCTTTCAAGCCCATTTCTCCTTCCACGCATTTCATCAGGGTGATATTTTGAACTCTCACTCCAGAGAAAGCTGCTCTATTTTCCTTGCCCTAAGTGCAGCGGAAGTGAGACAAGGTAAGGAAAATTCTAACATTCACCACTGATCAGATTCTTAGACTTCAAGCAGATTGTTCAGATCTGAGTAATAGGGATGCATCATTTACAGGAGAAAATAAGCTTTCACGTAATCCCCATTATCATACCAGATATTTTTATGTTCTTGCCTTTATCCCATCCAGGAAAAAAATAGTATAGTACTTGAAACAGAAATAGCACATGAGTGTACGCATACATACCGACACTCCTTACTTAAATGTACCTTCTACCCTTCTATAGCAATGGTAGAGGAAAAGACTTCTTAAAATATTTCACAGAAATGCTTTTCCTATGTCCTGTATGAGGAGAAAATAACTTAAGTAGAATGTTGGAAGCATCAGATTTCTTTTTCATTCTGATTCAGATGACATAACCAAGAGTTTCTAATTTGCAGGATTACAGTACTGCCCTTTCATGCAATGGATAGAGTGATGGACTAGGGCTTCGGAGTCCAGGGTTTGAATCTCCACTTGGCCATGGAAACTCACTGGTGGAGTGGAACTGGAAAAACCACCCCTTAAATATCTCACTTTCCTTGAAAGCCTTCTTAGGAGCACTGCAAGTCAGTTTCAACTTGACGGCACATAACTAACTACTACTGTCCTCAAGATCATACTAGTTGTAGCTTTCGCTTTTCTTAGAGATCAGTGATACATGGAAAGACCTGCCTCAAGGGTGACAAAGTTAAGCAGAATATCTTGTCCTCAGCAGGAATGGAATAACTTATGAGATACAGTCACCCCCCGCCAATCGCGGGGGTTAGGGACCCACCCTACCCGTGATGCATGAAAATCCACGATATGCAGAAGCGGGAGGGGTGGGGCCTGGTCCAAGGCTTCTCGGAGGAGTGTGGGGCAGCGGCGCGGAGTGACCCAATCACCCCCTGCTGCCCCCGTGCGGCTCCAAGGCTTCTTGGAGGAGCGCAGGGGGCAGCACGGAGCAACCCGATCACCCCCGCTGCCCCCCGTGTGGCTCTGAGGCTTCTCGGAGGAGCGTGGGGGGAGGCGTGGAGTGACCCAATTGCCCCCTGCCGCCCCCTTGTGGCTCTGAGGCTTCTTTTGAGGAGTGCAGGGGAAGGTGCAGAGCGACCCGATCGCCCCCCGCTGCCCCTCGCATGGTTCTGAGGCTTATCGGAGGAGCACGGAGGGTGGCGCGGACCGACCCGATTGCCCTCCGCGCAGCTCTGAGGTGCAGGTACTGCGATTGAACGATGTAGTGGGACCGCAGTACCTGAACCGCGAAATGGTGGGGGGGTGACTGTACAGGGAAAACACAGGGCAGTTTCCCATTCTGGCACTGCATCCAGACTTAATTATACCCATAGCAAACCTATTAAAATATCTGATGTGTTAGTTATAATAGAAAACTTAAATAACATTGATTTCAAGGACTCTAATTCAAGTTATCTAGCTTTTAAAAGACTGGGATGGGTAACCTTTGGTCCTCCAGGTTTTTGGTGTAGACATTCTTTTTTTGGAAAAAAAAGTGTTGTCAATCCCATTCCAATTTATTGACCCACTTTCCAGGGTTTTCTTGATATAGAGTACTTAGAAAAGGTTTCTTCTCATGGGGGGGGGGTTTCCTGATATTTTATGGCTTGGCCAAGGCTATATTGTCTGGCACAATGGAAAATCACACATCCAACCTGTGGCTTCGTACCCAGATGCCTAACTCACTGAGATATCCAGACAGCTTCTCTACATAATGTGAGCCATATTGGCTGAGGCTCCTTTGAGCTTAAATGTAGAATAACTAGGTCAGAGGCATGGGTGTCCATGGTAGACCAAAGGGGTATTTGTCCCACAAAATCCCATATTTATTTCTTATTTTAATGTATGCAAACACACAGTTAAGGCAGCACACTAACATACCTTTATACCACTTTATCTTCCCTGAAAAAAATTACTGCAGACACTCTTGGCCAAGATTCACCATCACTACCGTCCTTGTTTTCAAACGACTGAAAGCAGGCCCTGACACTCCAAACAAGAGTGGTAGACCAGGAAAAAATCTCATGTTAAGTATTCTCTATTACTCTAATATGTATTTACATAGTAACAATGAATGGGTGTAGTATATGGGTGTAGACCAGGGGTGCCAAAACTTTTTGTAAGGAGGGCCAGATTTGGTAGCTGAGAATGTGTCAGGGGCCGGTTGCTCCCCGACCCTGCCACCCCACTGCAAGCCCCACCCACTGACCCATAAGCCCCACCCACTGACCCATAAGCCTCACCCACTGACCCCTTGCAACCTGACCTGCAGGAAGGAAGGTGGGGACCAAGGGAGGGAGGGAGGAAGGTAGAAACCAAGAGAGGTAGGAAGGAAGGTGGGGACCAAGGGAGGGAGGGAGGGAGGGAGGAAGGAAGGTGGGGAGCAAGGGAGGGAGGAAAGAAGGAAGGTGGGGACCAAAGGAAGTACAGGGAGCCGTGGCTTTTTTGTGAGGTGTTTGGCGACTGTTAATTCCCCCCCTTATCCCTTTTTTCTCGCCTTATCCCGCCATCCTGCCATTGGCCCCTTCTTTAGCTTTATTGTGATGATACTGTGATGTCTTATCTAATTGATTATTTTTTGTCACTGTTTTTACCTTTATTCTGTTGTAAACCACCTGGAGTTCCCCTGGAAGATGGGCGGTATATAAGCACTAAAATAAATAAATAAATAAATAAATAAATAAATAAATAAATAAATAAATAAATAAATAAAAAACTGACTGCATAAACACCACTTCTCATTTCTCCTTCTCAACCACTTTCCTGAAAGCCATGTCTTTACACAAGAAGGACAACATCGTAGCCACTTTATAGCATTCATGTCTTTGACTGACTTTCAAAAGATAGATGTTTGTGTCATGGTGTCTTCTTTTTGGAGGATACTCCTGTGTATATATTAAGAACATAGGAAGGAAAAGCAGTGGTCTCAAAAGGGCCCATCAACAATTAGCTGCTGAATTGCATATTGTAAACATGCACAGACTACCCTGTTTCAATCTGCTGTACCACAATGAAACGTATTGTAGCTCTGATTAAGTTACAGTAACTATTTTAAAATTAGCATCTCTGTATAAACCTGACATATGCAACTTCAGTGCAACCCTGTGTCCTGTTTTCCTGGTTGGGGGTGGGGAGTCCCACAAATTATTTGTGGCCGGTCAAGAAAGGTCTTTATTTTGGGGACATATTTTCAACAACGAAGTCCCAGCTCTATTCTTCTGTAACTATAAATGAAAGAGTTGCTTTCTTGACTACCATACCCAGAAGTTCCCAACCTTGATTACCATTGTGGATGGACTAGAGTTGTCTGTTAGTGTGTCCTGCCAAAAATTTGCTTGCCAATTCAGTTCTTTTACATGCCATGAGCAAATCACACTGGAGCCTCTATGTCTGGACTGAATTGTATCACATATTGTTTAGCATATTCACCTGCAGAGCATCAAAAGCCTCTTCTTCAATCCTTCCAAGGTTTGGACAAGTTTGGGTTTTGGACAGCTGAGTTATACACCCCCACCCCCCACCCCAGAATGTGATAGACAAGACTACAGATGGCAAGGGCCCCCCAAAGAAACCAAAAGGTAGACAACAAACTTGACAAATTTAAAATTGCTGAAACTTTCATTGGGAGTTGTGTTTGATGAATACCAATTAACAAATTAGCAATTTTGAATGAATTTCACAACTTGGTTTTTTATTTGTGCCCATTTCTACTAATGTCTGTTGCTTCCTGCTCCCCAATCTCTCCTAACTATGCTAAAGGTTTAACAGAGTCCTGCAGTATGTAAGCCCTATGAGCTACACTCTCTTTCTCCTTATGTAAAGGTACAGGGGATAGAATCCAAGCCCTGGTGCAGGCACAGGAAACACTTTTCCCCCCACCGTATCACTCTCATTTTCCCTCACCCCACATGGCTTCCTTGAATGTAGCATCTGCCTGTAGACACACCTAAGATCCCACTCCACCCATCTGAGAGGTCAGTAAAACTGTTTAAGGCATGGATATATCAAGCCCTGCCCCCCATTAAAGGTATATTTTGAGCGGCCAAAATCAAAGTCTTTAATTCAATCAAAAGGTGACTCTATCAACAATTTGCTGAAAATATGTGATCAAAATTTCTATGGAACTTTATTTTAAAAAGTTAAGATGCAGAGTTGTTTACAAAAAGACTATGGCATTTTAATAAAATTAATCTACATACTTATAGGAACATTATTTTGCATCCAGACGTCCTGTGGCCATGAGCATATTTCTAGCCAAGCTGCTCATACATTTAAGAAAGTAGTACACTGACTTTTTATCATCTTGTTCCTTGGAAGTGAGAAGAGTTTCTTTTTAGAATTCCTGGGCTGAGAAAAATGCCTTTTAAAATGGGTAATTAGTGACAAGTGACTAAGAAGGACCCAGTGCTGAGAAGTCCTGCCTAAGCCTCTTGAAAAGTCTTCACATAAACAAGTCAAACCACATCACTCATTATTCCTCTTTTGTTTACTGGGAGGAAAAAGTTCAAACAATTTAATGAGAGGATTACCCATACTTGAAGTCTATTGAAAAAGATTAATTGATATTTTCCTGTTAGGGGTTTAACCACTTGGATTTGGCCTCCTCTCCCCTATTGTTATTGATGCTGTGATCAGCGGTGCAAAGTTGCTTAAAGGTTAGACAAACTTTGCAGCATAAATTACATGAACTAATTTATGTTCCCATCAAGAAGAACACTAGTCTGAATGGCTCTATCCAAGGATGGTGTTTAACTAGAGAGAGAAAATAAGGTCTTTCAGGCACCGAAATCTGTTAGAAACTTGCTTTTCTATTAGGAGTGTCAGTGCCACATTTATTATAAGAGGAAAATATATCTTTTAAAATAATTTCGCACAAGTGTAAATAACACATTGCGTGGTGATTAGCATCCTGCACCTTTAAATATACTTGCTTTTAGCACAAGCTCACCATGTCTTTTCTAACGGGATGTATTAAGGACATATGGCTGCATATTTGGATAACCTTATTTGCATTTTTTTTTTCAAATGTGTAATATATTTAACCACTCATTTGGCTTTTCCTTTCAGAAAAGGAGACAGTCGGCATAACCGTTTTGAGCAGTCAGTTTCCTTAATTCTTTTCAGAGGACATGAAGTAGATGCTATTTATGTTCATAAATCATTTCAGCTTAGATGTTTTTGTGTTTTTATACCAAGAAATGTAAACTGATGAAATGATTTAGACAAAGTATGAAGGAAAAAAGGAAAGATTCCACAAAAGGGAAAAAGCAAAAAGAATGCTGGATGTACCACCAAAATGAAAATGTCTTTTTTTACAAGACACATAATAAATGTGCCTGTATTTTAGGTTTCTATGTATAAGCCTCAGTCTGGAAAGAGTACTAGATAATGGCGTTAAGTGTGAAATGATCCAGGAAAAAGCATAAATTCACATGGAATATATATCTAGATTTGGTCTAAGCATATGAAATAGAGAAGGAAATCGCTCAGTAGGCATTAGGGATACTAAGAAATAGTACTAATCTGTACCTTTCAAAAGAGAGAAATATATATGTTTTTGATGAATATGGATTAGGAAATAATGATTTTTAGTCTGAAAAAAATTAAATAGGGAGAGAAAACTTCACTGTTTTGATTGAAGAAAATAAACTTGTAAAATGTACTTTGCATGGTAGGTTGGCCATAATGCTTCATTAATGTTCAATTTATATACTTGAGATATGAGTGCATAATATATTTTTGGCTTATTCAATGTCTGTTCTGCCAAACTGGTGATATTTTAAAAGTGTAATCAAATATATCGGCAGCTTCTTTCGAATCATGCAAGGAGTGCATGTTCAATGTACTATATGATAAAATATGCAGTAATCTGTAATATTGTGCACACATTGGGACATATTGGAGATATATTTGGACATATTGTGGGCATATTTGAATATTTCAGTGTCTTTTTTTAATTGACAGAGTCTAAGTGTACTTGAATTTCTCCAAAATCCCTCAATCTGCTTCAGAGGGAACACTCTTTTTTTTTAAATGCACTTATTAATGATTATATATATACTCATGGCGACAAATGGTTTGATTAATTGACAACATATCGACCCTGGAACAAAAGCAAATACAGCCATGTATGCTACTTCTCTGATACTGAACATGGTCATACTTTATTGACCTTCGTCTGGGTAAATGTAGTGAAACTTATTGATTAATTCAAGCCAATTGAAATGGAAAGAAAACTGTCTCACCACAAAACAGTATAGCTGTTTCGCTGTCTTGGTTCCTTTAGCCTTCCCAGGTTTAAAGCACCGCCGAATATCGACTACATCAAGGCTCCTAAATAGTTTTACAACGTTAAATATTACATTCTTACTGTAAATCTCTGCAGCCATATTAAGTGACCGGAGAATGCAGCTGTAATCAGAGGAAGTTCTGTGAAAGATAATCTTTCTTTATTCTCCTCTGCTGAGACAGAGATAGGATACAAGGGACCGGCATAATTGCTGTTCATCTCATAAAACCTCTTTCCTTAGTGCCCAAGTAGAACTACTGCTAAATAATTTGGTATTATTTATTCTTCGGAAAACAGAGTTTTCAGAAACCAATGCCCTGCTTAGCTCAGCCACTGCAAGCAGAACAATTTTCTTTAAAATCAACATGTTTGTTTCAAAACATTGCTTTAAATGTGAAGCAGACAAATGTCAATAATAATATAGGCTTCAATTCTAGGAATCCTTTTTCAAAGTCTATTTTTTGTAGGGGGAGGGAGTGGCTAGGCATTCCTTTGTTACTGGCACTGAAAGTAGGTAAATTAACTATGACTTTATTTGCTATTTTACCGTTTTCATTTCTCATTTCGTTAATGCCAACAGCAATATACATATCACTGAAAACATACTTATACAAGTTATAGGTTTTCCAAGTGGCAAAAAATTGGGGTGGGGAAGATGTGTACTTTGGCAGTTTTAAAAACACACAACAGCAGCGGCAGTGGCAGCAACACAATTATATCTCCCCATTTAAAGGCAAGAATTAAACAGAAGGAATACAAGACTTAAACAAAGCAGAAGACAGATGTCCAGGAATTGTCATTAGCGACAGCACACAGATTGTGATTAAATTTTAATGTGGCATTTAACTTAAGTAAAGATTTTTGCTTATCAGGGGGAAAGAAGCCCGGGGAAAATATTGTTATTGATTTCATTGCTTTAAATGTAACTGATATTTTAAGTAATCCCCCCCCCCCCGGTTTCAGTGTCACTTTTTAAATGTCTGCTTGGACTGAAGGAGTCATTAGAGGGCATGTTCATTTAAAATTCTGCGTCTAATGCATAAATTGTTCTCCAGTGTCCTCCAAATTCTATCTATAGAAAACAAAACAAAGCACTCAGTCTGCTGCATGACAGAAACATGACTGCACGTGGAGGGCTATGTAAATTAAATGCCAATAAATATGCCTTGATTAAATTCGGGAATTTCTTTGTATGTGTTTCACTATAAACAATGTTACTGCTCTGTGTCTAAGGTGACAGGTATAACACCGTATTTCACGTATCTTCCTATCTATAAGACCACAGCAGCTATTTTAAATAAAGCAATCATGAGAAAAAAAGATGGGAAGCCAATAACCTTGACATCTATTATTTTATTGGTGTTATTACACCTTAAATGGATGACATATTTTTGCTATTCCATCAAGAATGCATTCATAATATTTCAATGGGGAAAAGAACAGTTAAAATGTGTAGCAGGTAGCCACTGTAGCATTATTATCAAGATGGTAAGGCCAGTGATTTTAGCTGATATGTGTCAGTCAGTAATAATAATAATAATAATAATAATAATAATAATAATAATAATAATAATAATAATAATAATAATAATAATAATAATAATAATAATAATAATAATAATAATAATAATAATAATAATAATGTAAAAATGTTTATGTCCATTGAAATAAGATGGCCAGCTGCACTATATGTGAAACCTACTGTACTGAAGTGATAGTTTAAAGAATTATTATGTGTGTATGTTAACAATTCAGTCATGCCCATGTCCATAGAAATCTACTTTATCTACACAAGGATTCCTGAAAACTTGAGAGAATATTGTGATTAGAGATGGGCACGACTTAGCGGTATTCCCGTTTCCGTTTCCGTTACTCGTTTCCGTTACTCTACGGAAACGGTAACAGGAATTACTCCGCCAGACTTCGAGCTCGAACCGACGAACGAACAATTTGGTCTGATTTGTCGTGCTCGTTACTTGCATCGCGGCGACCGCGCAATGCCAAGCAGCACAGAAAAAAAGTTTTTAAAAGTTAAAAAAAAAACCCGATTCCCGGCCCTAAAAGTAGGCGAAAACTGTCTGAGGCACCTACCAGGCCAGAAGGGTGTTTTATTTGGGGGGGGGGGGTTTCCCGCCCCCCTCTCCTTGGCTATTGCTACTGCTGCGCTGCTGGTACCAGGCTGGGAGGGCGCATCCATTTGCCATGCAGTGCGGGGGATCCAAAATGGTGACCGCAATATTTTTTTTGAAATCGTTGCCCAAAACCCCACCAAAGCACCACAGAAACATGCGAAAATTAGCTATTTTAAATGCTTGAATTTTTACAGTAGCAGCAGTGGGTTTTTCTTGCAAAAAAAAGTCTCCGTTGATTTTATTTTATTTTATTTTATTTTTTTACACCTGCGCATTCGCAATGATGGGCTCGCCCATGGGAGTGGACCATGCAAAGTTTTGGAGCCATTCCACCAATCGCATGGCCAGGTTTTGCTGACTGTACCAGGCTGGGAGGGCGCATCCATTTGCCATGCAGTGCGGGGGATCCAAAATGGCGACCGCAATATTTTTTTTTGAAATCGTTGCCCAAAACCCACCAAAGCACCACAGAAAAGCATTTTAAATTTAAATGCTTGAATTTTTACAGTAGCAGCAGTGGGTTTTTCTTGCAAAAAATGTCTCCATTGATTTTATTTTATTTTATTTTATTTTATTTTTTTACACCTGCACATTCGCAATGATGGGCTCGCCCATGGGAGTGGACCATGCAAATTTTCCACCAATCGCATGGCCACTTGGCCAGGTTGACCACAGAGACTTCTGGGATGTGCCAATCGGGCATAAACAGCCCACTAATCGTAGCCCAAACCCGAACCCTAAGCCTAACCCATACGCCAGTACACTGTCCTTCTAAGTGGGTCAGAGAGGCACCCAGATGCACCCCAATACTCAACCTAACCTCACCCGTAACTAGCCTAACCCTAGCCCTTGCGCTAATGCGTCTTAACCCTAAGCCAGATCTACTTGCATTGCACTACATGCAAGTACGTGAGACACAGCGGGTGCAAAGAGTCTGCCAGTCCGTCACTTGTGGCTCTGGCTGACTCCTGCAGCTCCCTCCAGGAGCCCGCTCCTCCCGCAAACCAGTACTAACAACAACGAAAAATCGAAAAAATGAACCGACTAATTGTTGCGAAATTTTGCGAAATACGGAAACAAGCCGAAACGGACTGCCTCCGACACACAACTCGAAAATGTCATTTTCCCGAGTCGTGCCCATCTCTAATTGTGATTATTCCATTCCATCAAGCTGGAATGGCAATTGGCCATCCTATGATGAATGAGTGAACTCTAAACTATCCTGTTCTCAACAATTCTCAGTAGTGAACGTAAACTCAAAGTTATGGCTTCTTTTAGGAAACCTATTTTGTATTTGGTCTTCATCTTTGATGGAATGTTAAACCAAAGTACTTGGCTCAGTTATTATCAATTGTTCTATATGAAGGTACAATGACATGGGTGAAAAGTTGTCTGTTATCTCAGTGCACCTGTAAGTGACGGTGTGAAATCACCTTTTTCTTAGGCTCACTTTGGTTCTGCCGACTCCAGCTCATAGCTTATTTAGTGACTTTCAGGTAAATAAGCTATGTGACTGAAGGCTAGACTTTCTGGAGGCTCTATCCACTTTAAGAGATAAGTCATTCTTTCTTTCCACAATATAGTTCTGGCATTTTATGGTATATCTTGAAGATTCCCAGATGCTCTGGAAAATCCTTTCCTAGATTTTAACTTGACAGGGTTGGGATGGTAGCTGAACAAGGGACGTACCTGCAATGATCATGCTTTGAGGCTTCTATTAGATGCTGTCCTATCTCTATGACAGGGGTGGGGAACCTTCAGCCCTTCCGATATTTTGGACTCTAACTCCCAGAGTTCCAAGTCTATACTGCCAATGATAAAGGACTGTGGGAGTTGTTGTCCAAAACATATGGAGAGCTGGCGGTTCCTCACCCCTGCTCTATTTAATTGGGAGCAATTCTTCTTTCTATGTAGTATTATAAAAACCATTGACAAGATTTTAGTCATTCCTGATTATTTTTGAGAATCCCACTAACTTCATGAGAAGGGTGCATTTTTGAAGAATTTTACCAACATAATGAATAAGAATCACATGCTCCCCCAGGCCCCTTTAGAGATGATAATCAATTAAAAAGATGTGTCACTGGAGAGAAAGATGAAGATCACTCACACACTTGCATTTTCAATTACCTTGTATGGACATGAAAACTAGACAGTCAAGAAAGCTGACAAAATGTGCAGTGGTTAAATGCCTGTACTGCAGGTGAAACTGTGCTCACGACCTGGGGTTCAATCCCAGGTAGCAGACTCAAGGTTGACTCAGCCTTCCATCCTTCCAAGGTCGGTAAAATGAGTACCCAGCTTGCTGGGGGGGGGGGCAATGCGTAGCCTGCATACTATAATTAAAAACTGTAAACTGCCCAGAGACTACTTGAAGTGATATGGGGAAGTATATAAGCAGAACTCTTTTGCTTTGATTCATTTGAATATGGTGATGAAGGAGAGAACAAGTGGGTCCCAGATCCCTAACTATCTCTGGAGTCAAAAATGTTCAAACTGAGGCTGTCCTTCTTGGGCACATCATGAGAAAGTGTCATTCTCTGGAAATGACAATGACACTAGGAAAGGTGGAATGAAGCAGGAAAAGAGGAAGACCAAAATACGAGACGGGCTGACTCCATAAAAGAAACCACAGGGCTGCATTTACAAGACCTGAGCAGGACAGTTGAAGACAGGAGATTTTGGAGATTGCTCATTCATAGGGTCGCCATGTGTCAGAGGCAACTTGATGGCACATAACAACAATAGCATCTGTCCTAGACACACACAGGTGTCGAGATCAAGGCAAGTGAGAGTACCACTTCCACTCTATTCTGCTCTGGTCAGACCCCACCTGGAGTACTGTGTCCAGTTCTGTGCGCCTCAGTTTAAAAAGAATGTTGACAACCTCGAGCAGGTACAGAGGAGGGCGACCAGGATGGTTGAGGGTCTGGAGGAAATGTCTTATGAGGAACAGCTTAGGGAACTGGGAATGTTTAGCCTCTGTAAAAGAAGGCTGAGGGGGATATGATAGCTATGTTTAAATATTTGAAAGGATGTCATATTGAAGAGGGAACATGTTTGTTTTCCATGGTTTCAGAGACTAGGACTCGGGGCAATGGTTTCAAACTACAGGAAAAAGAGATTCCATTTGAACATTAGGAAGAACTTCATGACAGTTAGAGCTGTTCAGCAGTGGAATATGCTGCCACAAAGGGTGGTGGAGTCTCCTTCTTTGGAAGTTTTTATGCAGAGACTGGATGGCTATCTGTCAAAAATATTGTGATGGGGTTCCTGCATGGCAGGGGGTTGGACTAGATGGCCCTTGAGGTCTCTTCCAGCTCTATGATTCTATGATTCTATGATTCTAGAGAACCCTTTCAACCTATCCAAAAACATGGATGAGGAAAAGAAACAAATGCTACTTCTGGAGTTTCGCTTTTAAATGAGGCCAGCCCACATTTACCTTTTAATGCCTTAAAAAAACTTAGAAAATCTGAAGTGGCCATTTACCCAGCTCTTGTTTCATCTCCTGAGTTTTTAAAGCACTTTGCAGGGGGATTAGTATGGCCCACAAGAGACCAGGTCAGGAAATTGGTTCTCAGATCCTTCCAGCTTGCCTGGCTCCATAAAAGGGCATTTACAGGTATATTTTAATGGGATGTTTGTAATATTACACTTTGAAGGAAAAAAAATTCTCAGGTATTGGTCTCACAATGCAACTGGTTATTTTAAACAGTGTGGAATATCTCTTTAGAAATCACTTATATTAACTGGTCTGGATCCAGCACCCTGTTCGGAATGTCAGAACTAGAATCAATGGATTTAGGAGGCTTAGTCTTACCACTAGGCAGGGCAAACAGCCACCTCCAACAGCAAATGTGTTTTTAATGTTTGAGTCAGAACTAGGAAGAGGTTCATGTGGAATCTGCTGCTTCATGTGCCATATTAATATATGAAAACTACACACTTGTTCTTAAAACAGCAAAATGTCTATTCAGCTCTGGGTCTTACTCCACCATATGAACAAAAGCAACCAAAAGACATATATGTGGGCTATTGCTGTTGCTAATAAGTAAGCAGTGTTAATCCGAATAACAATCTAATTGCAATATCAATAGCTATGCAATCTGCAGAAATTACCTCTCTTGCTTAGTGATATAATTCAACATTTTCATATTTAAGAATGGGAATGACCTTCTGAAGTTTGTTCCTGTGTGAATATTGGCTCTGGCACCATCACTGCTGTACTGTCTCGTTCCGCATGGTTTTCTAGCCATCTGGATAAAGTGTCAACATTCATGTTCTACACCCCCAGATTTTTATGCTTAATGGGGAAGTCAAAATCTTGCAGTGCTACAGCCCACCCACCTTAGCATTGGCTGAGCAATTTCAGTGACTGGCATTTTGATAAGTACCCTGTTGGATCACAACAAGTTAAATGACTGACACATGAATAAGCAGCCCATGGGTTGAGTATTTTCAATTACTTAAAGTTCTGAAGACCATCTATATTTTCCATCTCTGATGCTTGTATGCAGGTTCTCATGATATTTAATTAAAGGTTAGGATTTCCATTATGGAAATAGATTCAAGTATTTGGTAGAAGACACAGACTTGACAGGATAAAGCTTTACAACAAGTTCCATATATTGGAGTGATGAGCCACTTTTGGTAGGACCACGGAACATATACACATTTTAAGCACATATGGTGGGGTATACATTCTAAATCAAATAGAAAACTTATTTTCTGATCTACAATAAATAAAGCCAATGAGGGTCACAGACATGCCTACCAATGTTACTACTATGGCAGTGATTTAGTCCTCCATCAAATGTGAAACTCATGGCTCATCAACACTGTGACAGGATTCTAGTCCTCACTAAAGCTCTTTCGTCAACACCTACAAACCTGTGCCCCATAGTTTCTCACCTCTCTAGAGCCAATGTTGGGGCAGGTAAATGTGGGAAGCTGTAGGAGGAATAGGAGTTTCCCTTTCTGACTTATTGTGGAACTCCCTGCCACAGGATGTGGTGATGGCATCTGGCCTGGATGCCTTCAAAAGGGGATTGGACAGATTCCTGGAGGAAAAGTCCATCACAGGTTACAAACCATGATGGAGATGTGTAATCTCCAGGCTTAAAACCGGGGTAGTTCAAGGGCCAGATGCCGGGGAGTGGTAGCAGGAAACAGATATCTAGTCTCATGCGCTCCCAAACGCATCTGGTGGGGCCACTGTGAGATACAGAAAGCTGGACTAGATGGGCCTTTGGCCTGATCCAGCATGGCTCTTCTTATGTTTATTTTGATAGAAACATTTCTGTCAGCAGAGCAACTGATTGGATTTTGTCCATCCTTTTCCTAAGAACCTGACCTTCTTTTCATCAGTTAACCACTTCTTGTCCTAACACAAACCAAAGATGTTTTTCAAAAAGTGCAAATGGTGGATACCGAAGCACAACAATATCCTCCATTTGATAAACTGGATACTCTTTGGAGAACTGGATTTTCTGGCATTTTAAAATGCAAAAATTAAATATACATGCAATATACACAAATTTCAACAGGAAAATTTCATCATTTAGAATTACCCAATGATCTAGGATTCCAGGTGATAAGCACATGATCTATACTATGCAAGACTAGCTGGGATGTGGCTTTAGTTTGTGTGAAAATACTTTGAAGGGCTGCTATTGAACTTAATGAAATGGTGAAGCAAAGGTGTGAGTGAGTGCAACACGTAGAGTGGAGAAAGATACACTTCCTTTAACCTTTAATACTGGTATGCCTTCTCCACAGAATGCAGATTAGAGAGCCTTTCCTTGGGTAAGGCACTGTGAGGAAGAAAAATTATATCAAAAGTGGGTGCTCGTGTAGGCTATCTGATCTCTCACTAGAGCAATAATAAGTAACCTGGGCTTCTAATGCAAATACAGAACTGACCATCAAAGAAAGACCTAATATCTGGCAGATTGTCTCAAAAAAGGAAACCACTATTGTTTGTTTGTAAGATCTCAACAGAACTGGCTGGAAAAGACAATATTGCCAGGAAGGGGGAAGGCATTAGGAAGGAAAAACAACCTAATATGAGAGGATCTTTCCGGTTTGCAAGATCTGAGTAGAATTATTAATATACATATTTTGAAAGTTAGTAACTCATAGAATCACTACATATCAGAGGTGATATGATGGCACATAGCAACTCTGGAGTTTCTTCTTGTTCTTAATTGATAAACAATTGGAATGGTGAAACTATAACAGGTTATAGACACCAAAGTTATGCAAACGTTGAGTGAAACAATCCCCAACCACAAAGCAAAATAATGTGAAAAAACAGATTAAAGAGCAGATAAAATAATCAAAAACTAAGTATTTCCTGGTTTGGAAGAACTGCTTTATGAAAAATGAAATTTATTCTTTTTTTAAATTTTTAATGTCACTTTCTGCTGGAATGTCAACTCCATTGCTTTCTTTAAAGAAGATATCCCCTTTTGGTTTCCTCAATCCTATCCTCTGGCCCTGTTTCTTTCCAGTCTGTGGTTTTATATCCTGCCTTTATGACTATTTCATGAAAGGGTAAAAGAAAAATATATTAAATTTATATGGCAATAGTACTTAAGAATGATGAAATTAAATAGGTTAAAAAAGAATGTACCACCTTTGTGCTGGAGATGTGGAAAAGAACAACATATTTACTTACATATGTGGTGGACTTGTGAAGCAAGAAAGAAGGAATGGCCAATGATACTTAAAGAGACTGTGGAAATAATGGCCATTAATGCCTCCAATTGTTGCTTTATTGAATACAATGGACAGTGGCTAATTAAAGCAAGAGGAAAGGAATTAATTGCTATTAGGGTCACTGTGACAAGATTGATATTTGCAAAGAACTGGAAAAATAATATTGAATTTGATATTTATTTACTTGAATAGAATAGAATAGAATAGAATAGAATAGAATAGAATAGAATAGAATAGAATATTCATTGCATATTTGTCAGATCATTGCAAAATAATAAACTACAAATGAGAAAACATACTATGATGCTATAATTATCAATATTTATACAATAACATCAACAATACTAGTATTACAGCTTTAAAATATAGTCTAAACTATAATATTTATTTACTTAAACTAATTTAACTAAAATCCATAAATGCAGCAATAGCTTTAGAATTTTAAAACTATATCACTATATAGGGGGCAGTCAAGTACATAATGGGCTAAGACCTCAAGAGCCAGGTTTCCACAAACACATAATCAATTATCTATAGGGATACCATGGAACCTACCCCATTTCATCATAGTATCCTTTTGTTCAAATCACAAGCGAATATATACTTTTCTATATTGAATTTTCATTGGGACTGTTAAATACTGTTCATAATGGTGCAGTTGTTTTGTGTTAGCCAACCAGTTAGTTGTTGCTGTAGATGCAATAGCAGATATATCGATCATGCCTCAACATCAAAAACTCTTTGATTAAGTGGGTGTTAGGAAGAGTTGCGTAGGTAGGAGATTCATGCACCCTAGGCCACTGTCCACCTAAGGAGCCTATTCAGTCCATTGTCCACCTATGAGCTTATTCAGGCCATTGTCCAATTTATGAGCTTGAGCAGACCAGAGTGACGTGAAATCAAGGTGAACTATAAATTGGAGGACTTGCCACAAACTTTCCTTAGACTGACGAAGCTGCTTTGATGAGTAGCAAAACATTTTGATCTCTCAAGTTGTCATGACTCAACTTCCAGATATTTCAAATATGCATTTCAAAAATGTATGCTAGCTCTCTGTAGACACACAGCATAATGTCCTTTCCTGCTTGACTGTCACTCCATTGCTTTCATTAAAGCAAGGCTGTTTCTTGTTTCTTGTTTTAATCTTCAAAGAAAAATTGTCTTTTGACTGTTTCTGTGGCCTTTCATTTCCCTACAAATATATTCCTTCCTGACTCACAAAAAGAGCAAAATACATCTACTTATGAATGATCTTGTTAGTAAGACTATCCCATTGATGGCTCAGGTGGGAGAATAATTTTACTTTTAAACAATCAAATCTCCTTGGCCAAACTTCTCTAAATTTGTCTCAAAGCAAGAGCAGAGCTGCATCACTTAGATTAATTTTTTTAAAAAAAACTGCCTTTACCAGTAAAAAACAAACAGTGAAAGCAGTGTAAATGTGCCTTAATTTTCTTTTTCACATAAGGCAAAATCCAATATTTCAATTATGTTTTATTTTAAAGTATTTTTACTCCACTTTTCTCCTTGAAAAAGGACTCAAGGTGGCTTACAGTAATGAGGGACAATATACAGTCTGATACAATTAAGACATATTCAAGTATTGAGAGAAGGGAATTGAGGGACATCTTACAGCATTAACAGATAACATTACATTAATGCAATCACAAAGTCTATCAACGCAAATCATTAAAAGACAACATTACATTAATGCAATTACAAAGTCTATGTGATCATGTATGGTAGATTCATATAAAAGTCACATAATAGGTAGTCCATCCTTCAGGGAAAGCTTGCCTGAAGAGAGAGGTCTTTGCCTGTTTCCAGAAAGACAGCAGAGATAGATGGGGCAGTCCTGGCATAAGAACATAAGAACATAAGAACATAAAAAGAGCCATGCTGGATCAGGCCAAAGGCCCATCTAGTCCAGCTTCCTGTATCTCACAGTGGCCCCACCAGAGCGCATGAGACTAGATATCTGTTTCCTGCTACCACTCCCCTGCATCTGGCCCTTGAACTACCCCGGTTTTAAGCCTGGAGATTACACATCTCCATCATGGTTTGTAACCTGTGATGGACTTTTCCTCCAGGAATCTGTCCAATCTGTCCCTGTGGCAGGGAGTTCCATAGACTAACAACACGCTGGGTGAAAAAATATTTTCTTTTGCCTGTTCTTACTCTCCCAGCCCTCAATTTGAGTGTATGCCCCCTAGTTCTGGTATTTTGAGAGAGGGAGAAGAGCTTCCCTCTATCCACTTTACTCATGCCCTGCATTATTTTGTATGTCTCAATCATATCCCCCCTCAGGCGCCTTTTTTCCAGACTAAAGAGGCCCAAATGTTTTAGCCTTTCCTCATAAGGGAGGTGCCCCAGGCCAGTAATCATTTTAGTCGCTCTCTTCTGCACCTTTTCCAGTTCCACTATGTCTTTCTTGAGATGCGGTGACCAGAATTGTACACAGTACTCCAGGTGTGGCCTTACTATTGTTTTGTATAATGGCATTATAATGTTGGCTGTTTTATTTTCAATAAATAAAACCCTAGCATGGAATTGGCCTTCTTCGCCGCTGCCATACATTGGGGAGACACCTTCATGGAGCTGTCCACCAACACACCAAGATCTCTTTCCTGATCTGTCACGGATAACTCAGAGCCCATGAGTTGATAGATAAAGTTTTGATTTTTTGCCCCAATATGCATTACTTTACATTTGGCTACATTAAAACACATTTGCCATTTCGTAGCCCATTCCCCCAGTTTGGAGAGATCCTTCTGGAGCTCTTCACAATCTTCTCTGGTTTTTACCACACGGAAAAGTTTTGTGTCATCTGCAAACTTGGCCACCTCACTGCTTATCCCTGTCTCCAGGTCATTTATGAACAGATTGAAAAGCACCGGTCCCAGGACAGAGCCCCGGGGCACACCGCTTTTCACCTCTCTCCATTGTGAAAATTTCCCATTGACACCTACTCTTTGTTTCCTGGATCTCAACCAGTTCTCAACCCATAAGAGGACCTGCCCTCTTATCCCCTGACTGTGCAATTTTCTCAGCAGCCTCTGGTGAGGGACTGTGTCAAAAGCCTTTTGAAAATCCAGATAGACTATATCCACCGGTTCACCCAAATCTACATGCCTGTTGACCTTTTCAAAAAATTCTAAAAGATTTGTCAGACAAGATTTCAAAAAATTCTAAAAGATTTGTCAGACAGTGGAAGGGAGTTCCTGCGTAGAGTAGACCCATCAAGTGGATTTTAACACACTTTTTTGTGTATTGATTCCATGGATATTCTCTAACAGGACTAACAGTGGGTTTTAGTTCATTTATTATATGTATGATTCTATATGGGACAGAATATTCTAGATTCAAATGTCCAAGTAGCAACATATCAGGACGTGTAGTTATTTGCTGCTGCTCCCAAAGTATTGGGATCTCAGCTTTTGTAGAAGGCCATGTGTATTTTTATACATTTCTGTAGGTCCCCACTAAATGAGAAATAACAAAATGCATATGAATGGTGATGACAGTTGCCATCTGCATTCTATTACCAGTGCAAGGTATCTCTTCACTTTCCTCTCATCTAATCAAGCTGGTTACTGCCAAGATCTCTAATGATGAATATGGGTCTGTCAGTGTTCTGACAGATGACCATAAGGGGTGAGCTGCCACAAGCTCTTAATTTCAGTACAGAATATTTCCTCACATTATGATTTCACATTTATACTTTTGAGGTATTGTCTGGAGGTCTGAAGTAATTTGTTAGAGACTGTAAATATCTAAGCAAACTGCATATCTCAGAAGCACACAGGATGGAGGCACTGCAGTTAAAATAGTGTCAGACATCTATAACCATAAAGTTCCAGTCCCAGAAGAACTCTGTGGATGGGTATTATTGGATCTCCAAAGCTTCTCAGAAGGCACTTTCCAAAGAAGGTCTATTTTATTTGGGTGCTGAACTTCAAAAATATTCAAGTCCTATTCAAGTGTGACCTTGCTATATCCAGCATATGAGCAGGTGTACACCTAGCTCTTTTTTTGTTTTCCAATCAATCAATCAATCAATCAATCAATCAATCAATCAATCAATCAATCAATCAATCAATCAATCAATCATCATCATCATCATCATCATCATCATCATCATCATCATCCAGGGGATGCCAGAGTGGAACATACTAACAAAATACCTGGCAATCAAAACATCTTGCTTGTGGATGAAACACACCTGGGTGGTCCCCATAGTCATTGGGACTTTGGGAACAATGTCAAGAAATTTCACAAAATATTGCAAGCATTTGCAGGTATTGGAAATAACACAATCAGATCTACAAAAAACAGCAATATTAAGAAAAGCACACATACTGCACTGATATTTAACACATACCATACTTAGTTTTTTGGTTAAAACTTGTATCTGTTACATAATACCAGAAAATTTGAAGACAAAAGTAAGATTTTGACACAACAGAGTGTAATTAAAATTAAATGTTGGGTAAAAACCTTTGATACAGTGAGAATAAAAGAAGTATTAAGGAAAGAAAGTCTTAACTGGTTAAGCATAGGGCAGTTAGATAACTGGAGTAAAGTTTGGATAAAAAAGGGAAATGTAGGGCAATGACTGGATTTGAAGAAATGTATAAGTTTAAAACATGTAATTGTAGTGGATGAAATGTTATATAATGTTATACAGTATATTGTTATATAATCCTGAGGGTGGAGAATAATTAAGCACAATGTGTTGTGGGAGATATATGTGTTGTTTAAATTTTTAAATAATTTTTTTAAAATTAAAAAAAATATATCACCCAATGCTTTTATAATTTTGATTTACTGTGTCTGGTACCTTTGATGATGATGATGATGATGATGATGATGAAGAAGAAGAAGAAGAAGAAGAAGAAGAAGAAGAAGAAGAAGAAGAAGAAGAAGAAGAAGAAGAAGAAGGTCCTTGCTTCCATCCAAAGAGGAACCTATCTTCTATCGAGTGCACTTTCCCTGACCACACTTGAGAATCTCACAAAGTCCTGGGTTCTACTAATGTTACACTACTCAGTCTATGACCTGGCTTGGCACAATACATTCCCCCATTGACAGGAATGGATATTTAAATTCAGAGATTTAGAAACATACAAAAATGAAATGGACAATGACTGAATTCAATTTTTACTATATGATATAGTATGAAGTGAAAACTAGATATGGGGATAAATTGAATTTCAAAATTCATTCATATCAAAATCACTAATTTATCTATTCATGTTCACATGAAACAATACCTCTGAGAAATATCAAGTGATTTTTTTCAGTGATTTTTGATTTGTTGATTTGTTTGGCTAGAAAGTGTCCCCCAAAGCACCTAGAGACACCAAAATTGCAGAGGAGCTTCCCCACTCTCACAATCCCTCCATGATTCCAATCCCTCCATGATTCCTGGCTCCCCCAGGAAAGTACGAACTATGGGGTGTCCCCAGAAAGGCTTCCTCTGAATCTCTATAAACCCTCTAAGATTGACTGGGTTTCCCAAGGCCAGCTTCTCAAGGGCACTTTCTGACGGTAGGGGGCAGTTTCCTGGAGGCTCCATTTTGGGGTGTATAACTCAGACATGTGAAAACCATAAATGCAGAGCTTGTAGAAGAGAGTCAGAGAGCATTTGGTGTATCTAGGTACCTTGGGGTTGTTTTATAGTATTTTAAATTTAAAACAAATGAATTTATGAATCAATTCTTTTTGGGGGGGGGAGTAAAATCATTATTTGTGCTTTGTTGACCTTGATGAATTGTGAATCAAAACAAATAACAATTTTTCTGTTTTGTGCCCATCTCTAGTGAGTACTAATTTTTTTCATGGACTGATTGAGGACACAATGTGCATCTCTAATCTATAATTATCTGTCCTTCAGCTATCTTTTCTGTTTAGCATATATGATCTTTTCATTGTTGGTGGATAGGAGTGAAAATTGGAGGCGTGTGTTATATAGCAGTGATATCTCCCTCCAAAAAGACAGATAAGATCACTCACCAACTGTGTGTCCATATTAAATGGTGTGAATTATCTGGAAGATCCTCATAAATTAATTCCTACATGGTAAAAGTAGTTTTACACAGTGGTACATCTAAAAACTATAGAGTCAGGAGGTAAACCAATGAGGTTCATTCCATTATATCCTTCAGAATCACTTGAGGTATAGCATTTTACTCTCTTTTAAGTGGATGCCTCTTATTGTAATGATTGACAGTTGTGTTTTGTAGGAGCTAACTATATGGTGGTGTAAAGGTTTTACTGACCAAGTTGGCTAGGCTTGATGGAATTGTACTGCTAAACATCTGAAGGTCCCAGGCTGTCTACCTTTGTCTTCAGAATATAATAACTTAAGATGGCTTCAGCTCCAGACAATGAATTGATGAAGTCTGGATGCTGACATGGCTCCAGAAATATCTGGATGTTTTTGTGTGTCTTCACTGCTTTCTTGGCCCACAGTAAATCAATTTCCCAGAAGACTCTTCTCACAGAATTAATGCTTTATAGCGTGCTATAGCTGTCTCTCTAGGCAGCCAAACAGCAGCATGATTTGTGAACTGGCAGCTCTATTTCCTGAAGAAGGCTCCAAACAGCGGTATAGAGCTGTTGACACTGCATGCTGTTACCTCAAGTACAGCAAAAGAAATCTGAGTTGTCTCTGGGCATTCATGAAAGCTGGGAGGCCTTTGCCCCACCCCCTTTTCTCAGCCCCCGCAAGCAGCTGCAAACTAAAGTAGATAGTACCTCAAACTCGGCATGCATTGCCACATGGAGTTTTGAAAGCAATTTCTCCTGACACTGTTCCCCCCCTTCTCGCAACAAGGCACTGATAAGACTATTTTTATCAGGTGGTTATAATATTTTTGATGGCCTTTTATAAAGAACTTGAGTAGGCATCAATTCCATTTGTGCTTGTGTGAATAGGATGCTCGGTCCCATTTCTCTTTCTCCTGATTATTGGGAAAGCAGCAGGATGAAGATATAAATACAAGTTGAATCTGTTTCTGAAAGCCAGCATTTTACATAGCGCTAAATGGTAGTGCTGCTTAAAATTAGATGCTTTCTGTTGCAAATAAGGTTAAAGCGACAAAGGAGCAGGATGTTGCAGGAGTCCTAGGGGCTTCGCACAATCCTTTCAGGTCAGATAGTGTTTTATTTGAAAGACCAGCTGTTTATGGCCCATTTGTCAATTTAAATTAAATTACAACTTTGAAGACACTAACTTGAAAACTTAAAGAAAGCCATATGATATTGTGCATTACATCTTCTGCCCATTAAGGAATCTTAGAGTAAGGTAACCAAAGACAGAAAATACTGGTTCAGATTTCAACCCACAAGAAGTGTGAATATACCCTCAATTTAATAAAATGTATAATGCAGCTTCCTGAGGCTTAAATTTCTTGCAATTGCTCTTGGAATGGGCACTTGTTTCCCCATTATTGGCCACTTTAATCTACTTATGCCCTAGTTGTCTCATTTAGAGATCACTTTATAGGATTGGGTGATCCACATTGGAAGTGTGTGTTCCATAGCCTGTCTGGTGGAGCAACACAACAGTTTACATATTTCTGATCACCATCTCTAAAAGTGATTTTGGAAGAAAAATCTATAGAGACAATCCAATTGCCCTGGAAATATATACACACAAGTCTGCTCTGAGGTGGCTAAAATGAAGTAAATCCAGTTTCAGGAGACAGAAAGAAAGACAAGACGCGAAAGTAAAGATCTGGAAGTAAATGGGCGCTGGCAGCAACCAAGTTTGAAAACCCATCTCTCCCAAGAGGAAATTAGAAGAGGGCAAGGAAGACAAGCAATTGGAAAAGTAGAATGTTTGTGCTTTTCTTTCCAGCAGACGGCATTAAATATTCAGCAAAAGCTGGGGGATCGGCTTACATTACTCTTCTTGTTTCTCATGTATCGACTGACAGGTGCTGTAAACATACATAGACAAACATGGTCCAATGCTAGCAATGCTCCAGTCACAGAGGGCAGAAATATTTTTGTTTCCTCTAGCAATTACATTTGTCCTTTTAAAAGGATCTTTGGTGGGAAGCAAGCGTCCTTCCAGATGTGCACAAGGAAGCCCTCAGGTGACTTTGTCTCCCTCTCCATGCAATGTGAGATTAGTAATCTGACAAAGGGCATCACATGGAACGGGGGGGGGGGTTGTCACCATCTCTTCCCTCGGTGACTCAAGCTCCCCAGAAACATTCCTATCACTTGTGTGCCAGCCTTCATAGGAGACACACGATGACAATCCAGAAAAGCCATCGCAATTACATGCCACAACCTCTCTGCTAGCTTGCTCGGGGTGAAGGAGTGACAGGATCTGTGCCAAACACTTGACCTTGGCTAAGAGATGGGAACCGGGCTTTAAAACATTCACTAGTTCATGTTTAAGAGATGTCACAGTAAATAAATTATGACTGTTTACACTTAGCTCTAAGTGTCTTCTTTTTTCCACACCATAGGCAGCTATTTGACAGCGATGCTATCGTTCAGACTGATCTAATCACGTATTACTTCTCCGCACACTTCCAGTTTGAAAGGCAGACTTGCCACTGCCGTTTGTTTGGGGGCTGTTAGTTTTTAAAACTGCCTGGGCTCTTAACGTTATAGCAGACCAAGTAAGAGGGTATCTCTGTTTCCGTAAATGGAATGCAATTAAGCATGGAAGAAATTCTCCCCTCTTTTTCCTAAACGAAAATGTGTCATTTGCATCTAGCTTTCTGATAGTCATCTGTGAGCAAAACTGAAAGCATAAGGAAGTCTTCAGTAATAACCTGATGTTATGCTGTAATCCTAAGCATTGTGTGTGCATCGTATTAGCCGAAGCCAGTAAAACTGACCCTGTATATTTTTAATGCCTCTCTGTTGGATCATATGATATTTAATAATTGGTTCTGGCACCTTATTGCATATTATTATAAAGTTGAGATGCAACAGTTTTATGGAACATATGGGCTGCACAGGCTCTGAACGTATATATGATACACCCTATGAAAGAGACCTTCTGTGTTGTTTTCTTGAGCTTTCAAAGGTCAGGTAAATTTTGCTATCTAGTTGTGTTCTTAAATTCTTCAGTTGTTTTTGCGATTGTAAAATAAATATGTTAGTCAAAGACTTTGCTTTGTTGTTGTTCTTGTTCTGTGTTGAAATCTTATGTGCTTCATTTTCATGCATGCTTCTCGTATTACTATGTGAGATATTTTGTAATAGCTGTTCTGTAACTAATACCTTGAACTAGTGTCTGTGGCGGGGGCAGCTTAGTCTTTTAAAAGAGGACTTTATGTTCCTTCTGTGAGACCCTGCATTGTGTCTTCTTTGTTGTTATAACGTGATATATATTAATGGGGGATTTTAGCAATGGTGACAAATTGACAATTTTTGCTGTGGTCAGTTCTCCTCTCTCTCTCTCTCTCTCTCTCTCTCTCTCTCTCTCTCTCTCTCTCTCACTCACACACACACTCTCACACACACACACACACACACACACACACACACACACACACACACACACACACACACATTGATATTTAATGATTCTCTTGGCCCAGCTCCTCTCAACAAATGATTACCATTTTATTTCCCATAATGCTATAGATGCTGTCCTCTGAACAACAGCTGGTGTCAGTGGAAAGCCTGCAGTGCTTAGACTCCTCTCTGACTCTTTCCACATGGCAAGCTATTATTAAACTGCATGGCTCACTGTTGATTTGGAGGTCTTCTTCCTAAGTAGGAGATGAAGTAATGGTTCCCTGAAGATCAGTTGCATGAAACATTTTTCACCTAGACCAGTCATAAGACTCTTCTTGGGACCCTGATTCCACAGTCATCTTCAATCACATGTATGGGGCTCAAGTTTGAAAAGATGCAATCTTAAGAGTGGAGCTTTAAAATGCTTCCACCCCCTTCAGATTTTCTCATCTAAGTGTGGCTGCCAACCTGAGTAGGCCTGCTTGCCTGAAAGAGAGACACGGCATGTGCCATCATTTATCATGCAAAGGGTGGCTATTTTTGTAGTTGTCAGTTCATCCATTGTCTTCCAAGCATACTCCTTATGAAAATTCATGCCACATTAATCATTCCTCAGATTCATGCCACTACATGTTTTCCTTGCTATTGCAAACCATGAAACCTATGAATTCTAGCAATGCTTTTGGATGAAGGCATGATATTTGTACTCTCTGCCAAGAATTCAGTGACAGTGCATCTTATTTCATATTTTCTCCATTCCACATTCTGTTGGTATTCTCTCATGGAAAATCAGAGCAACATTTTCAACATAGAGAAATATGGTTTATATATCGTATTATGATTATTTATTGATTACATTTATATTCTCCCTTCCCATTATTTTTATTTAAAAAAATTGCTCTTAATAAAAATAATTAAACACACTCAGGACATTAAAATCAGATTCAGTACAAAGTAAAATCAGATGAAACAATAAAACATTAGAAAGATAGCAATGAAAATATTTAAAATGGTCTATAAGGCCAATTTGAAGAGAAGTGTCTTCACACTTTTCTGAGATCCTCAAATTTCCCCAGCTAGCTGGTGAAAATGGGAACTGATTGCAACCTTGAGGGAAGTGTATTACACTATTACAAAAGTTCAACTCACGGGCTCAATAAGGGACTAAAACTTAAACAGACAAGAAAAGGACAGTGCTGTCACCTTTTCATAATTACGGTATGTGAAAATGCTTCATGAAGGGAAATGAGCCTCCTCTTCAGAGTTAACTCTGCATCCATGGACACTTGGGATGTGTTGTATGTGAAGGGTGGAGCTAATACTATCCTTCCCTAATATGTTTATTTTAATCCAAAAATACAATGCCAGACTAGGGCTACATTTTTGAAGCAGCATGGGAGAAAGCCCTCTCTCATGTGGCCATGAAACAGTGCTCCTATTTTGTTGTTGTTATGTGCCATAAGGTTGACATAGCTGACTCACAACAACCCTAATAGTGGTTTTCAATGTATATGAGATATTTAAAGGATGGTCTTAACAGTTTCACACCCCCACTGAGTTTCCATGGCTGAGCCAGAATTTGAACCCTGGTCTTCAGCGTCTGAAGACATCACTCCACCCACAACACAATGCGTATCTACTACTAGTTTAAGAGTATTTAAGCCTGCAAAGACAATGCTGTATTCCCTCTCTTGAAAATGCAGTGTTACGACCAAACACTCCATGCCTTGCAAACTGGCAGAACTGCAACTAAAGTTCTTAGGCTTAATCATGTCATAGGATATGTTTTGAAGTTGTGTGATATGCAAAACTTTATGCTGCAGCATAGAGGTCTGGGTCTGCAATCAACATTTTCATATATCTTTACTAGAGATGGGCACGACTTAGCGGCATTCCCGTTTCCGTTTCCGTTACTCGTATCCGTTACTCTACGGAAACGGAAATGGGAATTACTCCACCAGAATTCGAGCTCGAACCGACGAACGAACAATTTGGTCTGATTTGTCGTGCTCGTTACTTGCATCGCGCAATGCCAAGCGGCACAGAAAAAAAGTTTTTAAAAGTTTTAAAAAAAAAAAACGATTCCTGGCCCTAAAAGTAGGCGAAAACTGTCTGAGGGCACCTACCAGGCCAGAAGGGTGTTTTATTTGGGGGGGGGTTCCCCGCCCCCCTCTCCTTGGCTATTGCTACTGCTGCGCTGCTGGTACCAGGCTGGGAGGGCGCATCCATTTGCCATGCAGTGCGGGGGATCCAAAATGGCGACCGCAATATTTTTTTTGAAATCGTTGCCCAAAACCCCACCAAAGCACCACAGAAACATGCGAAAATTAGCTATTTTAAATGCTTGAATTTTTACAGTAGCAGCAGTGGGTTTTTCTTGCAAAAAAAGTCTCCGTTTATTTTATTTTATTTTATTTTATTTTATTTTTTTACACCTGCACATTCGCAATGATGGGCTCACCCATTGGAAGTGGACCATGCAAAGTTTTGGAGCCATTCCACCAATCGCATGGCCAGGTTTTGCTGACTGTACCAGGCTGGGAGGGTGCATCCATTTGCCATGCGGTGGGGGGGGGATCCAAAATGGCGACCGCAATATTTTTTTTGAAATCGTTGCCCAAAACCCCACCAAAGCACCACAGAAACATGCGAAAATTAGCTATTTTAAATGCTTGAATTTTTACAGTAGCAGCAGTGGGTTTTTCTTGCAAAAAAAAAAAAGTCTCCGTTGATTTTATTTTATTTTATTTTTTTACACCTGCACATTTGCAATGATGGGCTCGCCCATGGGAGTAGACCATGCAAATTTTCCACCAATCACATGGCCACTTGGCCAGGTTGACCACAGAGACTTCTGGTATGTGCCAATCGGGCATAAACAGCCCACTAATCGTAGCCCAAACCCAAACCCTAAGCCTAACCCATATGCCAGTACACTGTCCTTCTAAGTGGGTGTGAGAGGCACCCAGAGGTGCACCCCAATACTCACCCTAACCTCACCCGTAACTAGCCTAACCCTAGCCGTTGCGCTAACCCGTCTTAACCCTAAGCCAGATCTACTTGCATTGCACTACATGCAAGTACGTGAGACACAGCGGGTGCAAAGAGTCTGCCAGTCCGTCACTTGTGGCTCTGGCTGACTCCTGCAGCTCCCTCCAGGAGCCCGCTACCCCCTCCCCAAACCAGTACGAACGACAATGAAAAAACGAAAAAACAAACCGACTAATTTTTGCAAATTTTCACGAAAAACGGAAACGAGCCGAAACGGAACCGGCCCGACTAACGACAACTCGAAAAAATTTTTTTTCAAGTCGTGCCCATCTCTAATCTTTACAGGAAATCATCTTGGAAGCCAAGGTACAGTGCCTTATAGAAGTAAAGATTTATTTCCCCAAGTCAATAAAAAGGACTACAAAGGTGTCTTGGGTGTCAACCACCCAGATTTCAACTGTGTCAGGAGTAGGTGTTTTGCAAAGCAAATATGTTTTAACTGCTTCTGTATGATGAACCTATCCCCTGGCTTTGCCTTACAACACAGACAGCTACTGTACTGGGATACAATTCAGAAAAATATCATTTTCCTATTAACCATTTCTAGAAAGTCAGTGATGCTCAAAGGAAAAGGGCAGTAGCAATTTACACCACCTGCCTCCTAATGATATAATCTCGGTGCATCAACCCTCCAAGCTCAGGCACCACTATAACATTGCAAATATTACAGGAAAATATGTCTTATAGACCCATACTGGACATTTATCACATACATGATATCAAAGTGTGGTAGTGACTAGAGTTGGCATTGTGGTGGGCTAGGAATCTGCAGTCTTGCATTCAAATCACCACCCTGCCATAGAAACTCAAGGAGGGGGTTGGCAATGGAAAAAAAGACACTCCCTCAATAGCTCACATGCCTTAGAAACCTTATTAGGCTTGCCTTGCATGAGATATGACTTGATGGTTCAAAACATATGTATGAATATATTGTACATCTCATTTTCCCATCTTAAAGCTCATCCTTGTCTTCATGAGCTTTTGTTCTTGAAGCTTTAATTTATTTTTGCCTGCAACATATCTTAGAAACCTTTGTGAACTGCGTTGCTACAATTACAATGCAACCTCTGAAGTGCCAGAGACATCCTTTGAAAAATTCCAGGGGGGAAAGCTGTATGACTGTTTAGCAAAGGGACAAGATGTCTTTTTTGCTTCTCTGTTTGTAGACCTTGTGCCAGCCTTGGGAGCTGTTCATGTGACACTGAAGTACAGTAATTGTCAAATCTCCCATTCATCTGAATGGATCTGGGCAGCACCCCTTCATCTCATCACATTCTTGCATGAACTTTAGAAAACATATTTAGGGCACTAATCTAAATAATAATAATAATAATAATAATAATAATAATAATAATAATAATAATAATAATAATAATAATAATAATAATAATAATAATAATAATAATTAAATATAAGGGATCCTCTTAGCAAATTGGAATAGAAAACTGAAGAAACAAAAACACCAGGATTTGGAAGAGAAAGTGTACAAATATTTAAAGGCTTGGGTCCCATACTGGCATTAAATCTCTCTTTATTTTTATTTTATTTCTGGGTTGTTTTTTTTAATCTCATTGAAATCTTCCTTTCCTCAGGATGACTTGCTTGGCATATTTTGAACCAGTAGGTGGAGTGCTTGCTAATAATAATTGAGCGAAAAGAGTTTGATCTTAATATATGCACAAAGCACTTTTCTTATTATAAACTGCTAAAATCATATTTGCACTCAGCTTTTTCTATTGGTATAATTAGTTGGAAATAATATTACAAGGGCAGAGTTGAAATGCACACAACCTTGTAGAGACATTTTAGAAAACACAGGCAAACAAGGCTGAGGAATGCCAACAGAGCTCAGCAAAGAAGTCGTTAAAAAAAGACTTTCAGAAAAGTATTCATAAAAAATGTGGGCAGTAATGTTCTATTACAACCTCTATCCCAGCCCGACACTGAATTAGTCACCTCTTTATTAAAGTAATTTTCACTGTTTCAAGAGAATATGCTCTTCGAACTGCTTAACCAACAATAAATTCTATGTATCACATCTTCTATTTGTCTGGAGCTTGGTATGAGTTCACAGTTGCTATATTAATTCTCCATGATAGTATGGGTTGAGGAAGGGGGACCTCAAAAGGTATATTTTAGTGTACCAACTATGGTGGATGTATGAATATGTAAGTGTTTAAATTGCATGTGGGTTGAAATGCAAATTGTTCAAACATCACATTGGCATTAACTGCGTCCACTAGAGGCGTGGCTTACACAAAGGTAGAGAAAGCTCCACTTTGTTCCTGAAAAAAAGAAGTGAAGTTGACTTACTCCTAAGTACCTAAATCATAAGTGAAGGAATTCGAAACAGCACCCTCCTAACATTGTTGCATCACCAAGAATTCCTCAGCATTGGCAACAATGCTGAGAACTGACACAAACTGCATCCTGGTAACATCATTTTGCTGGGCTAAATTCCTTCCTTCCTTCCTTCCTTCCAATAGTAATAATAATTAGAGAAGGAAGCTGTACAGGACTTCCTTGTTGTCCCCTAGGCAAGGCAATGACTAATATAGGAGCGCTGAGAAGAACATCAGGGCAGGGTTACTCCTGACCAGAGCTAGCACACCACAATTGCTACATGCTTCTAACTCATGGCTGCCATGACCCCCAGATAATCTCCAGTGTGCTTCAGCAAAGTGACATCCAGCAAAACCCATGTTAATTACGTGCAACTTTCAAGATCCATAAGAGCTACGTCTCCTCTCTCCACTCAAAAAGTATTTTGAAATTGGTTTCCACAGTACGTGCTATCTGGAGGTTGAGTCATGGCAACTGGACTTCTTTTCTTGAGAGGTTGAAATGTTTCGCTGCTCATCAGACTGAAGAAGCTGTTTGGATGAGCAGCGAAACGTTTCTCTCAAGAAAAAAAGTCCAGTTGCCATGACTCAACTTCCAAACAAACTCACCTGGATGACTGATAATCTTCACAGACATAAGGTATGTGCTAAGTGCATCACCCTGGATTTACTGTATCTATCTACTTCACACCTCCAGATGCTGTGGTGGCAGAACCTAGGAATGGGAGAGTGGTGGTGGTGGTGGTGGTGGTGGGTATCCTGCAATCCACATATATTTGAAACCAAGCTTGAACAATTGTGGGGATGAATAAATTAAAATAACAGATCTCATAATATCTCGATAGCATGTCCAATTCTACCATGCCTTGGTGCCACTTGGCTAGACAATACTGGCATATTATTCCTTTCTTGGTCCAAGCATATATGATATTTTGGGGGTGGCTGGACATACACACCTGAAAATGTGGATGCCTGCTATGTGTGTATATTCTGTCAAGTCAATTCTGACTTATTACAACGCTAGTGGAGTTTCTAATGTTTGTAAGATAGGAAAGGGTTCGTTTTACTGCCATCAAAATGAGTTTCCATGTGGAGGGATTTGAACCAGCCTGGATCCCAATCCAACACTCTGTCCACTCCATTACAACTGGCTGTTGTACATACATGTACTATAGGGCACTCTACCCAGTGCTTAACATCTGCCACATCTCTGAAGTTGATAGTAGAGATGGGCATGACTAGGGAAAATGACGTTTTCGAGTTGTCGTGTGTTGGAGGCGTCTCGTTTCCATTTTTCGTGAAACTTCGCAAAAAATTGTTGTTTCGTTTTTCGTTTTTTCATCTGTCGTTAAACCGGTTGGGGGGGTAGCGGGCTCCTGGAGGCACCTCTTTTTTGGGGGGTGGGTGCCTCCTATCCTCACCCGCTAGGGAAAGCAGGCTCCTGGAGACCCCTCATGCATGGGGGTCTCTTCTCCTCACCTGCTGCAAAAGGGCATGCATGCATAGCCATATGGCTATGATTGCATACCCAGTTGCACGCAGAGACACAGCAGACTAGCAGAGGCACCCCTCTTTTTGGGGTGCATACTGCCTTCCCTGCATCAGTCAGGCCTTGGGGGCATGGTTTGCATGATGTCACACATGCTGACGGCCAAGCCAAGCCTGTGCAGGAGTCACCCAGAGCCACAAGTGGCGGACTGGCAGACTCTCTCTGCACCCGCTGTGTCTCACTAAGAAGGGAATTGTACTTGCTAGTGCAATGCAAGTACAGATCTGGCTTAGGGTTAGGGTTAGCGCAAGGGCTAGGGTTAGGCTAGTTACGGGTGAGGTTAGGGTGAGTATTGGGGTGCACCTCTGGGGGCCTCTCTGACCCACTTAGAAGGACAGTGTACTGGCGTATGGGTTAGGCTTAGGGTTAGGGTTCGGTTTCGGGCTACGGTGAGTGGGCTTTTTATGCCCGGTTGGCACATCCCAGAAGTCTGTGGTCAACCTGGCCAAGTGGCCATGCGATTGGTGGAATGGCTCCAAAAATTTGCATGGTCACTCCCATGGCCAGCCCATCATTGCGCAGGTGTAAATAAAATAATATAAAATAAAATAAAATAAAATCAATGGAGAGAGGAAAGAGAGGAGACATTTTGTTGCAAGAAAAACCCACTGCTACTGTAAAAATTCTGGCAGTTTTAAAATAGCAATTTGCGCATGTTTCTGTGTGGTGCTTGTGTGTTTTTGGACCACAATTTCAAAAAAAAAATTGTGGTCGCCGCCCCATTTTGGATCCCCCGCCCGCACCGCATAGCATGGCGACTCGAGTCCGGCTGCCCAGGACAGGAGAGGGGGGGGAGGCCGGGACCCCCCCCCCCAGAAACCACCCCTCTGGTAGGTGCACTCTGCACTGCAGGCATATTTTCGCCTGCTTTTTGGAATGGGGGGGGGGAGTTTAAAACTTTTTTTCTGTGCCGCTTCCGCTTGAATTGCGGTGGGCGGCGGCGAGTCCGGTGCTTGTTGCGAGTGACTATGACGAGGATTTCCCCCACCACCAGAGCAGCCCAGGACAGGAGAGGGGGGTCAACCACCCCTCTGGTAGGTGCCCTGAGCCCTCAATCAGGCAGGCATATTTCCGCCTGCTTTTTGGCTGGGAATCGGGTTTTTTTTTAACTTTTAAAAACTTTTTTTCTGTGCCGCTTGGCATCGCGGGATCACCGCGATGCCAGGAACGACCACGACAAATCAGACCCAATTATTCTTTAGTCGGTTCGAGATCGCGTTCTGGCGGAGTAATTCCCATTACCGTTTCCATTCCGTAACGGAAACGAGGAACGGAAACGGAAACGGGAATTCCGCCAAGTCGTGCCCATCTCTAGTTGATAGTATTGTTTGACCACCATCACTACACCAAATTCATAGTTGTTTGAATGTCCTCATTTTTAGGAAGAGGGTTGTTCAATGGAAACCAGATATTTCCAAAAACTGTTATGAACTCAAACAAAAATCAGTTCACCAAAGAGACACAGGTCTGCATACCTTTATCTAGCCAGGGATTGCTTTGGTGAATTGATTGATTGAGTGAGTGATTGAATTTTTATACTGCTCATTTAGCAAATAGCTACTCTGGGCAGTTTACAAACCGAATAAATAAAATGCTGATTGAATAAATATTTTAAAAAAACATGAATGACAATGAACGTTAAATAAATCATGTTACAACTTAACAGAAAGTAAGGCAAAGATGGAATCAGTGCAGAAAAAAGTGCAGATGCTGGATAGTGTTAAAAGTCATAAGTGATAGAAACAGTTGAAGTCAAAGCCTTGAAGAGATTATCAGTTATAACCTAGCGTTGAAGCTGTGACAATTTAGCCCAATTGGACAGAATTGACTGCTGCCAAAATGAAATCAAATAGTAAGGATTTTCTTTTCTGTTGTTACAATTACTATCCAATTTGTCCAGAATGGCAATCTGATTTCCACCTATTAATGGATCAGCTTGACATTTCAGTATTCCTTATATTTGAGATTGTAGTGTTCACCTTTTTTAAAAAATTAAGTGGCTATACAGGAGGGGGATAAAGGGTTAATGCTCAAGCCCAAATAAGTAGTGTGGAGGTGGAACCCAAGTGCTTAGAAAGCTCCACATAAGTTAGATGAAGTCATATAGGGAAAATACATCCTGAGAGATAAGGTTAAGATCTAGGGCTGAGTTAGATGAGAGAGGTTGATGGAAAGATCAGTATTTGAGTATAACTGTTCTGGGTAAATTTTAAGTAACTGTACACAACAGATCTTGAACTGAACATCTTGCTGCATTCAATAAACCTTATTTTATTTTTCTATGTTTTCAATAACTGGGACTCTGAATGATGAACCCTGGATGGTGGCAGCGAAGCCCGAGAATAAAAGGGGCCTGTGCTAGAGAATGTTACCCTTTAGTAAGCCGGACTAGTGGGTAGTGCCACAATTGGTGCCAAGCAGTGGGAATTTGGAAGTCTAGTCGTCCCAAAGAATTACCTGAAGAATTTGAGCCAAGCACTTGAAAAGCACTCTGAAAAGCTGTCAGAAACCTTACTCAGTTCTTGTTTAGGTTAGGAGTAATGGCCATGTGGTAGTGTGTGGGGGGGAATACACACACTCCTGAGGGGAAAGGTAGATTTAGGGAGATTGCGTTACCCTGAATAAAATACCCACTCGTTTTCACATTTGTGAAGCAAGGCCTGAGCCAATTTGAGAAGACAAAGTAAAACATCAAGGCCTTTAACAGAACTAAAAAAGAACATTTTCTTAGTATGAAGGAAAGTGGAAATAGTTTAGAAAACACTCCAAGGCAGTGGTTTCTTAGTATGAAAGAAAGTGAAAACAGTTTAGAAAACACTCAGAGGCAATGGTTTTTATGTTAAGGACTGTCTGGGAAGCCAGCTAAGGGTGTTTATACACGACCCCTAAACTCCGGGGCAAATGGCTCCCAGCTCCAGAGCTTAAAAATGTTTACCCACCAGCTCCGGAGTTTACAGGAAATTAGGTGCGACCACGCCCACTTTAGCGGGTCCCAGCACACCTTTCAAGTAACTGCTCTTCCGTCCTGAAAATTCCTTGATGCGCTGTAAAGATAGTGAGTGCGGGGCTCTCCTTGCTTCTGTTTGTTGTTGTTTTGGCTCCCGCCCCTTTAAGAGCTACTTTTACAGAGACAGGAATCTTGCCGGCAAGAGCGAGAGCCAGAACGGAGGTGAGGCATGATCTTTTCTTCCTTTTTTTTCTCCCTTCCCTCACGCAGCCAGCAGCCAGGAAGTGCGGAGGGGGTGGGGAAGCAGGAAGAGTGACAAGCCCCTAAGATCTCTGGTCCGAATTTAAGTGGCCGGCAGATCTTAGGGGTCGTGTAAAAGCGCCCTAAGTAGAGATGAGGAGAAACAAATTGTATTACAGCTGAAGGAGAAGGTGGTGAGAAAAACCTTTGCCCAGAGGCTTGAGATTTAATGTACAGTATTTTTCTTTCAGTTCAAATCCTATCTCTGAATAAAACAAAATACATAAAATGCCACCCAAAAAAGTAAAGAGTCCTGTCAGAACCATGCCAGTTGAGAGCCCTGAACAAGAAGGGAATAGAGTTACCCAAGAGGGGGAAGTTTTGGAGGTAATTACTTTAGAAGAGGTGAATCCATGAACCAGTTTATCCTTTGAAAAGTGGAAAATGAAACAAGAATATAAATTAAAACAGCTATAGAGAAAAACATAGAATTAGAAAAAGAAAGAGAACAGGCTAGAGTGAGAGAACTAGAAATTGCAGAAAGAGAAAGAACCGTCAGAGAGAATTGGAAATTGAACAGAGAAAGAAAGGGAAAGAACCCGTCATAGAGAACTGAAAATTGAACAAGAGGGCAGACAGAGAGAGAAGAATTACTAGTTAGAATTGTGGAAGCTAGAGCTTGAAGCTTTGAGGAATCAAAATAATAATAATTCAAATGTTGCAAAACAGAATAAAACTAAATGGGATCTCAAACATTTCCCAGAGTTTAAGCAGGGTGATGACCCAGAAGCCTTTGTAATTTCTTTTGAATGATGCTGCGATGACTTTGAAGTCCCACAAGATCAGAGAATGGTGATTTTAAGATCTAAGATCTGTGGTGAACTGGCAAAAATATATGCTCAAATGCCATTAGATCAGTCTAGAGATTTTGACCAATTCAAACAATTAATTTATGTGTATTTTGGAATTACCTCAGTGCAGCTTAGAAAAAAGTTTAGAGGAGTGACAAAGTGCAGAAAAGAAACATATGCTCAGCTGGGAGCCAAACTTCCAAATTACCTCACAAAGTGGGGTAAATCAGGTGAGAAAATTAAAGAAATGATGACTCTTGAAAAGTTTTATGCAGCCATAAATGGGGAATTGGACATCCTAAAACCTTACAAGAGGCAGGAGAGTTAGCTGAGCAGATTAATGAATTTAGATATCTTTCAATCACAGCTTTTGCTGGATCCAACTTATTCTAACTGTGGTTCAATGATTCAGGAGACTTGTTTTCACATTCTGTCTCACAGGAATGGTGTAAAGGTGAACACTCTTCTCAGTTTGTCAACTAAAAATATTCTGGATAAAAACTATGGTAGTTATACAGGATCTAGGATAGTTTGGGAAACAAACTTACAAATTAATATACCAGAAAAATATATGGAAAAAATATGGACTACCTAACCACAAAAATCAATATCTGCAAAATCTAAGGAGACAGTGTTAAAGGTAGTATAGATGGCTTTTTGTCCTAACAAATTATATAGAATTAATAGAGAAATATAAGAGTTATGGTGGAGAAAATGTGGACACAAAGGAACATTAGAACATATGTGCCTCACTTGCCACAAAGTCCAAAAATTCTGGTTTGAAGTGATCAGTTGGTTGGAAAAAAAAATAACAAAACAGAAAATAATCCCAAACGAAATGTTATTATTGTTTTCACTTTTTACTGGAGGGAATGATGGCAACCTTCATTGGGGCAGCAAGGAGTGAAATAGCCCAGTGCTGGAAATCTGCAAAAAACCTAAACATGGAAAATATAGGAATAAAGTATGGGAAGTAGTATTAATGGAAAAATGACTTATTGAGTAAGACTGTACAAGAGGGGAAATTAAACAAGATTTTTAATGAAAATATGGTACCCACTGTTAAACTCAGATATTGAATCTAGCAATAGATTAAGCAAGATGGAAAATAGGTTACATAGTGGGTTGTTATAAACTGTATTAGTATAATTTATAAGAAAAATAACATACTATATTATGTTACAATATGGTTGTTAAATTATTTTTGATAAGCAATAAAGAAACTTTTTAAAAAAGTTTGTCAACTGAGATCCAAGAAATTACAAATGAAGTACCATATATATAGTCAAGTTTTTCAGCCCTTATTTTTGGCTTATATTTGAGTATCAAATCAAATCAAATTAGTTTTTATTATAGCCAATAGCCATTATATCTATATACAAATACAAATACAATAAAAGCAATATGGCAATCAGTCAATATCCGAATATCTATATTCAAGGTCAACAAGTAATAATAGAGGATTACAGTAGAAACTGAATGTATTTATACCTTATTTTTTAATATAAAAAGTTAAAATTCAAGTTAAACGTGTATACAAAAATGTTAAAAATCTCTAAAATGGTATCACCATACTCATAATTGTACAGCCTATAAGAAAAACTGTATGTATATAAGTCAATACCTTGTACATATTTGAGTAAATACAGTTACCATTAGAGATGGGCACGACTCAAAAAAAAGGTGTTTCGTTTGTCGTTTGTCATTTAGGGGGTCCGTTTCGGTTCGTTTTCATTTTTTTTGTGAATTTTTTTGCAAAAAAAATCGTTTTTGTTTTGTTATGTAACGAAATGAAAAAATGAAAACGAAAACAAAAAATTGCTGTTTCGTTAGCATTCATTACAGTTCAATGTATTTGCCGCAACGAAAACAAAACACACGACAAAATTTGTGTTGTTTCGTTTCGTTTTGTTTCATTTTGAATACAAAATTCATTTTTCATTTCGTTACGTAATGAAATGAAAAAATGAAAATGAAAACAAAAAATTGCTCGTTTCGTGCCCATCTCTAGTTAACATACTTCCGCTGCCTCCCGAGTGCTCATCCGGCTTGGGGAGGGCAGCGGAGGGTTAGTCCTGCCCATTCTGCTGCCTCCTGAGCACTCAGCCAGCTTGGGGAAGGCAGCAGAGGACTAGTCCTGCCTGCTCTGCCTGCTTCCGAGTGCTCAGCCAGCTTGGGGAGGGTGGGAGAGGGCAAGTCCTGCCCATTGGAGAAGGCATCCTAGACTTATACTCGAGTCAAGAAGTTTTCCCAGTTTTTTTGGGAAAAATTAGGTGCCTTGGCTAATATTCAGGTTGGCTTTTACTCGAGTATATATGGCAGTTTGCTAAATCAGTTTTTGCTAAATATGGCTAGAAATCAAAATCCACACATTTTTCGAGTACGCAACTGGATCACTGTCTCTGAATTGCAAAAATTGCAGATGTGGCTGATGGGTGGATTCAGAACTAGTAAGGAGTCCATGCTTGCTTTTTGAATTGAAGGAGAAGCTTTTTCTCTTGTAAATGCAAGTTGAATCAGGCATAGGTTCCTCATCTAGACTGGAGAGCAGTGGATCATGAAGTTTTAAATCACCCTACTCCATGGTGTTGTGTCATTACAGTTGTGAATAACTCTTTGTGATCCCATGTCCATGTCCCGTTGTCCATGGAGTTTTTCTTGACTAAAATACTAGAGTGGCTTGCCAGTTCCTACTCCAGGCACCTACAGCACCTGGTATTCCCTGGTGGTCGCCCCCTAAGATCAGGAGAGATGGGATATGCTTAGCATCTAGGCAGCACTAAAACACCTTACCCCATACCAGAGTTTAAATCCAGATAGATCCCTTTACATTTTAAAAGTCATTTGTATAGTCGGTGGCTGGATAGATGCCATTTTATCTATTCTGACCCTTATTGAGTCTAATACTTCTTTCTCTTACTTCCATGGTTTTTTCTACTTCCATGTTCCCACAGTTTCTTCTGTTGCAAAAGCCATAGTGGCAGATGCCTACTACTTAATGATATGCCTTGCTATCCAGCAGCAATTTGCCAGGACTGACATACACACATTGATCATTAATAGGATGCCACTAATTATGTAAGAAGAAACTTCATACCTCTTAAAAACTTAGGATGCAACTCTTAGTTCATCTCACCAATACAGTTGACTCTCCAGGCATTAATTCGTTCATTCGTTCATTTGTTTGTTTCTACCTGCAGATGTTAGATGAGGATCACGGGGCCTTCTATAGGCAAAGCAAGTATCCTGGCCTGGTACAACAGCCCTCCTGTATATGAAGTGTATCCACCTGCTTATTAGGACTTTTATTAATATTGGTTCATCCAAATATATGAGTTGTTAAACAATAAATGTAACCCCAAATAATCTACAGCCACTAACACATGGAGCTTAAACATAAAGTAGTCAAGCAAACACAGTTTTCATCTGTCATCAGAATAGTTGGAAATAGAGATTGGCATGAAACAAAAATGAAACACTGTTTTGTCATTTCATTATGTAACGAAATGGAAGGACGTTTTCATCCTGAAACAAAATGAAATGCCCTTTTCCCCTCTAGGAACTAAACAATTTATCCTAAAGGAATCAATGGCAGAAGAGCTCTAGCTCTAAAATTTGGAAAGGTTTGGGGGTCAGAGGGCTGAGTTATTAAGCCCCAAAGGGGGTGACCATAGGAAAAGCATTACTAATTGAGTGAGAAGCTGATAATAGCCTCCTGTGGAAGAGTGGGCACTGCGACCTCCATGCAGCTTGGCTTTTGAATCCAGTTAGAAACATTTTTTCCTAGGGGCACCCGCTTTGGAGCTTAATAACTCAGCCCCCTGAACCCCAAACCTCTCCAAATTTCAAGGGTTTACAGGGAAGAGTCCAAATTGCTCCCTGGTGATTTTGGTGCTGAAACATGCCTGCGATACATAGTTTGGAATACAGAAAATGTATTGGAAAATTGGTATCACAGCAGCCATGTACAGAACTATGTGCTTTATGTTTTCTTCCTGGTTATATGTGCTGTTTTAGTTCTTCCATAAGCATTTTAATGATTTATCCAGAATAGGAGAAAGCACATATGAATGCGCTGGTATAAACGGCATTAGAGGCATTTGTATAATAATAGCTAAATAGTGCTGATAAAGCTCATGAACAGACTGCTTTATATAATTCTAGACATCTTAACTACCTATAGATTGGAGAAAATGGGTTGCCTATCCTGTCTGTTCACTCATATAATGAATTCAGTATGTAGCTCTTTAATAAACTTAAAATCATTTTGGGAAATCAAGGAAAAATAGAAAACATTCATTCATTCATTCATCAATCCAACCATTCATTCATTCATTCATTCATTCATTTGGTTTATATACTGCCCATTTAGCTATGGGTCCACTCTGAGTGGTGAGAAAACTGCTATAATTATAATTGTTTCACAGCTTTGCTAGCACATGAGGAAAGCCAAAGGATCAAGTCTTAAATATTGTATTTGATAACAAAAACAAAAACAAAAACAACAAAAACAACAAACATGAGATTAGGCTGTCTTCAGGCTGAAACTAAGCAATCCAAGAGCAAGTTATTTGCATCAGATGCTATTAGAAAATAATTATGAAGCATGATGTAGGTGATATATGTACAATCTGTCCTGAATCTAAATAAAAAGTTCATTGTGACATAGCTGGGTGCTCTGCCAGTACCAAGGGATTACAGGTACAGGCATAACCAAGTTGCAAAAATCATTTTTCATCTGCTGGCTAAATTTTATGGATTACTCATATCTTTATTTCCATATTATAAACTCTAATGACTTCTAGTTTAAGCTAGCTAGCTAGCTAGCTAACTATTTAACTAACTAACTAACTAACTAACTAAGATGAGCACTAAATGATTTTTATTTCATTTTTTGTTTTTTGTTTTATTACAGAATGAAACAAAAATAAAGTGCCCTTTTTAAAAAAAGAAATGAAATGAAACCAAAATTTTCATTTTGTTCCATTTTGTTTTTGTTTATTATATATTTTGACATGCACCAATCTCTGTGCTTGTCAAAATAAATAATAAAAATAAGTGCTGACCAGCTGGCCCCTCATTGGCACTAGCCTAAGAAAAAGTGTCAACCGATGGGGCTGGTTGGCTGTAAATAAACATTTAAAAATAAACAAAATGAAGAACAACATTATTATTTTTAAAAATCCAGACGAAATGATCAGTAAAATTTATTCCAAACAAAGTGAATTTAAAAAAAAAACGAAATGAAACACAACATGCCAACTTGTAATGCTATACTGCGGCAAGCAGGTTATTATGGATTGAACAGTAAATAAGATGGAAATAATCCTTTCGGATTCACAACTTAGAAAATCATACCTTACAAAAGTTGACATCCCATCAAGAAGCAACCTTAAAAGCATAGAAAGCACAAAAATGTCAAGTATGAAACAATAAGTCAAGAAACTGAAATAATGAGGAAGCAAGATGAGGACATCCTTATTCTGGAAATTTTGAAGTATTATAAAAACAAACTTTGGAGAAAAAATAAAAAGGGGGGTGGGGACAGATTTATTTGTGTTTCCCCCACAAAGTTTCTGGAAATTTTCACATCTCTGTCCTCCGCACATTAATTTCAGAAGCTGGACTTGTTCTAAAATCTTTAGTTACCAATTTGCAACAATTTGCTTCGGGGGGGGGCAGTGATTTTGCAAGTATATAATTTAGCCACAGATTTTTTAGGATTTGGCTGCTTCTGTTGAACTGTGACTCTTTAGTCGGTCAATACACCCTCAAGATCCAGCATTGCTGGGCAACATCAGCAGCAGCAACAACAACAGAAACACTTTCAGTTTCTCTGCCCTGTTAGTGCAGGGATCTGACCTAAGACTCAAGGGCAAAAACTTAGGCATCATATCCTAAAAATGTACGGGTGAGGTGATATATTTGCCAGATCAGTGTCATTTTAATGTGAAGAAGCCACAGCTATTGGCAACAGTTTTGAGTTTGCACTCAAAGGTTTTAAGATGAGTTTGGTTGCCCAAATTATTATAGGATAGAGGATGAGCTGCTTTTGTTTCTGCTTCAAATGTGTTGCCTTAGTGTTGGTGCTTTGCAATTTTGGCACCTTTGGTACTTCAGAATTTGGTTATTGATAACAATAATGACTGTTGTTATTGTTGCTGAAAAAGGTTATTCAGGATATTGTGAGGCCGCCATCCTAACCTACCCTTCATTCGTTATATTTTTCAATTGGAAATGGTGGGAAAACATGTTGTACGAAGGCCTAATGGCTTTCTTATACAATCCCCTGACACTGTACTATTAACAAACTTAATTGCTGTGACTTCATAGTGGAGTTGATAGCAAATTGGACATTGTCCCCTAGTCTAGTTGTACCAGATGCATCTTGTGTGATACTTCAAAGATCACCATGAACTGGGGAAACAAAACAACACAAACCTCTGAAATCCCCTTTTTGTTTACTCACACTGACACCTTAAAGAGCCCAACACCACAGGCCTGTCAGGAGTGACTGGATTTAAGCCTTAGCAGCCACTTAGTCTCTATGAATCATGTTATTTTGGTTTCAGAGGGGTTTGCCTTAGATGTAAAATTAGTCTATATATTTGTAAGGCTTTAAGCCAAATATCAAATCTGAAAACTTTAATGTGTATGAAACACAATTTTAAGACTGCCTACTCAAAAGTATACTATACTGTATTATTTGGGCCTCATTGTTAAATAAGTTTCAGAGAGGGTAGCCGTGTTAGTCTTTTCAAGAATTTCAGACAAAAGTCAAAGAAAAACAAAACAAAACAAAACAAAACAAAACAAAAGACACAAACATGTGGCACCTTAAAGACTAACTTTCATAATTTAATGTGATGTTTCATATTAAATAAGTGTGCAAAGGATTGCATCCAAATTCTCCAGTCCTGATTTTACTAATTCAGAAGTCAGTTCTCTTGAATCCAGGTGGCTTGTGAGTAATTGACTGTGACTTGTAAGAATTTAGAGAACAGGTGTATCTTTCCTGGGGACAAAGTTTTTCCTACCACATGTCTCTACTCCTCTCCCTTGCCCCATATTTATCCCTTTCTACCCTATGATTGTCATTCTTACATGCATACTTAGCATAGTTTTATTCATCTTGTTGGAGAGTGGGGAGAAATAGCACACTTAATTTTCTGTCAGTTGTCATTCATTTTACCTTGTTTTGCTTGCTTCAGTATGTTATATCTCATTGTATTGTGTACTGTGTCATCCCTGCCAAGGTGGTTTCTTTGCTAGCATGTCGACGCAGTAGACTTTACTAAGAAACAGAAAAGGAAGTGTTAGCCATCGCTCTCACTGAGATTATATTTTCTCTTAACAGAAGCTGTTGATAGATTCTGTGAGGCTACAACACTCGGGGTGTTGACTTGAAGAATGAAATCCTCTGCACACAAGCACTGCAAATATTTTGGCGAAAAGTAATTATCGGAAATAGTGACACTAGTAAATTAGTTAACTGCATTTCAGCATGGAGCTTGAGTTACCCCTGCCCGTTCATGTTCAAGGCCCATCGAAAATCAGCAGTTCGTCTTAATGATGTCACAACATTTGCCAGGCAGTAGGCATTGAAAGAGTAGACGTGAAAATCCTCCTACTGAATTGGTCCCCCTCCCCATCACAGAGCTCAGTTGAGCAGCCCATCAGTCTGATTCACACTGAAACTGTTTTCCTTCAAACATCCTTTATTAGGATGGGTGGTTCGCAAATGCTGGCCTTTATTTTAGAGTACGTACTTGCCCTCCCATTTCTGTTTGTAATCCACATATTCTCACTCAACTGGTTTCAAATACCAGTCTCTAAACCGAGCAAACATTCTCTGCTCACAGTTGGTTAATTGGAATGTGTCTTCTATATACCCACCTTGAATGAACCACTGTAAATTTTTGTGAGATTCTGATACCCTACATTTCTTTACAACATCATCATCAACATCAACATCATCAAATAATAATAATAATAATAATAATAATAATAATAATAATAATAATAATAATAATAATAATAATAATAATAATAATAATAATAAATCCAGCATAGTTATCTTGTCTGCTGTGTTATAATTTAATAATAATAAATACCACCAAGCCCTCCTACTCCAAATTCTATCCTCCTCCCCCCTCCACAAAGTGTGAATGGAAAAAGACTGAGAGACAGATGGGGCTGGAATGATCAAGTTACCTGCTGCAGCCACACATCTGCCAGGGCAGTCAATCACTCGGATGTCTCTGACAGGTCAATGGGGCTTGAGCAGGGAAAGCTAATGTAAGGAGAAGGGGATGCGGGAGAAGGGGTGCCCTCTTCCTTGTCTCTTGGGTTTCACTGGTCTGAAGCTGGACTTGATTTTGCTCTTGCTAAAAAATCTCTCTGTCAATAGACAGCGGGAGATGCCAGTTATGACCTTTCTTTCTTTTTTATTTTCTTTTTTCCTTGTTTTTTTAAGAAAGGGGGTGGGGGATAGTATAGAGAACAAATATAATTGTGAAATGGATTCCATTAGTGTTCATGAGCTGTCAATCAGACGTTTTCAAAACTGTATTTGCTTTACAATTTCAGAGAAGTAGAGAAAGAGAGAGAGAGAGAGAGAGAGAGAGAGGAAATAGAGTAAAATATATCTTTTAGAGTAAACTCTTCCCTCGTTTAAAAAAAAAACTGGAAAGGTTAAGCGTGAATCATCAGGATCTAAAGAAAGGATGAGAATTTTCTCTCTCGAAGCTAAACATGAAGGAGTCCCTGCTTTAGTATGTGTGTGAGGGAGTGCAAAATTTATCATTCCATTAATTTGCATTAACTATGTTGTCAGTCTTTGGCTTTCTCCAGCATATTTATTTTCAGATCTGCAGTTCTGTAAGTGAAGGTTAATTGTTCTGTGAAGAGCTTACATTGGCAGGTATTGATGAGTAGAAAGGGTTATTTTCCCCCACAGCTAAAAATCATCTTCCAGATTTTACCAACCTTTTGCACAAACGTGTTACAGTAAGTACTGTACTAACTGTGCAGGCATTTTAGCCCATTTCTCCCAATGTGGGCTTACTTAGAGGATAATGGTGTCTCAAAATAGCATGACTCCTCCCATACAAATAATTAATCAGATGTTAAAATAAAAGCTCAAAGAAGGATGTCTGTTTTCTGTGAATACTCTGCAAGCAAAAATATTCCCAGAAAGCAATTTTGTTCTGTCCCCCCAACTCAAATATTTATTTAAAATGGTTATGTAGCCTAATAAACAAACTTATGAATATTGATATCTTCACCAGCATTGCTTATTAGTTTAATGCAGTTGCATAATAAAAGGTTAGGAACCATCTGGTGCAACTGCAAGGAAAAATGACTGCTAAGTAGAAAAACTAAGAGCAAAGAAATACTATGAGTGGTGCTGTTTTATTTCGTGCAGGAGGGTTGCCTTGCTGTTAGATATGTACCGTTTGCCTCTGCACTGAAATACTTCCTCCCATCCCTGTTTTTAATCATTGATGTCCAAGTGAAGCATTATTGTCCTTTTTATCTGTATTTTCTCTTCAGCCTAACTACCGATGATCTTGTTACATTTGGCAGCAGATGGTTTGAGATTATTCGAACAGAAAATGAGTTAATTATTTAGGATCAAAATAGTAAGACAAGGGGTGGGGTGGAGAAATCACGTTTCATTGTAAACAGCTGAGCAGTTGTTTATACCGACATGTGAAGTAGCAATTGGACCCAATGACAACTACAAACAATATTGAGAAATGGGGACATGCCGGGATGCTTTTGTGTACTGAGAAATTATTAATGCACAGCACACATATAGATTTGCAAGAAGTAAAAGTAAAATGCTACATTGTTGTTCTTGCTACTGCTGCTGCTGCTTTTGTTAATGGGAGTTTTTCATATGAAAGCTGAAAAATAAGTGTTAAAAAATGAAAAGTATGTTTGTTTCCTGGCAGATAAGGCTCTCCCAGAAAGGAATATAAGGATGAGAAACTGTAATCATTTTCTTTGCCCTCTGAGGGTGAGGGTTGCTGTGGTGTTTTCAATAAGAGGAAAGGACGATAACAGTTGTGTGTGTGCAAATTAAGTGACAGTGTGCAAACAGCAGAAAGAAGACTGTAAAACAGATAACATAAACTGTACAAAATGACAAATCCTTCTTCCTCTTTTAAAGTATTAGAAACATCAGTGGATTGTTTCAGATGCTTTGTTACCAAAGGGAAAGGGCGTTCACTAGCTTTGCAACATAGATTTTGTTCAAATTATGAAGATTCTAAAAGAAAAAACAGTGCTCTGTTTGCTCTTGTCTGGCAGTGAAGAATGTCACAGGGCTTTGAAATTCTACAGTGAGGGGGCTCCTTGAGGCAGCCCAAATTGAGGAGAACAAAGAGTTGGCAGATATTCCTTACAAACAATACATGTACATCTCAGGGAGCAAATGCTCAGAGTAGACATGGGCACGACTCGGCGAAATTTTCGTTTCCGTTTCTGTTTTTCGTTTCCGTTACGTAACGGAAACGGTAACGATAATTAAGCCGTTAGAACTCGAACTCGAACCGAAAAAAGAAAAATTTGGTCGGGTTTTTCGTTTTCATTTGTGGCATCGCGGCGATCGCGCAATGCAAAGCACAGAAAAAGTTTTTTAAAGTTTTTTTTTAAAAAACCCGACTACCGGCCAAGAAAGCAGGCGAAAATATGCCTGCCTGAGGCTTTGCCACCTACCAGAGGGGTGGTTTCTGGGGGGTCCCGGCCTTCCCCCCCTCTTCTCCTGTCCTGGGCTGCTTGCACCAGGCTGGGGGGGTCATCCTCATCATCTCACCATGCCATGCGGTGGGGGGGATCCAAAATGGCGACCGCAATTTTTCTTTTCAAATTGTGGTAAAAAAACACACCAAAACACCACAGAAACATGAGAAATTTATTTATTTTAAATGCCTGAATTTTTATAGTAGCAGTAGTGGTTTTTTTTATAGCAATAAAATGTCATATTGATTTTATTTTATTTTATTTTTTTATTTTTTTAGACCTGCCCATTTGGGATGGGACCATGCAAATTGTTTGAACCATTCCACCAATGGCATCGCCAGGTTTTGTGTCAGTACACTTCTGGATGTCTCGGAGGGCATAAAAAGCTGAGGCATCTTCCAGAAATCGCAGTCGGGTGTATGGATGTGGTTGAGGGAGGAGGGCTGGCTGCTGGTGCTGGTGTGATCCGATCGAGATTGAGGAGGGAGGCTGGAGGCTTTAGGATTTAAGTTAGGCAGGCTGGGAGGGAATTGAATTTAGAAAATAATTTCTTTGATTCCCTGCAGCTTTGTCTCTTCCCTGCAGCTTTGTTTCTTCTCTGGCAGTTTGTGAGGATTTTTTTCTGATATTGGATAAAGGGGGAGGTTCGACTGGGAGTGGGAGGTGTGGATTTATTTTAAATATATATTATATACTACCATTTATTTTCTATTTTCCCAACTTCAATTTGCTTGCACACACACACATTTGGGGTGCAAGCCAAGAACAGAACCTCTATCCTAAGTGATATCCTATCTACCCACTCGCCTGTCCGCCCGTGCCGCCACCCGCCCGTCCGCCCGTGCCGCCACTCACCCACTCACCCGCCCGCGCCTCCCCCTGCCGATGTGGCCGCCCACCCATGCCCCCCGCCACCGCCGCCCACCCGCACCTCCCCCCCACCGCCCGCCCCCCCACCCCACCCGCCACCTAGGGCGCAAAAACACCTAGCGCCGGCCCTGATTGCGGGACGCCCCTATGCTCTGGGGGAAGTCAAATTGTGCTAAATCACGGTGGAAACGACAAAAAACAAACAAAATGATGAAACAACAAATTTTTGAAAAATTTCATGACAAACGGAAACGACACGAAACGGACCCGTTCCGACAAATGAAAACTCAAAACGTCATTTTTTCTGGTCATGCCCATGTCTAGCTCAGAGTACAGAATGGAGTCAGGGAAAAGTAAGAGGTATTTGTTCCATATGCCGGGGCCTGCCGTCACTGGCTTTCAAATGTGACCTGAAGATTTATATTGATTTATAACAACTTTGTGACTTTCTTGGGTGCCATTGTGTATATGCTGTCATTGGTTTCTAATTACTATTTTTATTGTCTTGTTTAACAATTGCTTAATTGTCCATTTGCACATGCTTTTGGAAGCAGCCTTGGGAAAACCTTTTTGAAATGAAGCAGGATCCTATTGCAATACGATAAAATGGGGTAGTGAAATGCTGCTAAGGAAAGGGGAAGATGCTTGTATTCCTAATCCCATATCAGCACTGGGAAGGGAATACACACTTTGCTTCCTTAACAGGGAGCAATTTGATGCTGTAATTTACATTGTTGTGCATATTCTAGTGTATGTGGGTTAATTAATTAATTACTTTACTATAGTCCAGGGCTGTCCAACTTAGAACAGGCTGAGGTCTATTTTTTCTGGCCCAAAGTGCCTGAGGGCTACTACACTAATACCTCTACTTACGAATTTTATCCATTCCAAGCACATGCTCGTAAGTAAAAAAAAAAAATTAAGTACAGCAGCGGTTTCCAATAGGAATGCATTTATCTGTTCCCTCTGGAATGGATGGATTTTCAATGGATTCCTATGGGAAGGCACACACTTCCCTTGCACCTGCTCAATCATTTGGCTAGCAGGGGGAGCAGGGGACCATGCCATGGCCCTTGAACTGCCCCGCTTGGCTGAGACAGTTGGCTGGCAGACCCAGAACTTTGATGGGGCAGTGGTGCTCCTTGGGATGGCGGAGGGAGGGGTGGAGAACTTATCCCCTCACCTTTTTATTGGTGTCTGGCGAACTACTTTTGAACCCTTCATGGGCTACTGGTAGCCCACAGTCTACCAGTTGTACAAGCCTGCTATAGCCCACTCTGCATCAACAGATTTTGTTGTATTAATCTATCATTAAACTCATTAAACTTAAATAGCGTAAATCCTAAACACTTGCAAATGTGCAAACTTTGTGCAAGACGTCTCTGCCTCTTATTTTCCTTGGTTATTAGAGCCTACTAACATCACTTTGTGGATGTAGTGCATGGTTTATTGTCATTGCTTTTCTTGTCTTTTAATCTAATATTTCTAATTCTGCCTGGGTCCAATTTATAACACCTGCTGTGTGTCACATGACTGGAATAGCTCATGTGTTTATAGCTTGGATGGTGTTCTTTCCATTTAATTTTGATTTTAGTATATTTCAAACTCTTCTGTTCTATTTTCAGCTAACTTTATTTTTATTTCTTTATGCATGATGCTATCTGCTTGTAATACTCCAAGATACTCATATTGTTCATCTTCATTCAATGATTTTATAAAATTATTAGGCACATCAATTCCTTCAGTCTTTACTATCTTTCCTCTGATGATGATGCAGGTTGCATACTTGTCTAATCCAAATTCCGTTGCAATGTCATTGCTGAAAATTTGCACTATGTTGAGTATTGACTCTATATCTTCTTGTGATTTCCCAAACAGCTACAAATCATCCATATAAAGCAAATGGTTTATTTGGCTTGATGTTTTTAATATTTGGTAGACCATATTTGTTTTGTTCAATATTTTTGTGAGTGGAATTAGAGCAATCACAAACAGCAGGGGTGATAATGAATCACCCTGAAATATTCCTCTCCTGATGTTAACACGGCCTATTTGTTCACTATTGATGGTTAGCTTGGTATTCCAATTTTTTCATTGCTGCTTTGATAAATACTTGGATATGTCCGGTAATTCTTGCTAATTCCAAACTTTTTAGTATCCAGTCATGTAGCAATCCATGCAACATGCAGATTGGTTCTGCATCTCTTACAGCTTTCAATTACCATCTTGTCAATGAGTAGCTGATCTTTGGTGCCACGGCTATTCTTACAATTACCCTTTTGTTCAAAAGGGTACATGTTGTTTCATATTAAATGACTCTAGATGGTATCACCAATAAATCCTGTAAGGAGTTTGAACATTGTTGGCAAGTAGGTAATTGAAAGGTAGGTATAGGCCCTTTGCTCAGATCTTGCATAATTATGTTCTTCCTGTTTTTAACCATAGATCTATTTCACCGTGCTGGATTCTTTGGTCAAATAATAATAATAATAATAATAATAATAATAATAATAATAATAATAATAATATAATAATAATAATAATAATAATAATAATAATAATAATAATAATAATAATAATAATAATAAAAGGGGAAACACAGGTGATGACGTAAACTTAGGCCAGACTACTACTACTACTACTACTACTACTACTACTACTAATCATCGTTGTTGTTGTTGTTGTTGTCATCGCCGCCACCGCCGCCGTCGTCGTCGTCATCATCATCATCATCATCAACAACAACAGCAACATCATCATCATCATCATTATCATCATCATCATCATCATCATCAACAACAACAACAACAACAACAACAACAACAACAACAACAACAACAACAACAGGTGAACACAGCTGCCTGGTGTTAAGCTGGAGTTGGCCTTCTCCAATGATCAAACCCTATCCAAGAGCCTAGGATGACTGAATATATCTTCGTAGAATATATGTTGTTTGTAATTATGTTGCTATTTGTAGTTGACTGATGTTAATCTTATCAATGCTGAGGGTTTTCAGCTGTTGATCTGAAGACCCAGGCCTTTGGGGATTGCACCCAAGGCGCCTGTTGTTGTTGTTGTTGTTGTTGTTGTTGTTGTTGTTGTTGTTGTTGTTGTTGTTGTTGTTGTTGTTGAAGGGGAAAAGGGGCTTCTTCAGTCCTGTTGACTAGGATGTGCTGGAATTTCTGCCTTTTCTGATTTTCAAGTGAGCGGTAACCCCTCCCAGATTTAATTAAAATTTTAAATAAATTCTTGGCATGGATACTTGTGAGTTTTTCAGGCTGTTTGGCCATGCTCTGAAAGTTTTTCTTCCTGATGTTTCACCAAACTTTGTGGCTGGCATTTTCAGAGGGCAAGGAGCTCAGGGAACTAGCAGTTCTCTCAGTGCTCGGGCAATGGACTTGCTCTGCCCTTTTTAGTCCAGAACTGCACTATAAGGATCTCAGCTCAAACAAAAATGATCTTGAAATTCTTCTAAAGATCATCTGGCATAGCTTCATACAGAACAGAATTGTACAGGAACAAGATTTTATCATTTAGAAATACTCATTACATGTAATTCTTCCACATTAGGGGCCATATGCCCCCCCCTCCCCGAGACCTGGAACATTTGAAGAAGGCCACAGACTCAAAATAGTATTTCCAGATGTTATTCCTCATTCCAGGACACTGCAAGATGACAGCTCCAACCGCCACTTTGCCCACACCTCTGCCAGCCTGCTGCCTCCTCCTCCCATTGCACCCCCACCAGGTCCCTCCAGCTGCTGGATGCACCCTTCCTCTCTCCACCCCCTGTACTACAACAAAGTGAACAGTGTGTGCCTGCCTCTGATGTCCAGGCACACTCGATGCTCCCAGAGCAGCCCAGCCCAGGGATGCTTACAGGTGGTGGGGTTGGGGGGAGACAGAGAGAGAGAGAGAGAGAGAGAGAGAGAGAGAGAGAGAGAGAGAGAGAGAGAGGGAGAGAGAGAGAAAAGGAGAGAGAGAGAGAAGGAGAATGAAATGGCCAGGTCTGACTACCTCTGCAGGAGAAGGGATACCATTGATTCCCTTTGAAGAGCCCCAGCAGTCCAACCCAGTCTTACCCCCCTGATGGGGCACAATCATCATGCCCCTCAGCCTCGAAAATTTTGCCGTACCTGGAGGAGGATCTGGAGCAAGCAGCATCTCTGTTCAGCTCTCCTGACAGGCAGCGAACACAAAGTGTGGTGTCCACCCCCCCCGCCCCTTTTCTCCCATCAATTTCCTAATTAGTGATACCTTTTTGTGCACCAAGCCGTTTCATATTAATGTGGCATTAGATGCCCCAAGCACATCCGATCTTGCCTGGTTTCAGAAGCTAAGCAGGGTCGGCCCTGGTTGGTACTTGAATGGGAGACCACCAGAGAATACCAGGTGCCATAGGCGCCTGGAGTAGGAACTGGGAAACCACTCCAGTATTCCTGCCAAGAAAACTCCATGAACATGGGGTCATGAAGAGTTGGTCATGAATGTAACAACACAATACACACACACATGTCTTGCTGGAGCGAGATGTCAGAGAGGCTGCTCGGGCGGCAGGGAAAGCTCCGGGCACACTTCCTGTACAAGCGTTCCTTGGAAGCCTAATGCACAGGTGCAGCTTGTCCCAGGCAGACAAGCAGCGAGGCAGAAGGTGGGTGGGGACATGGCATCCCGGGGGGGGCGGGATTCTGAAGCAGCTGTGATTTTTTGGTGTGCAATCTGTGTGCAGTAATGGGGCCTATGATGGGGGACTGGTTTGGGGGCAATTCTGGATAAAAATCAGATCGATCTGTGAAGAGTCATGCCTTGGATCCATGTTTTTGTGCCACTGAAAAGTTATGCACTAGTGGACCTATGATTTTTGGTGTGTAATCTGTTAGCATAAATGGGGCCTATGATGGGAGAAGGGTTTGAAACTGACCCTGTAGAAAAATCAGGTAGATCCATACGGATCCGTGCCTTGGGCCCATGTTTTTGCACCACTGTGGAGTCATGCACTGATGGACCCCTGATTTTTTTTTTTGGGGTGCAATCTGTGGGCAGAGATGGAAACAATGATGTAAGAGTGGTTTTAGTGTGAGCCAATGTAAAAATAATATGAAATCAGCTTGATCTGTGCCTTGGATCCATGTTTTTGTGCCACTGCACATCCATGCGCAGGAGGACCCATGTTTATTAATATGTGGTATTTGGACATTAATGAGATTTATGATTTGACAATGATTTGGAAAGGATCCCATCCAAAAAAATCACATGAAATCAAGAGGATCCATAAAAATCTGCCTTTTACTTTCTTCTGGACTCGTGCAGGTTGGTGTTGGGGCTGTGTGGGCACCCTAGCATCCTTGTATGTTGCTGGACTTGCCACCACAGGAGTGCCAGACCGACACTGAAGGTTTGTGCCTCCTCAGGACCCTTCTGGGCAGTCTGGGCTAGTGGGTGCACCCATTTTTCCCCAGGAGGGGAGGGTACATGCAGCCCTTCCAAAAGTTTTCTTCTGCTGATGTTGATGGGGGGGGGGGTGGAGGTGAGAGTGCGGACGAGAAGCACCTGCCTCTACACCTGGCAGAAGTGTGGTTGGCTTCTTTCCTGTTTTCACACAGATCCTGCTTCCTGGAGAGTCTGGATGTGACTAGAAAAGCGCTGTCCCCCACCTTCTCTTCCTAAGAGCTGCTTGGTAGGGAAGAGCATGGCTGGAGGGCAGGGTGCATACTTTTCAGAAGGTCCCTTGGGGGGTGGCAAAACTGACTTTGTCCCCGGGCGCTGAAAACCCAAGCTACACCTCTGTTGGCCAGGAAGCAAATATAAATCCATTGATAGACCACTGATATTTTTCAAATGCCTCCTTACAGTCAACATATTGCACAACGTAACACATTTTCTCACAGTTTCTTTTTGCAGCCCTCAGCTGTGTATCCCTGTGCTTCATCAACATGAAGCTAATATGGTAATTGTAATACACTAAAGATACAGTCCTGTATTTCAGTGGTTACAATATTGGTTTGGGACTGGATGACCTAGGTTCAAGAGTCATCATGAATCTTGCTGGATGATTTTGAGATGGTCATTCATTCTCTGCATTTCTTTCTCCTTCCAGATTGTTGTGAGAATAAATGGAGAAGAGGAAGCCATGTGTACCACCTTGAGCTAATAGAGGAACACCGAACTAACAAACAAACATATGAACACTTTGATAAGATGTAAATGTTCTAATTCAAATATGCTACTTGGCAAATGGAAATATTAAGCTCTGACAACCCGAATTTCTTTGAATTGCAATGGAATTAATCTTTAGGCAAACTGGGTTAAGATGGATTATTAATCAGTCTATCCACCTAAAGTAGTTAAGGGTTTCTTAAAATGAATAAATGTCTGTCCAACCTTTCTCTGCAACTCCCTTGATCCAGAATATTTTACTCCTGAACATGCTATGTTGATGCCAATAACATTATCTGTACTTGTTGTGCTCCATGTGTCTACATCCAAAGATGTTCTGTGAAAATCTGGCCTCCAGTGAACTTACACTCCTCAACTAGAAATATTGTTTGTCTGAAGAAATGGACTTGTCCATGAAAACTCACATTATAATATATATCAGTTAGTTTCTAAGGTAGCACAATATTTTTGTCTTCTTTTTTATTTTATTTTATTTTATTTGTCTGCTGTGCTAGCAGAGGTTAACATAATCAAAATATAGAATGTTGATGTATCAGATCAGATGAGTTTCTCTGGTATTGTTTGCCACCATGTTTCCAAAGCTTACATTGAGAACTTAAGTAACAAGCAAACCATATGTGTTAAGGATGATTGGTATGAATTTTATTATTGGCTTCAGTTTGGGAACAGCTATATGTAATAGCTTAAATAAAGGAAGAACCATATTCATTTGAACTTATAAATCTCTGCTATCAATCACAGAGTCTGAAGCTGGGCCCAGATCAAATCAGGTGTTGATGCCACCAATGTTTTAGAGTCTTGTTTCAGAGGCATCCATAATATACCTTTGCTGACTCTTTAACTGCCATTTTCCTACTTTTTCCAATCACCTATGCTGAAATACAGACATTTCCCGATCTAGTTGTTTCATTAGTTCCTGTGGTAGTAAAAAGTAAAAAGTAAAGGTTCCCCCCACACATGCATGCTAGTCGTGTCCGACTCTAGGGGCAGTGCTCATCTCCGTATTCAAGCCGAAGAGCCGCTGTTGTGCAAGTCCATGGCCACGTAGCCTGCATGGCTGCAAGGAAACACTGTTTTACCTTCCTGCTTTTTACGGCGGTACCTATTTATCTACTTGCATTTACATGCTTTCGAACTGCTAGGTTGGCAGGAGCTGGGGGTATCAGCAGGAGCTCGCTCCGCTGCATGGCACCCGGGAGTCACACCTCCGAGCTGCCGACTTTGCAGCCGACAGTTGTCGGATGCCTTAGTCCACTGACCCACCATGACACCTCTAATCTACTCCTGTGGTAGTAGGGTGTGTTAAAGCACAAGGCATGCCCAACAAGCAATTTGTGTTGATTTGAAAGGGAAAGAGATTCAAATATCTCTATCTGTTTTCATGAGCTACTCTGCCTTTAAAGAGAATGAAAAGGCACCAGGAACCACAACATATTGCTTGAAAAACCTCCATGGTCGACATTGCAATGGCTTCCTACCCCTTCTGACGGTCCTTCCATGACTCCATGGGAAAAGACCAATAGGGTCCTTCTAAATGGCAGACCAGCAGGGGGAGTCAGGGAAAATGCCCTCCGATTTGATCCTGTGCTGGTATGCTTTCATGGGAGCTATTTTTAATATTTCCTTGTAACTGATTTGTAAGTGAATTGTGCTTCGGCAGTGTCAGAACTTTCCTGTCAGCTACTTTAACAGCAAAGAGATAGCTTGATGAATAATTCATCGTAGGCAATTTTCTCCTAGTCACTGAGTCATCAATCACAGTTGCCTAAAGAGGCTTGAATTGGCCAGCAGAGTTCTATTCACAGGTAGCGTGATTTGGGGGAAAGAATCCACATTCAACCTGACAGGTCAGATAGCAAATAGGTAATGGAAGGTGTCTCCCTTTCAGACTGATAATGAGGCACCCAACCAACCAACCAACCCCGCCCCCCCCCAAGGTAGACTGTTTTCAATTTTCCTCTTTTTGTTTTTCTCCTCTTTCTTCCTTTCCCCCTCCTCTCCCCTTTTTTCCTTTCTTTCTTTCTCTTCAAAATACTCAGAATTGTAGCCATCGGGTAGTTTTTGCCAAACAAAGGTGCAGTTGGATGAAAAACCAGTGTAAATATTTGCACATTTTTTTCTCCCTGGCAGAAATCCTACTCTGAAAAGAACCTCTTCAAAAGAGAAAAGTGATTTGATACATGATTGCAGGCATTTACCCATGTAATTGAAATAATGAGAGATGATTGCTTTGAGCTAATAGTCATAAGTTACTGGTCTTTTTGTTTAATCCAACCATCAGCTGTCAAGAGCCGTGCAGGAGCTTTGGGAAGATGCACCAAGGATATCATTTGCATCACCTCAGACTGTAATTTTGTTGTGTGTTTCCCCCCCTCACCCTCCCCAGTGCTGATACAAGCGTCAGATTCTATACAAATCTCCCTGGAGCATAAGCGCTCTAGTGTTGTTTTGATAGGAGAAAAGAGAAAGGGAGCACGTTTATGACTACTCCTAGTAGTTTAAATGCTCTTACGATCACAAATAAAATAAAAAGTGTTCTCTCTCTCTCTCTCTCTCTCTCTCTCTCTCTCTCTCTCTCTCTCTCTCTCTCTCTCTCTCTCCATTCTCTCTTTCTCTTTTTCTCTCTCTTGGCAGGCTTCATACAATTGTTAAAAACTAATTTTTGCATCGCAGTGGAGGTTTCCCCCTCCCCCGTTTATTTTTTACTTGAGGAACTCTCATTTGAGCACATTTTTCAAATATATACTTCCTCAATCGTGGGGCTTTATTGTTCCGGATGACAGACACCTTTGTGATGTAGTCTACATCACCCATTAATTCCCTAAGCACTACCTATTGTATTAATACCAGCTGTCTATGACTATTCAACCAGCACAAGAAAACAGGCAAAAACAATGGTGCAGTGATGAGTCATAATTTTCATAGTCTCGCTTAATAAGGAGGTGTGAAAAATGTTTTCTAAATATTGTAGCTCTGCTGTTGTCTATATGTGATTATAATGTTTATGCAACCAACACAAAACAATGTGTACACAATCAACATCTGGCTACCCAGATTCTTCTGAACAGAACAGTTCAGGGAGGATTTGATGAGCTACAGTACATTGAGCAAAGATCAGGTTCTCTTACAGGAACCTTATTCCTACAAAGTTTTTTTTTAAATCATAACTGAACATAAGGAAAGAAAATAATAATTACATGCCATCCAGAGAGTTTTTACATAGGCAACCTTTTCCAGGGGTTTTTAGGCACATAGTACTCAGATTTGATTGACTGCACCCTTTTCTGGAGGCATCTTCTCCTATATCATACCCTGGGGGCGGGGGATTGAATCCATGACTTCTCTCTCTGTAGTCAGGTAAGAGAACGTAACTGAAGCATATGCAACATTTTTAAAGAATTATGCTATCTGGCATTTGAATTTCACACACACATGCATGCACAAACACATGCCCACTTTGATCACAATTGCTATTTGTTCCTCTATTTGCCTAGATATAAAGTAGTAGTGCCCCTGTATCCGCTGAGTCACCACCTGTGGATTCATTATCCACAGTTGGCAATCAGTGGGGTGGGAGTGGGGTGTCTGCAGCCATTCATGCTTCCCAGGCAGTGAACCTGCTGCAGCAAGTGTGCTGCTGCACTGCCTGGTAAGCTTGAATCGCCAGGGGTGTCCCTGGCTGTTTGATTTTCTCGGGTGGCCGACCAGGCCTTGCAGTAGTGCGCCTTGGTGGAGAGACGTGGAGATCTCCCTTGGCAGCTGCAGCAGAAACAGTAGCGGTGGCTGCTGTGGGTGGCAAAACCCATCTGTTCTCCCTCGATTCCCCTACCTTCTTGCTTGCCTGCCTGCCTTGCTACCTATCAGACTTACCTCTCGCCTTTCCTTCTCCTCCCTTTCCCTCCCACTGGCACCTCTCATGATAACCGGGAGGCCTGATGCCCTGCCCATCTCAGGCCATTGCCTCTGCTAGGTCTTGCCCCTTCAGCCCTCAGCACCTGCCTGGCTCTCGCTCGCTCAGTCTTGGCTACCTGCTCTCTCCCACTTGGGCACAAACCCCCACCCACGCTCTCATATTTCAGTTGCTACAGGCGGGAGAGAGCAGGTAGTCAAGAGAGTGAGAGCAAGCCATGCAAGCACTGGGGGTCGAAGGGGCAATACGGAGCAGAGTCAGCGGCCTGAGATAGGCAGGGTGCTGGGGCTTCCAGTTAGAGTGAGAGGCACCACTGGGAGGGGGAAGGAAGGGGAAAGAGAGGTGAGAGGACTGCTAGCTAGGAAAGCAGGCAGGCAGGAAAGCAAGCAAGCAAGAAGGCAGGAGGATCAAGGCAGAACGGGTGAGTTTTGTTGCCCATCACCGTGGTTGCTGTTTCTGCTGCTGTGGCAGCTGCCAAGGGGGATCTCCATGTCTATCCACCAAGGTGTGCTACTGCATCACCTGATCTGTTGCCCAGAAAGCTAGGGACACCCCTGGCCATTCAAGCTTACTGGGCAGTACAGCAGCACATATTTGATCAACCTAGTCTGCCCGGCTGCCCAGTGGGTGTGGTGGGGTATCTGGGCAAAAGCTTTCACCCCTGGCACTCTACCACTACTGTCACCCTCAGATAAGAGTGTTTGCTCTTATCCACAGATTTCAGTATCTGCGGGGCATCCCAGAACCAATCCCATGCGAATACGGGGTCCGACATACATTTGTTGTTGCATTTATGATTATATGAACATTTGGATATATCTTATATTATAGTCTCTTTTGTATTGTCAGCAAAAGTTAAGAAATAAAAAGTATAAATGCAAATATAGAGAAACCTTGGTTTACGAGTATTTGGTCTATGGGTGTTTTACAAGATGAGCAAACATTTCTGATCAATTTTGCCTTGATCAATGAGCAATGTCTTGCAATATGAGAGCTGGAACAGGTTACATGATCACAAGTAAGCCAACGGTAGTTCTCTCTCTCTCTCCCCCCCATTGGATTGTGAGTGATTATCTGGAATGTTCCATCTCAGGCAAGCCTCCAAAGCAGGGGGAGGAGAGAAGAAAGGAAGGCAATGAGGTAATCTGCCAGCTCACTCCCTCTGGGCCAGATGATGGGTGCTGGCAGGTGGTGCCTCCCTCAAATCATTTTTCAAACCATTTCTAGACATGCGGAAGCTAGTTAAGTGAGTGTATGTGGCTACAAATTTTATTTTATTATTGTCACATTAAAAACACCATTTTTAGTCCCAAGCATAGCAGATTTCACAGCCAGGTGCCTACACCATGGTGTGGATGTGGACTTCCAGCCAACTTATTTTGTGAGTTTTGGCATTTTGTGTGTATAGTATGTGGTCTGTGGGGTCCCTGAATGAATAATCTGAGTCTCCTTTATTTCTTATGGGTAAATTTGCTATATGATATATGTGTACCTTGATTTGCAAGTATGTTTCTGGAACGAATTTTGCTCATAAACCAAGGTATTACTGTATTGCTTTTCTAAACAAGCCTACATTCCAACGTTTAATACAAATTTCACGGGGGTTAACCAACAATTCAAACATATTATTTTAGTAGCAGTAGCAGTGTTACTCGTATTATTATTATGAGTTGTAGTTTTAGGGTTAATTTTAATCATTGCTTTATTGTCCACCAGTCCTCCCACAATGAATAAAATCATGAAAACATTTAAAAACAGATGTCAAACACATTCTTAAACCATTTTTAAAGACCTATATAGCTAATTGTTTAACCTGTGTGAAATGTGGTACCTCAGATTTGCAGGTCTACACCTCCAAAACTCCTCACCATTGACTGTACTATTTGGGGTCCATGGGAATTGTGTCTGTCACATCTAGAGGGTTGTATCTGGTTCACTTCTGATTAACAGAACCCAAGATTTGCAATAGTGTGCCAAGAAGACACACAGGATGGTGTGCAGAGGAGTCTTATTACCAGGTGGATGGTTTAGAAGTCACATACAGTAATATCTTGGATAATGAATGCTTCTGATAGCAAACCATTCGGATGCTAAATGGGAATGTCCAGGTATAGGGCTTCCTCAGATAACAAATGTTCCCTATGGCTGCCTCTGATAATGAATATTTCATCATGACTTGCAAAAAAAGTGTACCCAGGATGCATTGCAACCTCCCTCTGGTAGTTTGTGCATTAGGATGTTCTCTTCAAGGGGTTTTGGAGCCGTTCGGGACATTTTCTGCTGACGGATTTGGACCTTTTGAACTTGAAAAGGTAGGGAGCTGAAATTTCCTTGCTTTTTCCTGTCTGCATTACTTCCTCTTGCAATGCAGTGGGGGCAGCTGAGAATCGTCCTGGCTTTTTTTTCTGTGCATTTGGTGAGAATGACCGGGTGTTTGTTTTCGAGCTTGGTTTTACTGATCTTTGAACTGTTTTGCATTGCACTTTGGGTGGGAGATTTTCGAACTGTTTTCCATTGCACTTTGGGTGGGAGATCTTTGAACTGCTTTGCATTGCACTTTGGTTGGAAACAGGCTAGGGGTAGTCTTTGCTGCTTTCTTTTGTCCATGTTTGCATTACACTGCAGGTGGTGTTCTAGAGGGTGTTCCACAACTGAAAGCCTTTAAAATGCACTTTAAAGGCTTTTTTGGCTTTTTTCAGACCTCCAGAATGGTTAATTGGTTTCCCATTCATTTCAATAGGAAACTGCGTTTTGGATAATGATTTTTTAAAATAAGGAATTGCCTCGCAGAATAAATTAAATTCATTTTCAGACGTACCACTATACATACATACATACATACATACATACATACATACATACATACATACATACATACTGCATGATGGATATATCACTATTATTAACATATTTGCAACCTGTTGTAAACAAAGTTGCATGGTAGAGTAAACAAAGAATCACCAATATTCTAAAAAATCAACCAAGCATAAGCAGGTTGATTTCATGGCAAGCACGATGCACATACTTAACACAAGGTGACTTATACATCTTTTTAAAAAACTATTGATGCAAATTTGGAAATTAATGTAAGAAATGCAAAAGCACAATTCATATTGCCATCAGACGCTGGACTAAAACCAGGTGACCAGAGTGCCTACACAGTTTGTTGTTCATAGATCTTTTCAAGATCCTTCTCCTTTAAAATGCTTAGACCTGACTGTCCTTCAGAGGACGCTTAAATTATAGGACTGTCATCTAACAGCCTTTCAGATAGAGCAAAGTGGGGAAATGAACAGTTTACTTGAAATTCCCACCAGAATCAATGTCAAAGTAGGAGCGGATGAGGATTTTCTTCAACCCACCCACCCCCAAAAAGTGAAAATTACCAGTATTTGCAGATTTCTTTATGAATAAGGAGACAAACTATTGAGCATTTCTTTTTAAATTTGAAAACTGGGGAAAAGTGGAACTAACCAATGTGCACAATCCTGCTTCGAAGGCTTATTTCCGGCTGTATTGTGCACCAAAACTGAACTTCAGTGAGTTAAAAGAAGCTGAGCAGACTCTTAATGGATGATACTGTCCCCCTGATGGCCTCACTAGGCTGTCAGAAATGGAGACTACAGTACTGTTGTTTGGACTCTGATTTCAAACTTAAAGTTTTTAAGAGTTTTAAAAAAGGTCAGATTTTTTTTCACAGCTAATACTATGCTGCTTGAAATAGGAACACAAGTACAAGAAAAGTATATTAAAATTGAAATCTGTTAGTTTATCGTGAACAGCATGTTTAAGCTGTGAGACTGAAGAAACCAGTGACTTTTTGACTGCCACTTTCCTGTCAAGATACTTCCCTGCTTGAGAGAAAACAGTAAATGGCACAGACAGACATCTCCATCCCTGCCTACTAGGTTTATAATACATTAACCCAGGTACATTATTTGGGGATATGAGGCAGAAGACCCCCAAAGAACCATTTCTCAATATTAACCATTACAAATATTTACAATGGTAAAATTTTTTGTAAGGGAGACTCTCCTAAATGTTCATGGTATCCAAAATCGCCTGCCTATCCTTGCCTTTCGGTAGGACCAACTTTACTCCTTGTAGCAGAAAATTCATGTTGCATGTCTTCCAGAGTGAAGAGAATAGTTTCTGAACATTCAAACAGAAGATGAGCATCATGTCAGACATTTTGAAATACAACAATGTCAAAAGTATTCGAAGTTCAGGTAAGCCAAAGCTTTCTTCTTCTTCTTCTTCTTCTTCTTCTTCTTCTTCTTCTTCTTCTTCTTCTTCTTCTTCTTCTACTACTACTACTACTACTACTACTACTACTACTACTACTACTACTACTACTACTACTACTACTACTACTACTTGTAAACCACCCAGAGTTCCAGTTTGGAAGATGGGCGGTATAAAAATGAAACAAATAAATAATAAATTCTTCTTCTTCTTCTTCTTCTTCTTCTTCTTCTTCTTCTTCTTCTTCTTCTTCTTCTTCTTCTTCTTCTTCTCTTCTTCTTCTGTCAGTTACTGAAATTCTTCTTAACCATGATGTCTTCTCATTCTGACCTTTTTACAGTTCATTCTCTTTGACTGAGAAGCAGGACAGGGCACACAATACTGTAGTCATCCTTACTTCTTAACAGGGTCCTCATTCAGGGTTCTGGCTGTTGTTCTTTTTTGTATTCTAGGAGTGGTTTGGAATAATAGGAGAGCTTTTACTCAATATGATCCTGATCCTCCCCAAACCCAGCATGTGTGTTCTATGTTGTCAAGTCAGAATTGACTTAAAGTGACTCTAAGAGGGCTTCCAAGGTAACTGAGCTATTTAAGGAGTGGCTTTACCAGCGACATTCCTCCAATGAGTTTACTTTTAAAAAGGACTACCTTCTCTGCCTAGGAATGGTAATGATGATGGTGGGCAGAGCCATTCCATGTCATGTCCTTTGACACATGTATGCTAAAACCATTGTCACTCGATCACACATATTTTAACTGATCACATTGAATGTGTATACAAATGAATAAACAAACAGGATTTAAGAGAAGATTAATGCTGTTAAGAAGCTGAGAAAGAAGTGAAGACTGAACAGGACTATTAAATAGTGCTGATTGTTTTTGTATTTGTTCTTATATATGAAATAGGGTGATAATTTTTTAAATTTTACAAGTGTTTAATTGATTCATCTAACCAATGCCAACCAGTGTCTACACTTCTGACATGAAAAACTGAATGAAAACTTGCCACTCAACTCAGATGTCAGTAATAATAGTATTTATAAAGAATTTGGACTGTTTCTAAAAACTAATTCAGCACAGGTTCAAAAGAAAAGCAAACACTCTTTTATATTTTTATATGTCAAGCCTTCAGAAAACATGTGGGGGATTTGCCAGCATTTCCCCTTCATGTCTCCTAAGACCTGAAAACAATGCTAACCTGCTGAAGCCAATCTTCTTATTGAAAGATGAGATTAGGAAGCAATGCTGAAATTGTCAGTCACTAAAGCAGTTGGCTTAATACTGCATGATAGCACCATGCCCCAAAGTGAAAAGTGGTGTTTTTGTGCTGGGCTCAGCCAAAATGACAGTGAGCTAAGGAAAGGCTTAGAGGCAGAGGAGAGAAGGTGACAAATGATAAGTTTCCTCATTGAAGGTGGATGTCAGGCAGGTTGCCAATAGAGATCTGTTTTTTGGATGCATCAGCCACTGAGCTTTTAGAATCATAGAATCATAGAGTTGGAAGAGACCTCAAGGGCCATCCAGTCCAACCCACTGCCATGCAGGAACCCCCCCCCATCACTGTATTTCCAACAGGTGGCCATCCAGCCTCTGCTTAAAAACCTCCAAAGACGGAGACTCCACCATACCAACCTATGGGATCTACTAAAAAGGGAATGAAATAGCAAGTGTCCATTATATGAGAAAAGTCCAGAGATGCATTTCATATTTTAATACCTTTTTTCTTTTCTTCCCCCCCCCCCCCTGGGAGACACCACATTCTCATTCTTTTTCACAGGATGGACTCATACCATGTCCTCATGGTGAGTGAATGGGAAATGATGTAAGCTGTCCCAAGCCCCAAAATGACTAGATACTGCCACGGAATCTCAGCTCCTTATACTGAGATTGGGTTAATTTCCAGCCTCTGCTGGCTCTCCACTGCTATGAATCAACCTCAGCTGATTTATGCAGGATCCAGGAGACTTTCAAAAAAATGTGAGTTCGTATATTTGACTTCCTCAGCCTTTCTAAGTTTGCTGCGAGTTCAGACCTACCAAAAACACTTCCAAGGCACCTTACAAATTATTAAATACATTTATTGAAGCCACAGTATTGGAAGTTACACAGAATAGTGCTCTTAACCAGAAAACAACAAAAATGATTCCTACTCTATAATGAGGCCATGAGGCAAAGGCCTCCCTCTAATTCCTAAATTAAATTTCCTCAGCTTGTCTTGCTTTCATGCACCACCAAGAATCTTCTCACTGTCTCTCCCAAAGCACAGTTCAGGCTGTCTATTAGCATGGGAAACATCTGTCACATGGTATTCATAGACCAATCAGATTCTTCTTGCTTCTTCATTGAACCCTGTTTACATCTCCAGCAAACTGTTTATACATTCACTGAGATAAGGATTAGCAACAGAACTAACTTGCATATTAGTATTGAATGTTTACGTTTGGTCTAACTAACAAGTTTAACTACTCCTAAAATCTGTTACAGGTAAGATTTTGCCTGGAGCTAATTACAGTCCTCAAAATGATTAGTTGTGGTTCCCAGTGCCACTCTTGGTACATTCAATCAAAGAGATAATATCATCACTAGAAAAGAGAACGGAAGAGGACTCTTACTGGCATAAAATTGCAAATGCTAATTTATATGTAGGCATGCAGAGTTACAAACCATTTTTATTATGTAGCCAGAATTCCAGTGAGGTGGCAAGGTGCTTGGAACAAGCTTGCTTCCAGGAACTGAAATATGTTTTTCTAAAAGAACATATCACCCTCAGCATACCTGAACTCATCTCACACTGGAAGCTAAAGAGATATGGGGCTTGCTAGGTGTTGTTGTTGTTGTTGTTGTTGTTGTTGTTGTTGTTGTTGTTGTTGTTGCTGCTGCTGCTGCTGCTGCTGCTGCTGCTGCTGTTGTTGTTGTTGTTGGGGAAGCCATGATGGAATACCAGCAAACACCAGACAACAAAGAATCCTGCTCCAAATCTTGGGTAGCAGCTATAAATCATACTTTACTATGGGTTCAGTATAAGGCAGCTTCATATGGATCTCATGCCTGGAACTAAAATAGGACATTCTCATTATCAAGATAACTTCTCTCCTGGCCCTCACTAAAGAAGAAGAGAGACAAAAGTCTGCCTCAGCCAATTCCTTTCATTACCTGCACCATCTTCATTAAGGGCTGGGGTCTAAGAGCAGTATCATCCAAAGAAATTTCATTTAGGAACAAAGAAGCTTGGTCTGTGCTAGTCGTCAATAGACAATTTCAATAGCTGTGGCCGGATACAATTAATACATGCAGAGCCAGAGAAATCAGTGGATTACTTTATCTCCTGAAAGCCTCCTGAAATCCCTGTGGCACCATGAGTTTTCAAGGACAAGTTATTTCTTTTTCCCAATTCTGATGGCATCTGAGAAGACAGTTAACCGTCTTTACACCAGTAGCATACATGGAAATCAGCAGAGCCGCATAAGCAACAAGGACAACCATGTGTTGGACTATAGTTCCTACCATCCCTACCAGAAAGATGTGTTCACAAGGACAGTGGGGACAATTGACAAAGCACATCTAAAAGATACTTATTTGTAGAAAGCTAGGTTTAACCCAAGGCTTTGTACAAAATATAGGTTTTGAGCAGATCTGCAAGAGTTCCTTTCTGAGCCTTCCAAAATACTCCAGCCAACTGCACATCTTCAGAGAACTGTACTCCATTTTTTTTTAGTGTTTTCTGTCCCTGGTTTTGAGAAACAATTTGAAGGAAGAAAGGGAAGTGGCATCAGCTTCTTGGACCACGTAGATAGCAGTGATCTAACTTCAGTGGTAATTAGAGATGGGCACGACTCAAAAAACTGGTGTTTCGTTTGTCGTTTGTCGTTTAGGGGATCCATTTCGGTTCGTTTTTGTTTTTCATGAATTTTTTGCAAAAAATTTCGTTTTTGTTTCGTTACGTAACGAAACAAAAAACAAAAACAAAAACGAAAAATTGCTGTTTCATTAGCATTCATTACAGTTCAATGTATTTGCCGCAACGAAAATGAAACGCATGACAAAATTTCTCTTGTTTCATTTTGTTTCGTTTCATTTTGGAGACAAAATTCGTTTTTCATTTCATTACGTAACGAAACAAAAACATGAAAACGAAAATGAAAAATTGCTCGTTTCGTGCCCATCTCTAGTGGTAATGATTTGTTTTTTCTGCCTGACCAACCATTGGGGTATTCTAGCTTTTTAGAGAATCAGAATAGGATCCCATTATAGCTGCCTTGGGTTATTTTGTTACATGTGAAAGCAGGTTGTTTTAATAGACTTCTTTCTCAGATTTTATTATTTGACCTCAGCATGTCAAGTCACAAAGGGTCATTCCTTCCCCCATCCCCCTTCTTGTAAAAATAGACAATAATTTTGTTTCCACCTGAGATGTGAAGGATTGAAAAGTAAAATACCTCCCCCCCCAAAAAAAAACCCACAATATGCCTTTTCACCCCAAATGGGAGGGGAGCTTTGTTGTTTAAAATTATATATCTGAAGATGAAAATAAAGTAACTGTTCATTGTACCATCCAAAGAGGCTATCTTTTGGGGGGGGGGGAAATCAGTGGGGGGAAAGCTTCTCATTTTCTCAACTACATTGACTAAAAGGCACAGTTACCTAGCAACATTCATTGTGTTTATAACCTTTCATCCGATCTGAGCTCACAGATGTGCTTCTGAAGCTAATATGCATACATCATCCAGCCCCTCCTGCTTTGATGAGCTATATGAGCAGTATTAAGCGGATTATGAAATGCTTTATATATAAACAAATTAAATAAAATGAATACAAATTCAGTATTCATTGGCAAAGTCTTTCTAAAACTTTACAGGGTGTTGTCAAGCACTTTAAAAAACAGCCTGCAATGAGAGGAGCTTGCTGCTAAGTACAAGAAAGCCTGGCACGGAAGCCACTTTTTACTTTCTGCTTTGCTCACTGGTTCGCCACTGGATTTGTTGACAGCATCCCTCGTGTGTTTCTGTGTGTATATATGAATTGTGTGTCACTGCTGATGAAAAGAGAGTTGGGAAAAGTTGACTAACAATCTGATAGATGCTGCTCGCTGCTGTCATTACCAAGTGCTAGTACTTAGGTTTGATTTCCACACCTGTTCCCGCCTCGGTCTAAAATGTTTTCAGTCATAGTGCTGTGACAATCTAGGTAGAACTGATCCATTGGAAGGAGAGGGCTAAGGGGTGGACTATTATTAGCCACTTGGGCTGCCTAGTCTGACTCAGTGTGCCATACTTGTTCAACTTGTGTTAGTTCATGCATTTCTCCACCTTAAGGTAGTTTTGCTGGGGAGAATGGCAGTGTTCCTCTTTCTTTCTCTTTTCTCCTCAGAACAACCCTGTAAAGTTGGTTGAGCTGACGGAAAATGACAAAATTAAATGATGAATTTAATGACTCTGTGGTACACATCCTCTGCTCTAACATTGCACTGGTTTTCGGCAAAGCCACCATAGAAGAGCCGTACTATGCAGTAAAGATTGCATTGATCTGGGACTTTGGAGATCTCAATGTCAGTTTTCCGCTGAACCATGGAAAAAAAGATGAACATTGGGCCATTCACCCTCCACCTAGCCTAATTTTCAGACCTGGTATAAATATTAAATAGGAAGCAAGGTGGCTGTGAATAGAGATGGGCACGAAATGCCGTTTTTCATTTTTTGTTTCATTTTGTTTGGAACAAAATTATTTTTTTTTTAAAAAAGTTTTGTTTTTCACAGGCCAGTCGGTGCTTGAAAAAAGCAAACAAAAACATCATGCTGACCAGCTGGCTGGCAGACCGGTTGGTGCTTTTAAAAAAATACCTTGCACTGACCATCTGACCTATGGGCCGGTCAACGCTTTTCTAAAAAAAAAATTGCACCAACCAGCTGGCACGCAGGCCATTTGGCACTTAAAAAAACAAAACTTTACACTGAGCAGCTAGCCTGTGGGCCATTCAGAACTTTTTTGAAAAAGCAAAAAATCCTCACACTGACCAGCTGGCCAGTGGGCTGGTTGATGCTTTAAAAAAAACAAACAAAAAAACCCTCACGCTGATCAGGGGAGACTCTTCTCTCAATTCTGCTCCTTTCAATGGCACATTTGAGAAGGCCTTCTCTGTGGCTACTCACAGGTCGTGGAACGCCCTCCTTTGAGAGACTAGACTGGCCTCCTCTCTCTCATCCTTCTTATTACAGTTGCAAAGTATCCTTTTTAGACAGGATTTTAACAACTAATTAGAGAATGAAATAATTTTACCTGGGTTATAATGTATTTTAAGATGCTTTTAACTATTTTAGTTAATTGCTTTTAATACTTTATTGCTTTATATGCTGTTAAGCTGCCTCCCACTTATGGCAACCCTATAAACGAGCAATCTCGGAAATGTTCTGTCTTCAATAGCCATGCTCAGCTCTTTTAAACTCAAACCTGTGGCTTCCAGTACCTTAGGTGACTCCATCCATCTTTTATTTGGTTTCCCTCTTCTTGTCACTTTTCACCTTTCTGGCTTTATTGTCTTCTCCAGAGATTCTTGCCTTCTCATGATGTGCCCAAAGTGAGTGAGACTGAGTTTCAACATTTTTGCCTCCAAAGATAATTCAGGCTTGATTTGATCTAAGACTTACCTGCTCATCTGCAGATAAATCCAGGGTATTTGCAAAGCTTCCCTCTAACAACTTATTTCAAGAATTTCAGACAAAGATCAAAGAAAAACAAAACAAAAGACACAAAACATGTAGCACCTTAAAGACTACCTTTCATATTTTAATGCAACATTTTGTGGATATGTCCACTTCTTCAGACATATAGCAGCAGAATGAGGTGTGCAATATCATATGTGATGGGATATACATTTCATACCAGATATCCATTGGCTGTATTATATAGAGTTGGGGGTCGACAGGGGAAGGGGGACATGAGGAGGGGGAAGAAGAGGAGGAAGAGTTTATTAGTAGAGACGGTAGGAAGGAGGATTAGGCCAGGGTCTGTAGATATGTATAGTTTTATAGCTCTGAGACCAGGATCTGTTTATACGTTAAGTGTGGTATTATGGCTTGTCTGTCTTGGAGGAGTTTGACAATGAACCAACTCTGGAAGAACTAAATGTGGCTCTGGATTCACTTGCCTCTGGCAAGGCACCTGGAAAAGATAACATCCCTGCTGAAGTTCTGAAGTGCTGCAAAGATATCATTGCCACTGAACTGTACGAAATACTCTGCCTTTGCTGGCGGGCAGGGCCGTCTTAAGGATATGTGGAGCCGTGGTTCGAAGATCCCTCTGGCGCCCCCCCCCCTTTCACAGAGCTGTCTACCTTCCTTTTTTAAGGAAGCTAACGCGACACTTAAATATTATAGAGAAAACACGAAATTTTCAGGTTGCTCATTTTTTAACAATGCACTTATTAAGTATACAACACCACGAAATTGTTTTTTTTTTAAAAAAAAATTTCCCAAAAAAATCTACTTTTCGAGCCTTTCTATGAGCAAAATCCTTTATAAACATCACTGGTATCTATTGCTACTTCTTTTTCAATACTGATCATGGCAAGGTTTGACAATCTTTCTTGAGACATAGTTGATCTTAAATAATTTTTATTAATTTTAATTTTGAAAATGATCTTTCACCTTCTGCAACAGTCACTGGTACTGTTAAATATATACGTAGTGATATGGACAAGTTCGGAAATACTGATGTCAAATTATTTGAGTATATATAATTGAAAACATCCAGTGGAGTTGTGTCACTATTGAAAACAATTGGTAAGAGTTCTAGCTCATGAAATAGATCTTCTCCATCTATATCAGCAGCTCCACTTTCAGAAGTCAGTTTCTGTTGCAATTTCAGACACACTGCTCTTTTCTGGCCTGCCTCTAATTCTTTCCATTTGTCTATATTTTGTAAAAATGCAAAGCTGTCATTGTGTGACTAGACAGGCCTCCTCGTTCTCATAGTTTTATTACATTGCCACGTCAAACAAATGAAAATAAAATTTTACTTTAAAGTTGTTCTGTGCATCTGTAATTTTCTCATCGGCATGCTCATAAATTTCACAAGAAAATTTTAACTATTTTAACTGCATGGTTCTCTCCTAAGCTTACTTCCTATAGGTATATGCTGAGAAGGCTCTTTGGGGGAGAAGGAAACCTCTCTACTGTCTGAGAAGGGATAACTTGACCCTATTAAAAATGCCTTTGTATGGAAATATGATGCTGGGGGGGTTGCGGGTTATTAGTTATTATAAAAGGGGTTTGTCGCTCAAAAATGCTTGGGAACTAGGACATGAATGAAGCGTTCAAATTTGTTTTACTTTTCCGACTTGGGGAGGAGGGGAGAGGCGTTGGAGACAGAGATTCCGGCGAGGTAGGCAATAGCCTCATTCAGAATACACGCTGCAGCCCCTGCTTGGACACAGCGACGAGTTTTGGTGGCGCCCTAAAATACAAACGCAATTGTGGTGGATGCCCGGGGAGTCTTCGCTGTTCCTCCTAAGGCTTAAATCCAGGGTGGTGGTGTTTCTCCCCCTAACTCCCGCCCAGCTGGGCGTTGTGGGACTGACCAGTCGCCTCTTTCTCCTTCTGGGCCAAACCACGCCGGCAACCCGCGCCGTTTTCCCTCGCCTGCCCTGGAAGGTCCCTCCCCGACTCGGGTTTATGAAAGCAGGAAACCCCGTTCCGACAGCCGGGGGAAAGAGGGAAGGCGTGGTGTCTTTCACGGCCGCGTCCAGCGAAAGGGCCCACGGGGGGTGGGGGGACACCGGCCAGGCGCGACGGAGAGGCGGCGTTGCTGAGCGCGGGGCGGCCACGGGGTGGATTCTCGCTGAAATCTTCTCGGAGGGAGAGAAGAGCGAGGGTGAGGCACTTCGGCTGTTCTTGGACAGGAAGAAACGCGTTGCTCGGTCCAGGCGCTTTGCCCGCCGGTTCATCCAGGGCGTACGGGCTGTGCGGTTGTTGTTGACGGCGACGACGCGGAGCTAAGCCCACCCCGTGCTGCTCTCCAGTGCGCTTGGGAGCTCAAAGGATCTAAGAGTTTTGGGGTTTGGGGGTTCAGGCGCCCTTGGGGTTCAGGCGCCCTGGTTCACTGAACCACAAAGGCCTATGGGAAAGTCGCCCCTGCTGGCGGGAAGGAGGAGTACCACAGGACATGAAGGACGCTAATATTGTTACGCTTTATAAGAACAAAGGTGACAGGAGCGACTGTAACAACTGTCGTGGTATCTCTCTTCTTAGTGTTATCGGGAAGTTGTTTGCACGCGTGATACTGAAGAGGCTCCAGATACTTGCAGAGAGAGTCTACCCAGAATCACAGTGTGGCTTTCGAACCAACAGGTCCACTATTGATATGGTATTTTCCCTCAGGCAGTTGCAGGAAAAATGCAGGGAACAAGGATAGCCACTTTTTGTAGCCTTCATAGATCTTACTAAGGTGTTTGATATGGTTAGTAGGGACGGCCTCTTTAAAATACTCCTCCAGGTTGGATGCCCACCCAAGCTCCTTAACATCATTAGGTCTTTCCACGAGGATATGAAGGGCAATGTAGTTTTTGATGGCCTAATATCAGATCCCTTTGACATCTGAAGCAGAGAGAAGCAGGGCTGTGTCCTTGTGCCAACCTTGTTTGGGATCTTCTTCACTACCATGCTGAAGTATGCCTTTGGAACTGCAACAGAGGGTATCTATCTCCAGACCAGATCAGATGGAAAACTCTTCAATCTCTCTACATTGAGAGCAAAGTCTAAGGTACTGGTGAAATGTTTGCGGGATTTCCTCTTTGCTGACGATGCTGCCATTACTGCTCACTCTGCTGAAGATCTCCAACAACTTATGGATCATTTTAGCAAGGCTTGCAAAGAGTTTGGGCTAGAAATCAGCCTGAAAAAAACACAAATCATGGGCCAGAATGCGGACTCTCCTCCTCACATTACAATTTCTGCAAAAGAACTGGAGGTTGTCCACGACTTTGTGTATCTTGGCTCAAATATCTCAGATACACTCTCACTAGAGTCTGAGCTGAATAAATGCATAGGTAAAGCAGCTACTATGTTTTCCAGACTAACAAAGAGAGTATGGCTCAATACAAAGCTGACAGAACATACAAAGATACAGGTCTATAAAGCTTGTGTACTGAGCACACTTTTGTATTGCAGCGAGTCTTGGACCCTCCATGCCCAACAGGAAAGAAAGCTGAATACCTTCCATATACGCTGTCTTAGGAGAGTATTCAACATTACCTGGCACAACAAAGTTCCAAATAGCATAGTCCTGAAACAAGCTGGAATCTCCAGCAGGTATACTTTATTGAAACAGCGACACCTACGCTGGCTTGGACACGTTGTGAGTAGACATGGGCACGAGTTGGCGAAATTCTCTTTTCCATTTCCGTTACTCGTTTCCGTTACGCAACGGAAACGGAAACGACAATTAAGCCGTCAGAACTCGAACTCGAACCGACAAAAGAAAAATTGGGTCTGATTTGTCGTTGTCGTTCCTGGCATTGCAGCGATCACGCAATGCCAAGCGGCACAGAAAAAAAGTTTTAAAAATAAAAAACCCCAATTCCCGGCCAAAAAAGCAGGCGAAAATATGCCTGCCTGAGGGCACCTACCAGAGGGGTGGTTTCTGGGGGGGGTCCCCACTCCAGCCTTCCCCCCCTCCTGTCCTGGGCTGCTGGTACCGGGCTGGGAGGGGGCATCCTCGGCGTCTCCATTTGCCATGCGGTGCGGGGGGATCCAAAATGGTGTCCGCAATATTTTTTTTGAAATCGTGGTCCAAAAACCCACCAAAGCACCACAGAAACATGCGAAAATTAGCTATTTTAAATGCTTGAATTTTTACAGGAGCAGCAGTGGGTTTTTCTTGCAACAAAACGTCTCCATTGATTTTATTTTATTTTATTTTATTTTATTTTATTTTTATTTGTTTACACCTGCACATGCGCAATGATGGGCTGGCCATGGGATGGGACCATGCAAATTTTTGGAGCCATTCCACCAATCGCATGGCCAGGTTTTGCTGAGACTTGCTGGTACCAGGCTGGGAGGGGGCATCCTCGGCGTCTCCATTTGCCATGCGGTGCGGGGGGATCCAAAATGGCGACCACAATATTTTTTTTGAAATCATGGTCCAAAAACCCACCAAAGCACCACAGAAACATGCGAAAATTAGCTATTTTAAATGCTTGAATTTTTACAGTAGCAGCAGTGGGTTTTTCTTGCAACAAAACATCTCCATTGATTTTATTTTATTTTATTTTATTTTTATTTTTTTACACCTGCGCACGCGCAATGATGGGCTGGCCATGGGATGGGACCATGCAAATTTTTGGAGCCATTCCACCAATCGCATGGCCAGGTTTTGCTGATACTTCTGGATGTGCCAGAGAGGGCATAAAAAGCCCACCAACCCTAATCCTAATCCTAACCCTAACCCTAACCCATACGCCAGTACACTGTGTTCTTAATGGGCCAGAGGCACCCAGAGGTACAGCCCACTAACCCACCCTAACCTTAACCGTTACCCTAAGCCTAGCCCTTACCCCCTAACCCCATGCTCTGGGAAGTCAAGTCGCGCTAAATCGCGGCGGTAACGACAAACGACAAACGACACAACAAAACGACAAATTTTTGAAAAAATTTGCGAAAAACAGAAACGACCCGAAACGGACCCGTCCCGAAAAACGACAACTCGAAAAAAAAAATTTCTTGTCGTGCCCATCTCTAGTTGTGAGAATGGATGTTGGCCAGATCCCAAAAGATCTTCTGTATGGAGAACTAGCACAGGGAAAGCACCCCAGAGGGAGACCACAGCTGTGGTATAAGGATATCTGTAAGAGGGACCTGAAGGCCTTGGGAATGGACCTCAACGGATGGGAAACCCTGACCTCCGATCGCACTGTCTGGAGGCAAAACATACAGCATGGTCTACATAAATTCGAAGAGGGATTTGTCCATCAGGCAGAGGAAAAGAGGCAGGCATGGAAAAAACGAACCCTGAGGACTAGGCAAGAAACAGAATATATCTGCCCCCAGTGTGGTAGAGACTGCCATTCCTGGATTGGTCTATTTAGCCACACTCGGTGTTGTTTTTAGGATCTCTACTTCAGGCATGACGCCATAGTCTTTCAAGACTGAAGGATGCCAATGAATGATGGCTCGGAGGTAAATTCCTCAAGAGACAGAAACCAAATCAGATCAGAGAGGGTGAGGGGTGTGTGTAGAAGAGACTGGGGGGGGGAGTGGGAGTTTTTACCTTAGAGTCCATGAAAAAAGTTGCAATATGGTAATATTACATTTGATAATGACTCAAGAAACCCTGGCTTCTGTTTAATCCCTTCTTGTGTGTGCCCATTCTGCATATGAATCTTATTTCTGCTGTTTCCCTTTGTATTCTTGATCTGTAATGATTCTGTTCCAAAACAGTGACCTTTAAGTCCTTCAAGGAGTGTCCAGGTAAACTGAAATGGTTTGAGATAGGTTTCTGTGTATAGTGGTTTCTTATGTCAAACTTGTGTCAATTGATGCCATCAGGACCCACAATCTATGTTATGTCAGTTAAAAAAACTTCTGAAACACGAAGGTTTTTACCTGATGCCAAAATGTTATCAGAGTTGGTGCCAGGCAAATCTCACTTGGGAGGGTGTTCCATAGCCTGGGGGCAGCTGTCAAAAAAGGCTTTATACCTACAAAGCCATTCCTTTTACCTCCCTGAGGGATGGCTCTTTCAGGAGGGCTCCCTGGCTAGATCTTAATTGCCAGGTAGGTTCATATGGAAGGTGGTGGTCCTTCAGGGATCTAGGTCCTAAGCCATTTAGGGCATTCCATGTCAAAACAAGAACTTTGAATTGGGTTTGGGCAGCAACTGATAACCAATGAAGGTTATACAGAATTGGTGTGATATATTCCCTGGCAGCTCCACCACTCACCAGCCATGGCGTATGATTCTGAACTAGTTGCAATCTCCGTACCATCTTCAAAGGCTGCCCCACGTAAAGCGCATTACAGTAATCAATACAGGTTGTTTCCAGTGCATGCATAACTGTCATGAGACTCCTCTCATCCAGGTAGGGCTGCAGCTGATATATCTTTCAAAGCTGAAGAAAGGCATCCCTAGCCACTGAGCCCAATGTTAGACTGGGGTCAACTAGCTGTGGACCCTGTCCCTTAGGGGGAGTGCAACCCCATCCAGAATAGGGAGATGGCCCTCTAGCCTGTCTGGCAGAGCACCCACTAACAGCACTTCCGTCTTGTCTGGATTGAGTTTCAATTTATTAACCCTCATCCAGTCCACTACCTGGCCTGGACACATGTTCAGCACATGTTCAGCACAGCCTCGCCTGGATTGATGGAAAATGAGAGGTAGAGCTGAGTATTGTCAGCATATTTCAGACTCTTGATCCCAACCTCCTGATGACCTCTCCCAGAGTTTCCATGTGACATTAAACAGCATGGGAGACAGTATTGAGCCCTGAGAAACCCCATGATGTAAACACCACGGGGCAGAACAACTGTCCCCCAGCATCACCTGCTGGACACTGTGAGCTAGGAAGGCGTGGAACCACCACAAAGCGGTGCCTCCAACTCCCAACCTGGCTAACCTATCCAGAAGAATACCATGCTTTTAGGAAACCATCCAGATCCATTAGCCTCTGAGAGTGGATCATCTTAATGGATCCCCCACCCTTGCAGAGGGTTGAAGTACAGTAGCTAATAGGCTAAACTTGACCATGAAGTGGTCTGACCATAACAATGGTGACAAAGCCAACACATATGAACCACCATCCTCCAGTCCCATTGAGAAGACCAGGTCCAGAGTATGGCCTTTCCCAGAGTACTACCATTCCCCAGAGCCTGTCTAAGAGAATACCATGATCAAAATCCACCAAGGGAATTAACAAGATTTCACTTTCCCCAACTTTAGCTCAGACCACATCATCAGTCGGAGTAACTAAGGCTGTTTTTCATAATGAATCCTGGCCTGAAACCAGACTGAAATGGGTCCAGATGGCATCACTCATGCTGAGACTTAATGAAATAATTAGCTGGCCAAGATTATTGAAAGATAGCTAAGGTACAACTGCCTGTAGAGCATTCCTTAAACCAGGCATGTCCAAAGTCAGGCCCGGGGGCCAAATGCAGCCTGTTTACAAATTTTGAGTTTCCCACGGCCTCTTCTCCCCACCGGCTCAGCCTGTCATGCATCTCTGCCAGCTGGCCCTTCCCCATACCGGATGGAGGCATCAGCTTGCAGTTTTATGTTTTGCCTGTCCTCCCTGCCACTCTCCACCACCAATCAGGTGCCTTCCCAGCCTACCCACCCCCAGCTCCATTGCTGCAGCATCCTCCCTTCCTCCTTGCATGCTATAGAGACTTGTGCAAAGTCCAGCCTGGGGGCCAAATGTGGCTGAATGGTCAGCCCCCACACATTTTCACTTCACCAAATCTGGCCCTCCTTGCAAAAAGTTTGGACACCCCTGCCTTAAGCCATATATTCCACTTGGTTCCCCATTACTGTGCAGAAGTATTGCCAACCTAACCACCACTTCTTGTAAATCACTTATACATATATAATGCATTATCCTAGACAGTGAAAATGTGTAACTTTGTAGAGAAACATTGGGTTTTGATACCTAGATACACCTTCCAGCACAGCTAATGATCAGAGTTAGAGTCCAACAACCTCTGTAAAGTGCACTTATGGCTATATATTTTTAAAAAACTTTATTTGCACCCTCAGCACTTTTTCCCCATGAGAAATGGTCCCAAATCCTCTTACCTGTGTAATATTTGGAGGCAACTTGTCACAGGTTAAGACATTACTATACACCATATCACCTGCATATTGAATTGTGCGACTCACACACAACTGGTAATGCCTACCATGATTTCTGAAATTGTGGAAATTTGCCTCCAAAGTTATATTTGCACAGCAATGCAAGATGATTTTGGACAAAGTATACTTTAATAGAGCTCTATATCACATCAGACATTTTGTTCTGGGAGTAGATTAATCTGCTTTTATTTTTTAATTTTTCTGTGCTCTGTAAAATTATGTGGGAGGTTATTATTGTTATGGAAATCAAGCGGCAAAGGAAAACACATTTCTTTTTATTTGCATTTTAATAGCTTCCTTAAATGCAATATGTTTTTATTTTATTTTATGCCAGCATTCAGTAAGAAAATCTGTATATTCTAGCAGAGAATTCTACTGAGAGGCATAACAATTGCTGTTATATATCTTAGCAATCTTCCAATAAATAATATAAGAGTGTTGTTTGCATTTATCAAAGTGATCCTTAAGCAAATACCCATGTGGAGAAGAAACCTTGCATACTTATAACTGTAAATTTGCATATAACTGCACATAAAATATGCCATTCCTTTTTAAAATACTTCTTTAGAATTTCCATTAACATCATTGTGTAATTATGCTAAAGATACAAACTTCACAAAGATGTATGCCAGGCATTACCCAGAGAAATGCTATTACAATTGCAAGGGCAATGCTCTGCAAGGATTCTTAAATTTCTGTTAGCTGCAGAAGGAAAAGGGATGAGAGAATGCTGATCGCTGATGCTCTGTGCTCTGTGCAACAGGTGCCTAATTTGTGCAGGTTTCGGTCAGTGAATTATTTCACTTTGATCATGAATTAGGTGGAGTTGGGAAACAGTCTATACAAAGGTAAAATGTGATACAAAATGTCCATGTGACCTCTGGTGTCACCTCTAGGGTTCGTGTCTGCTCAGATGAAGCCACAGATTTCTTATGTGTGTCTACAGTTCCAGTCATTCCTATAGTACAGGAGACTGGGGAAAAAAGAAATAGAATGGTGGCTCCACACAAGAATGCAGTATCCAATGGGGCTTCTTTGCCCTCCTGCATGGAGCCTGGTGTGAAAGCGTTCTTCCGGATGGCACCAGCTCCCTGGGGCAAGGCAGGCTATATAAACTTGCCTGCCCACTGATCAGCCTCTTCTCACAACCACAATTCCCACCCTCCAATCCTGATTTAAGAAGAGAGCTAACAACCCATACTTTATGGGTTTCACACCTTAGGCAATTGCTCCCATAATGGCCTATTGAGACTATTGCCCACCTAATGAGCCTCTTCAGGCCATTGTTCATCTTATAGGCTATTTCAGACCAGGGTGATAGGATTTCAATGTGAACTATAAAATGGAGGACTCACAACTAGCTTTCCTCAGACTGACGAAGCTGTTTGGATGAGCAGTGAAATGTTTCAGTCTCTCAAGAAAAGAAGTCCAGTTGCCATGACTCAACTTCTAGATAAACTCATGTGGATAGCTGAGATTCTTCACAGACATAAATAAGAGATAATGAGGTTAGCTGGACATGTAATGGGCTGGATGGGAATTTTTTTGCTATCAAATGGATTGTCCCAGATTGATGGTGTGTTTTTGCCCACCCCATTCTCTCTTTTTGGGGTGTAGGTCACAATTGTTGGGTAATGCAAGAGGGAACAGTTTTAAAGTCCTTTGACAAGACACATTAAGTTATTTGGCCGCCCTCATAAAATTTAGAGAGATAGAAAAGGACAAGAATAGATGATAGAAGTGGAAATGACTGTTGAGCATTTACTCAAGGGCTGTATTTGGTTAGTTAGAGTTAAAGAGTTCAGGAGGATGCTGAACAGGGGGGCAGTGTCCTTCTGAATATAATTATGCGATAATCTGCAATCGGGCTAGAAGTAAGCAGATTCCAGACCCTTTACCTGCTTGCACTACTTTCACGCCCACTTGCTTTGGGTCAAGGTTCAGCTTTGGAAGCTAAAGATATTCATTATTAATAAATTGTGGCCCAATTTAATTCATATGAACTTGTATTGTCTCTTTTATCTCGGTTGGGTGGGCAAAGGGCTATACATATGGTGAAGCTGTTAATATTAATTGCACATATATTGTACTTTTTCTCACAGTGTCAGCCAACAGGGTTGCAATAATCCTTTGGTAAGGCACTGACCTTGAACGGGAAGAGAAAGAATATGGAACGTTCTAGGAAAGCATCCATAAGTGTGCATGAGAACTGATACAGAAGCTTGTTTTCACTGAGTCAGGTCACACAAATGTGTTGCAATAGTTAAAACATTTCCTGATTAAGTACTCTTAATACCATATGTTTGAACCAGAGCAAGATCTGGGTAGACAAGTATGTTGCAAACATGAAGAGGAAGGATACTCCTTTGGCACTTTTCCCAGTCCTCTTGGATGTAGGGTATCTGCTCTTCAGCAAATCTTTTTCCTCCAAAAAAGCTGCAATGCATCATTCCTTCTCACTGTTTTTTCTCAAGCAAATATGTGACATCAACCTGAAAGGCAGCAGTTTTCCTGAAGCCAAACATTTAATAGCACAACCAAGCAGAGATTTGAACCTGGTCTCCATCATCTGCCTTGGGGGGGGGGGAAGTGACCCCCTTCAGGGAACTGGACCCCCCTCCCCAAATCAAGGAGGCTCCATGGCCCAGCTCTGCTGCAGCTCGCAGCCCCCCCCCATCACCCTCACAAACTCCACAGGGGCAGGCTGGAGGAAAGCCACCGGGCTGCCTACAATAAAACAAAACTGCCCAGGGCAAGGACTACTCAGATATGAATGGCCTGGGCTTGTAGACCCTATCTGTCCCCCTCCTCCTTATCATCACCTTCCCTGGCAGCCCTGCAGAGAGTGCACCCAGGCCCTTCCCTCACCCACCCGCTAACAACCTAACTGCCCACCCCCTCCCCACACCAAACCATGCAACCCAGCTGAAGCTTGGGCTGACACCGCCTGTCCTCCGACACTATGCAGGCATGCTATGCCTCGCCGCTTGGAGGCTGGGGTGGGGTGGGACCCTGCTTATAATGGCTCCTGTCCCTGGGCAAAGAGACTCTGATCAGCGCAAAGCCTAGTGCCAGAAGTCTGGGGCTGATGGGCAAACGCACCCCGCCCCCGGACATCCCAGGCTTTGAGTTGCCCTTTCACTTACAAAATAAAAGACAAATGTGTGGAAATCAAAAGCATTGGCTTGGTCTTGCTACAATTAAATGCCATTATGCCAAAAAGGTTGTATTGTAAAAAGACCTCATATTTATCTGACAGTACATTATGTTCTGTTGATAATTTTTAAACTAAAGTTGGTCTTATTGCAGTCATATGTTCTTAAATTTCTTTTATTGTTGAGGTTTAATAGCCTTTTGTTCGCGTTCATCTTTGCTCTCAGCACAGTGCATATAATTATAGCTTATTAGGCTTTAATCTTCCAAATGTTTTTGAAATTTGTTCAGCACAATGTGTTTCTGAAGAGACTGTTATTGCCTCAACTCATCACAGTGAGGTAGTAAATGAAGAATATCTTGTGACAAATTTCCTTGCTAAACTAATTTGTTTTACTGGCTGGTACGCAAAGTGGTTTGACAAAAGGCAACATCATGGGTCAAGATAAAGTATGTTGGATGAATGAGAAGATATGGAAGAGATTTCAATCATCCCTGCTCAAGCTGGAAGGGGTTCGCAAATTACATAGGTTGTTTCCTCCACTGGGCAGTAAGTATTTAAGAAAAAGTGGGATGAACGAGCAATTATTTTAAAGCTCTTCAAGGTCCTGCTGAGTTTTACCACCCCACAAATTTCACATATATCATGCAAGTTCTTAACATCCAACAAATGCTGTATTTTGGGTGGGTGCAACCAGGACTTCAGAGGAAGAGGAGAGGAGCATGTACTGCGTGGTGACTGGTGAGTGGGGGATCGAACTGGCAAGGACAGGGGAAGGGAATGCTCCATGCCCATGGTTCCGCATGTAAGAAGCAGCAAAAACCTTTGAACCAAGGGACATGTTCATCTCTAATAGTGGGCACAAGAGGGTATCCTGTAGACCAGTGGTTCTCAACCTGTGGGTCTCAAATATTCCTGGACTGCAACTCTCAGAAATCCTGGCCAGCTCAGCTAGTGATGAAGATTTCTGGCAGTTGCAGTCCAGGAACATCCAGGGACCCACAAATTGAGAACCAATGCAGAACATCCTGAATGCTGCCATTGGTGTTGTCAACATTCAGGCTATCTTCTATGGAAATCTTGGCATTCTTTTTTCTAGTGGCAACATGGGGCACAATATTTTTTAGCATTCTGAATTGTGGATACAAATTCACAATATCCCACTTTGATAAAGTGGGAGTTTTCTGAAGAATTAAAGTTCTATAAAGTCAGTTTGTTTTTTAAAAAATATATAAATTTACTTTGGGTCTATTTCCCATTCCGTTTGAATAATTACATAATAGGCTATGTTATTCCTTATATGTAATTTGGATTTAGAAGGAGATTTGTACAAAACATTTCTTTTGTCCTGTGTCCACTCTTTCAGCCACTGCCATACAAGCAGGAGGACTACCAGAACACAGTAGACTAGGGTTGGGAAAGCTTGCACACTCAGAAAATAAGTAAGTGTCACTTTCTGAAGGTCAGTGGGGGCTTATGAACATATAAATAAAGTGCTTTCATATTTTGAGGGTGGAGCCCTTCTTTTGGTTGGATGATTCAAAGCATTTCCAGTGAACTGGCAGTAGAACCAAAATCAAAGCTGTGAGCCTCAAACTGCAGGCATGTTTTAGCCAGACTTTTAATTTAAAAATACTGTAGTAGAACTAACTGGGTGTTTTCCAAAATGGTGCTACCAGGAACAATGAATGTGTGGCGCTCTGGTCACCTAGGGAACACTAGAAGTCCAGATAGACATCCTGGATGCCTGAATTGGGGCATCAAGAATTAGTTCTTCCTCTTTTAGGTGGGCTATGAACAGGCATATAAAAATTGCTTTTTAATAGACATGGGCATGACTTGGCGAAATTCTCATTTCCGTTTCCGTTTCTCGTTTCCGTTACGGAATGGAAACGGTAACGACAATTACTCTGCCAGAACTCGAACTCGAACCGACTAAAGAAAAATTGGGTCTGATTTTTCGTGTTGTCATTCCTGGCATCGCAGCGATCGCGCGATGCCAAGCGGCACAGGAAAAAAGTTTTAAAAATAAAAAGAAACCCGATTCCCGGCCAAAAAAGCAGGCGAAAATATGCCTGCCTGAGTGAGGGCACCTACCAAAGGGGTGGTTTCAGGGGGGGGGGGTCCCCGGCCTCCCTCCCCTCCTCTCCTGGGCTGCGCAAAGTGCGCATCCTCGTCATAGAGTCGCACTTGCCCACGCCAACTCGCCAAGCGGCGCGGCACAGGAAAAAAGTTTAAAAATAAAATAATAAAAAAACCCGATCCCCGGCCAAAAAAGCAGGCGAAAATATGCCTGCCTCAGTGAGGGCACCTACCAGAAGGGTGGTTTCTGGGGGGTCCCATACACCAGTACACTGTCCTTCTTAGTGGGTCAGAGAGGCACCCAGAGGTGCACCCCAGTAACTCACCCTAACCTTACCAGTAACCCTAATCCTAGCCCTTGCGCTAACCCCTAACCCCAAGCCAGATCTGTGTACTCGCATTGCACTACAGCAAGTACACTTCCCTTCTTAGTGAGTCACAGCGGGCGCCCTTAGGGGTCCAGTGACTCCAGTACTCTGTCACTTCGCTCTCCAGCAGGCAGTGAGGCACCCGAAAGAGGTGCCCCTGCCTGCTACTGCTGCTGCAACTTAATGGTATGCATATCCAATTGGCTATGCATGCCATTTTGTAGCGGGTGAGGAGAGGAGGCACCCAGAGGTGCCTCCAGGAGCCCCCCCAAAAACCAGTACTAACAACAGATGAAAAACTGACAAACGAAATGACAAATTTTTGAAAAATTTCGCGAAAAACGGAAACGAGCTGAAACGGGCCAGCTCCAACACACGACAACTCGAAACGTAATTTTTCCTTGTCGTGCCCATCTCTACTTTCTAAATCTGCCTGCCCACAGGATAGAATATTTATATGAGGCTCAAAGGGTCGGTCACGACTGTAATGACACAACACACACACACACACACACACACACACACACACACACACACACACACACACACACACACCATTCTACTGCCAAAATGTTCAGTCTGACAGACTCATGGGATCGAGTTTTTTCTCTGAGGGCATCATTATTGTGAAATGACATCTTTAGGGGTTATAATATTTTCTCTCCCCCCCCCCCCCGCGCTTCAGCAGGATCCAAACAAATTTTCCCTATGTTCCATAAATGGTGCTTTTTTTCACCACAAGGATCTCATAACTGATTTTATTAGTTGGAAGTTTTACTGTTTGCTATTCAAATTATCTTAATATTTGCTTTGTACGCCACCTTGAACATTTTGTGGCCAAATACGTATCTATGAATAAACAAATTTGTTTCTTCCTTTCTACATTTAGAAATTGCTGCATATGATGCCAGCGATTTTGAAAAATATAGAAACTGATAATATCTTAAATATATTTTCCTGGTTAAAATAATCTATATTCATTGCCATCTAATTCCAATCTTTAATAATTCTACTTTCTCATTAGGACATTCCATTCCATTAAATATAATTGTTCATTCAAAACAAAAAGGTTGCCATCTGTTGTTTTTGTCTGTGCACTTTCTCTCTTGAATCATTTGCCCTTCTGCTGTGCCAAAAATAATTGTACTTAAACTAGTTCCATAGTGAAATGATTGTGTAACCACATTGGAATCTCCCTCACACATTCAAATTTCTCTACTGTTCCTACATCTATTGTTTTATTATCAAGATACAAAGACGGTATTGAGTCTCTGTATATTCATAGCACAGGTGCTGTTTCTCACACATCAGGTGTGGAGAATAACCTAAGATAATAACAAGGAGAGGAGGGGAGAGAGATAGAGAATTAAATCCATTTAAAATATTAGCAAGTTCCCTCTTTCATTAATTCCAATTCCAAATTGCAACTGAATAAGTTTTCCTTAGTGTTACTAAGGTGTCATCTGATACTGTGTCTGCCCTGAAATCAGTAGACTAGGCCGCTAATTACTATCTGAAAGGAAGAGAAAAGAGCTCTCGAAAACATCAGTTAATGTTTCTCCGAATGCCAGTAATATTAGGAGACAGCTTCACAATTATAAGATGACAAAATGTTGTCTTTCTAGAAAAAAGTTAAATGTGCAACATATCTGGTTCCATTATCAGTAGCCAGCTTACTGTTATTGCACGTTATCGTTGATTTAATTACTTAAGTAATTTGTTATGTTGCACAATATTAGCATGTTGAGTTGCTTTTACTAATAGGGCAGAAAACTGCAGGGGATATATAATGTGGTTCCATCTAATGGTCGATTCTGAAATTACATCTAAGAAATAATCTTAACATGCAGACAGTGAATCCAGAGAATTCTTCCCTTGCCACTTAAGAATATCAAGAAAATCATATATCACCTGAAAAATTCCTGTCAACATGCCTTAAAACCTATTATTTAACTATTAAGAATGACTTGGGAATGTAAGCAGATGTTATTAATTGCACTGAAGTCCTAGGTATTATTTATTATTATTTAGAAAATAACTACATGGCTATTAATTACAATACTTGTTATCTCCACCCATCACTAGTTACATCGAACTACATTATTTGTATCTATTTAGTTCCTGCTTCATCATCAGAATCAACTTGCATAATGTTGAAAGCCCATTGACTATCACCTGATACCCAATAACCAATCAAAAGTAGCTTAATTTACAACTTGGAGTGGAATTCTTTTTTGTTGAATACGGCAATGTCCTATATCTCTTAAGGAATCTGGTCCAACGTTAGAAGATGGTGTGTTGGAAGTTCTTTCAGACCTGTACAATGGTGAAACACTTAGGCAAGCTGAATTGTATATGAAAAAGCTCTCAGACTCATAGTTCAACACAAAATGAATATGACTCATCAGTATAGAATGGCTGAAAATAAAAGGTCCTCAAGCAAACACTGGGCAGCTATATTTTGGAATTAGAATGGCAGTGGTAGCTTTCTGTGCAAAGCTGGGACAAACAGAATTTTTGCCAGCATATATCTGGTAACAATAGGACTGTATCTGACAAGATATAGGCCATCCTACAAGTCTCTCCATACACGCCATACGGCATCCAGTTCGGTGGATTAGGATTTCTCTGCTAGTTTCTCATCAGAACAATTGGGAGGAAACTCACATGATCCATCCTTGGTGTTTCAGATTCATCACATTTGTCTACTGTGTCTTTTGTCCTGTTTAATTAGTGTCACAGGCATAGTTCCCTAATTTTCAAGAGACTGCCTCTTTGCCCTTAGGGATCTTTTGAACCGTAGCATTTGACTTTGCCATTCTGTATTGTTTATAAGCCTTGACTTCCTGCTTTGTTTTTATTTGGGAATACACAGAACTTTTGTTATTCAATTACTGCATGCTCAGGGAGCCTCCCCATAGTGATCTGGACAGCTCCCCTCCCCTTCCTTTTGATTTAGGGATCTTTTAGGTCAAAATGTCCCTCTTTTTTAAAAGTATTCCAGAGTTGGGACTTTTGCCACTAAGAAAATCTCATTACATCAGAGAGGACAAATAGTCTCCAGTAAGTTGTCCCAGGAGATGGACAGCATATGTGCTTTGCTATAGAAGGCTCGCTAAGCCTTGAGAGATGGTTAAAATAAGAATGGCAAGAGGAAAGAAAAATCTTAAGACGTGTTGCCTATTCACTCTCCCCTTGTTCAAACCACAGCTACCCTTTGCCACGGTTTCAAAATGGCATTTAAAACGTGTTCAAAACTCAGAGGCTCAAATGCCATATTGGTAAGTGTCTTTTTCTTTAAAAAAAGAAAGAAAGAAAAAGAAGAAAAGATCTGTATCTCTCAAGTTGCATACTCATGTGATGCAGTAGTTGCCATAGTAACTATATTCTTTATTGAACTGCAGAGTAAATAGCTATGCACAATATTTGAAACTTATTAGTTCATAATTTACAGGCACTGCAGTGCTGTGGCTTCCCCCCACCCAACATATTCCAGATTTGTTTTTAATTTACAGTGTAGATGTTCAAGTCATTTACATGCTACAAAGCCCTTATTTGGGGGGAGGTGTTTTAATGTCTCTTGAAGAAGCCAACTGGAACGCAAAGAAAAAGCAGAGCTAAGTTCACGTTGGCAATAAAAACAAGGGGTGTCCAGAGGAATTTGGGTAAGGGGGTTGGGGTAAAGCAGCATAGAAGGCATAGAATGATGCCTGGCTTAATGGACACTATTGCCCAAATCCACACATAATTAGTGGCACATTCTGTGGCATTTAAAAACCTACAAACAGTAGACAGGGGGATGGCTGGAAACTGGAATTTGGCAACATTAATGGAGAACACAAGAGGCATCATGAAATTCAACAAACATTTTTCAGAGTGAGGGGCATTACAGAATATATATCACATCACTGTATCACAGCACTGGCAACTTGACCCAGTGGTGGCTTATTCACCAGGACTACAAGGGCACTGCCACATCTCAGAATCAGGCTACTCCCCTCCCCTTCACTTGTGTGTGAAGATTCTCAGTCATCCAGGTAAGTTTATCTGGAAGCTGAGTCATGGCAACTAGACTTCTTTTTTCTTGAGTTTTTTCTTTTCAAGAAATTACAGGACTTACAAATTTGTAATATTGCCATGACTCAGCTTCCAGTCAGAATAACTTGTCTGGCTGCTCTGTGCTTGTATCTCTGAGCCTTCACTCATGCCCCTGCTCTGCCCATGGGTGAGCAATGCACTTTCTGCCCTACCGGCCACAATGGGGACCAACCATGAAACTTTCCAAAACATGAAATAAAAAGGTTCCCTTCAATCTATAATGATTGTCAACCTCTAGCAAACCATGACACCCATGCTGTTCAGAGAGGATGGGATGGGATGCTTTTGGCAGGAGGGCAAAGGGAGAAATTGGTATCATGATTCAGTTTTAGGTATTTAAGAGAATCTGTCTGTTCATTGCCCCCCCGCTCGAAATGATCAGGCGAGACAGTGTTCTGGGGGTAACTGGGCCACACTTTATTAACACATAAACAACAACAACAACAACAACAACAACAACAACAACAACAACAACAACAACAACAACAACAACAACAACAACAGGAGGGGCCAGGCATCCATAACTTGGTTGGAACCCCGGGGTCTCCCGGGACCCCTCCAACCGGGCAGCATTGGGTGAGCCACACCCCCCAGGTGGTGCAGTCATCCGACAGCACCCACCAGGCCAGTTAGTTAATTTGATCCTCCCTGCTTCTGCTGTCACCAATCTGGGTGATTCCCAGCGCAGGGAGGCGGTTGGCTTCCCCCCACCCCAGCACCGAGACCTCCTGGCCCGCAGTGCTGTGCCTGAGGGACATTTGGGTCCAGATGTTAATTGTATGCTCACCACTGCCCTCCATCTGCTTTTAGCCGCCATAGTGTGACCGTTGTGGCAATAACATAAACCTCCAAACTCTGAGGTACCAGTGTGGGATAGGCGAAAAATCCCCGCTCTCAACGGCCAATCTAGAGTGCGGGTCAAAAATTCCTATCCGGCCCCAAACTTGGCGACCAGTAAAACTCACACTAGCCCTAACGCGGTGGGTGGGTGGGGGGAACGCTGGAAGAAGACTGCCTGTTGTTTGGGGGGGAGGAGCCGACCTCTATAGGGCGCTCCTCCCCCCTCCCTTACAGGACATGCTCGTCCTGTCTCGCCCCTCCGCCCGCGGAGCTCGCATTTTCCTTTTCATGCTCTGATTAGGCACACTTTGCCATCAGCTAACATAAAAGCATGTTTGCATATGTTGAATTTAATATTGTTGCTTCTGAACTACAAGGGTAGTCTGAGATGGGTTGGTTTACATTACAAGCGAGGCTGATATTGAATTGAAGCTCAGAATCACTGCGGAGTCACTTGATGGCACATAATATCTTTAGAGGGGCCCCCTCTTAATTACCAGACAAATTTTCATGCTCTGATTAGACCATCCCACACTTCTGCCATCAGTCAGCTAACATAAAAGCATGTTTGCATGAAGACTGTTGAATTTAAAAACTTGTTGCTTCTGCAAGCTACATGCTCTGTTTTTATAGCACAAATTCTTAAAATGCCTTACAAAATTGTACGGTATATCCCTGGAGTTACATGGCAAAAGTTTTCCCTAGGGTAGTGTTTCCCTATCTGGAGACAGAGGGAACAAGCTGAAGAAAATATTTATTTTAAGTCTGTCTCCATGGTGTTGGTTTACATTACAAGATCTGAGCAATGCTGATATTGAATTGATATTTTTCTTCTCTTTCTTTCTTTCTTTCCCTCTTTCTTTCTTTCTTTCTTTCTTTCTTTCTTTCTTAATTAAGTTCATTTTGAAGATCACTGCATAATGGAAGTCACTTGATGGCACATAATATCTTTTTAGGAGCCCCCCCCCAAACGTCTCTAAATATGGCACCAAGTAAAAGCAGGCTGCCTGCTATGACTGTGCCAAAGTATAAATCCAGAAAGAAGATTTTTATAGGAATTTATAAAATGGAATGGAATTCAGACTCTGACAAGATATAGGTACCAAAGCTCTGCCAATGTTGAGTAAGACCATCCCCAACCACAGTTTTTTCACAGCTTCCGCAAGTGAGATTCTGAATATTTGTACTCTGGTCCTTGTAAATACATTTTTAATATTTTTACAAAGAGATTCAGAATTGTTTTGCCAGCATGAATCCCAATTGGGCCAGGAAGAAGTTAAAAAGTTCTTCTCCTGAGAGTCAGCTAATTGAGTTCTGAGTAATAGGGTCAAAGGCTCAGATTGCCCCAGGAGAGCTAGGGAAAGGATCTTTAATGATAGGCGTGAATTAGATCTGAAAGCCCTGATTTCCTCTTTGAAGACTTGTGCCAGGAGCTCTCAAAAACTCTGGACAAAGTATTGTTTTACAGCTCATAGTTTGTTAGCAAGCATTTGACTCTACTCATTCTTAATTTTAATTACTGATTCTTTGTTCTGTGTCGGATCTGGGCGATCCTGCATGGATTTTTTGCTGGTTTACTGATAACAATGCATTTTTAATCATTTTTACAAAATCTTTTCTCAATCTTTTAAAGTTTGGTAAATTTTTTGATTTTTCTTATTTTATTTATTTTTGTTCTGTGTCTCTGCATATTTTTCTGGTTGATAACAATGCATTTTTAATCCTTTCTCTTTTCTCCTCTTTTATGTTTGGTAAATTTTATTTTTATTTATTTATTTAAATTATTTATTTAAATTATTATTATTATTATTATTATTATTATTATTATTATTATTATTATTATTTATTATTATTATTTATTATTATTATATGCCACCTTCTCCCTATAGGGTTTCCAAGGTGGCTCATGACAAATAAAGGGCCTTCATGGCGCAGTGGTTAAATATCTGTACTACAGGTAAAACTGTGCTCACAACCTGGGGTTCAATCCCTGGTAGCCAGCTCATGGTTGACTCAGCCTTCCATCCTTCCGAGGTTGGTAAAATGAGTACCCAGCTTGCTGGGGAGGGGGGCAATGTGTAGCCTACATACTGTAATTAAGCTGTAAAGTGGCCAGAGACTACTTGAAGTGGTATGGGGCGGTATATAAGCAGAACACTTTTTAAATGTTTTCTGGAGTTATTTTTTCTTATTATCTTTCTGTGTGTTGTTTGCCTGATCCTTTTTAGTAACTGCATAGTTAATTGGTTTTTCAGCTTTATAAATATGTAAGCCACCTTTTTACCTTTTTAATGATACCAGTAACCTTTGAGCTACAGAGCTGGAAGGGACCCTGTGGATCATCTAGTCCAGCTCCTCAAAAGGAGGCACCGTGGGGGGAATTGAACTCCCAACCTCTGGCTCCACAGTCAGAAACCTAAGCCACTCAGCTATCCAGTTTAAGGAGAATGACAGGGGGGGAAAGACATATTTTAAAAATAAATAAGTAAATGAGACTGGTATGATCATCATCATCATCATCATCATATCATCACACAGCACAGCATTGAACCAAACTGTTATGGCCATCAATCTTTCACATCAAATGTGTGAAAGAAAGAAAACACGCCCACTAGTTGGTGACATTATTCTCAGTGGAAAGAGGAAGGGCAAATTAAGTACAGAGGAGGTGGTTCAAATGACAAATAATTAGGTTGAAGCCGCTCTGCCTATCACATGATAGGAACAACTCTACAGTTCTGTGTGCTATATCTTGGCTGAATTCCAGACCACTTGCTTAAATACCATTTAAATCAATAGGATTTAAGCATGTGTGGCTCCAGGCTGGCATTCTGCCAAACACACTGCAACCCTGCAGAGATTAAAAGCATAGGTACTTCTGAATACATCCACATTCTGCCCCACATTACTTTTTTTTATGTGATTTGAACCATGAAAAGTTTCCAAATTCTAATGTGAGGCACAACAAAACTCCAACATCTTGGTTTTAGTTTATAAAACCCTCCATGGCTTGGGCCCAGACTACCTGGCAGAGCAGATCGCCCAGCGATCAACTTCGGCCCGACCACTTCGGCAGTCGCGAGTGCACTCGCTTCGGGTTGTTACACCCCGAGAGGCCAGACGAACGTCCACCAGAAATCGGGCCTTCTCAGTGGCTGCTCCATCGCTGTGGAACAGCCTTCCCAGCGAAGTGTGCTCTGCAGAGTCCCTGCTAGCCTTCCGCAGAGCGGTGAAAACCATCTTATTCTGCGAGGCCTTTGGTGACCTAGCCTAATAGTTTTCATTTAGGTCCCCACCACCACACCATCTGCTGTCCGTTCACCCTACTGCTCTATGTCCTCGAGTGATGAATGCTAATGTAGGGTGTTTTACAATTTTTATGATTATATTTTATTGCTTTTAATTGTTGCTGTCTAGTTTTTTGTTTTGTTTTTGTTGTTTTATTATTGTGATTGTATGATGTGTGCTGAATTTGTCAGCTTTGTAAGCCGCCCAGAGTTCCCTTAGGGAAGATGGGCAGGGTATAAGCTTAATAATAAATAAAAATCATAAAAATAAATAAACATATTTCAGTGTTTCTGGTGTTTTTTAACATTTGTCCTTGGATAAAACATACAACCTATCTATTTATAATGCAGATGTAATATGTGTGTTATTGTGTAATTGAAACATTTCATGCTTTTTGTTTACTGCCTGACTAAATCTCAGGTTGAGATTACAACAGGGCATGAATTTTAAAACAAATTGCAAAAATTGTTTAAAAATAACTAATTCATCAATGTGTATTTGTATGAATCAATACCCCCATAAATATGAATTCATGACTTTTTTGTGATTTTTGATTTGTTGGTTCATTGGGATATAAAAATGTCCTCCAAGGCACCTAGAGACACCAGTGTTGCAGGGAAGCTTCCATGGACTCCTTCTGTACAATTCCTTCAAGTTTGATGAAGATTGGATTCCTGAAGTCCATGCACCCCAAAAAGGGCATCCCCAGGATGTTTTCCCCCAGGTATCTAGAGAGATCAAATTTGCAGAGAAGATTCCTCAGACTCTCTTCTACAAATCCAGTAAAAATTGGGTTTAGTGAGTCAATTGGTAAAGGCACTTACCTTGGAAGCCCACTTTCTGGGTGTATATCTCAGATGTCCGAAACCCAATCTTCACCATCTTGGACAACTTGTACAGGAGATTTGGAATAAGCTTCACTGAAAATATCGTGTTTCTAAATGGGGGAGGGGGACTTCCATGGGGATATCTTTGGGAATGCATAAATTGGACACTTAGAACCCAACTTCAAATTTACAGGACCTGTAGATGAATCTGTAGAAGCTTTCCTTCATTTTTGTTGATTCTAAGTTCAGGGTGGGGGAGGGTTAGGGTTAAAGAACTGATTCATTCATTTTTAAGGGGAAAATCCATAAATTCATTTTTTTGTGGTTCGTCAACCTTCACAAATCACAAATCACAATTTTTCTGTAGTTAGTTGAGATAACTCATTCCAAGACAATGAATTGAAACTAGAACTTCGTATTCAAACTATTTTGGCTGAAGTTGTTTCCATCAGTTTCCATGTAACTAGAATATCACAGGGCATAGTATGGAAATGTTTCTCATCTGGAGTAATTAATTAAAAATACTAAAGCCATGTTATCAAGTCAGTTCTGAATTATTGAGATGCCTTTCATAGTTTCCTAGGGAGATGGTACTCAGAAACTCTGGATCTAGATCAGTGGGTCTCAACCTTAGGTAATCCAGATGTTCTTGGACTATTGTTCCCAGAAACTACAGTTCAAGAACACAGACAAATTTAAAACAGACAGATTTTTCCACTGTTTAATCATACATTTGGGAATATTCTCCATGGGGATCTGTCATGTGATCTTTTAATCACACCCCTGGCTTTTAAAGTGGTTAGTTTTTAATAAATACTATTTTGGTTCTTTTCCATTTATATATTGTGACTGCATTGGCCTTGCTTTGGGGACCCCAGTAGGCATAAAATGGGTTATAAATACAACAATAGCTTAATGAATTGATTCAAAAATTGCTATCAAAAAACTGGACTTAATGCTAAAAAAAAAAAAGAGGATAATGTAACCTAAGAAATATACCTGAAGGTAGAAGATGTTAAACTTTTGTTAGAGTTTCTTGGAAGGGAATATAGTTAGCATTTTGGTGGAAGTTTTCCTTAGGTCAAGAGGAATATTCAGCAAGACTAGATACTAAAGGAAAATATCTCTGGTGAATTTAACTCTTCAGCAAAAAAAAAAAATTCTACAACAGCAGGATGCCACCACAGAAAAAAACATTGGCACACCATTTTGTAATGATATGTGCAGAGGTTTTTTGACTTCAAACTGATTTTGATATCAAACTAAAATACACCACTACTACCTATTTTTTAATTTTATTTTATTATTATAAATAAAGAGTAAATAGGGAAGAATAATTTGGGATACAGAAAAAAGGGGGGACGCAGGTTGGACAGTACACTTAATAATAACAGAGTCATCTTACAATTATAAACAGTTCAGTTCAGGCATATATGTGCATATAAATATCCAAAACAATTTTGGCTTTTTTCATATTTTCATTTTAACTTTGTCCTTTTTGTAACCACATATAAAACTTGTCCCAACATTCCTGTGTTTCACCTTCCGGTGTACCTCTAACCATTCTGACAATTTATTCATTTCTGCACTCAAGAATGTTAGTTATCAACTCCTGTTCATTTGGTATTCCTGATTGTTTCCAGTGTTTTGCAAAAACAATTCTCGCTGCTGTTATAATATGAATTGCTAGATATACATTTTGCTGATCCAATGTATCTGGCAGTATTTTTAGCAAAAAGAAGTCAGATTTTGGATCTATTGGGTTTGCTAGAACATCTTGCAATAGCTGTCTAATCTTACGCCAATATTTTTAGCTATTTTACACAGCCACCACATATGGAATAGTGAACCTTCTTTTTGTTTACATTTCAAGCAAGCATTTGATATCTGAGTGTTCATTTTAGTAAGAATTGTTGGTGTTATATACAATCTATAGAACATTTTGTAGATGTTTTCTTTGAATACCACTGATTTAGTAAGTTTTATATTGGTTTTCCATACCTTTTCCCATTGTTCTAACTCAATATTATAGCCTATATTTTGAGCCCATTTCACCATACATTCTTTTACCATCTCATCTTTTGTATCAAAATCTAACAAGAAGTTGCATAGTTGTTTAATATGTTTCTCCTTTACCTCTAACAAGATTCTATCAACAGGTGTATTCTCCAGGTAAAACCCTTTTTGTTTATCTTTGGAATACTTAGAAGATATCTGGGAGCGAACCCACCAGTCCTACTACCTATTTTGGGCAGGGGCATGATGGCTCATTGGGCTAGAGCACTAAAAATGTGGGCTACAAAGTCAGCAGTTAAGCGGTTCGAATCCCAGGTGCCATGCAGTATCACAATGAAAAATGGTTGCTTACATTCATCTTTTCAAACAGCTCAATGGGGCAATTTGATTTGCTGCCCAGACTCATAAAATCATAGAATCAACAAATTCTAGAGGTGGAAGAAACCCTAAAAGTACAATCCAGCACATTGAAGAAGTAGGAAATCAACAGCTAAAGTATATCTGATAAATAGTCATTCAACCCTTGTTCAAAAGCATCTAATGAATATCCAGTGAAGTAGATATCACCACCCTCTGGCGGAGTCTACTTCATGGTAAAGCAGCTCTTACTGTCAAAAATGTTCTTTCTGATGTTTGCGTGGGGAAAACCTCATTCTTGTAATTTGAATACATTACTTTAGCTTTTGGCCCCCAGGACTTACAGACAACAAGCTTTTCCCATCTTTCATGTGACAGCCCTTCAAAAGTTTGAAGATGATTATCACATCATGTCTCAGACTTCTCTTCTCTAGGCTAAACATTACCCATGTCCTCAAAGATTCCTCAAAATTCCAGGTTCCCAGAATCCAAATTAAATAAGGTTTTGTTTTATATTCTGAACTAGTTAACCAACTACAAAGAGAGAGAGGAGAGAGAGAGAGAGAGAGAGAGAGAGAGAGAGAGAGAGAGAGAGAGAGAGAGAGAGAGAGAGAGAGAGAGAGAGAGAGAGAGAGAGAGAGAGAGAGAGAGAGAGAGAGAGAGAGAGAGATTTAATGGCTTTCATTCAAAGTGTCTTTTTCTAGTGTTGTGCAGGCATGCTGAAATGTCCAGCCACCAAGTGGGATTCAGGAGACCATGGGGGATTTCATGTTGGAGTCTCAGTGCTTGTTTGAAGATGACCTGACACATAAAAAACGTTCACCTGACATTTTTATATCATGGAAACTGAAGCATATTTGTACCTTTAGTCCTATATAATGTGGCTTGAATGATGATTTTCATGGCATAGCATTTCTCCATGGATTTTTTTTGTTCTAAAAGATATATTCAAGAAAATTAGAAACAGCTGTGCTAGCACACAAGTTTCTCTGCCATTTATAGATTTGCAGTCCAATATTAACTTCATCTTTTAAGTATGAAGCTACTTTCCTCCTCCTCGTTCCCAGATGTTTATGGAGTTCGTAAATAATCTACTGCAAAACTGCCAAAACCAACAAAAAGTCGGAGTGTGTAAATTCAACACATTGTTTCATACTCATCATGGCCTTTTCTACACTGATGCCAATCCTCATCAGATTTCAGATGTACTTTACTTGACACAACTTCAAAATAGTTCTCTGACTCATTCTTCATTCTGGCCGGACTCTTCAATGTTGTTTTTCATCAAATGCATTTTTGGCATTCTAAAAATGGTTCCTGGCTTTCTTTGAAGAATTTATCATGCACTAAAAGTGACTGATTATCATGCTAATTTATGTCAATTTGGACAATCTATCGAGGTTCCTTTGCCCTTAACTCAAGGCAGGAATTTAAGTACTTGAGCATATAAAATAATTACGAGCTTGTGGCCAAACAAATGGTTGTTGATCAACGCCAACTTGAGCTTGAATTACAGAAACTTCTTTTCCTTGCCAGGTGGGGGCTGCAAAGTTTGTGTTGACCGTTACCTGGTGTTGAACCTTACCTAGATAGGTTCTGACATTTGTATGGTCAGAGTTCCAGTTGGAAACAGTTGCACTGTACTATGAACTTTCAAATAGAGTTAAGGCAAAAGATCAGATCTTGCAATAATGTCAGCAGTTCAGCAGACCACAAGCTATTCTGCTCTGTAGTAACGGCTTCTGCTTACAACAGAATAACCCTTTGCCCCTACGCCCATGTCTTGTTGCACAGAGTCCAGCACTTTGGGGAATTTATCCTACATGTAATTATAATCTGGCCAATAGCACTTAACAGTACATGGCAGGGGCCTTCCTGGGCTGAACAACTTCAGAAGCACTTTTCTTTAATTGCTCTCTTAAATGGAAATTACTTGCTTAAGAACTGGGGTGTTTAAAAAAGCTGCTTTAAAATTATCATGTTCCATTCTGATAGTCAATTCATAGGCAGCTTCCAAATTCTAAAACTGTATCTTCACTCTACCAAGATGTGTCTTAGGATTCGGCAAAGTGTGACCTTCCAGATGTCAGACTTCCAATCCTGTCAATACTTTCTGGCATAACCAAGGGAACGAATGCTGGGAATTTTAGTCCAACATCATCTGCAGGGCATAATTTATACCTCCTTCAAATATTTCATCCACAGGAGAGTATATTACAGCACAGTTGATTTTCACTGACCTAAGTCATTACTAATGCCATCACTTAAAACTGTGTGCCACTGGCTTGTTTGTAAACATCTCTAATGGACTCCAGAGAGCCACAGATAATTTAATGATCTTTCCACACATATTTTTAAAATGTTTTGAGATACAGTAGGCTCCCTTGCATTCCATAATATTAATAAAAATATTCTCTTGGTTATATTGTTCTCTATGATTTGAAATTGCCAGTATCTTCCCTCTCCCATGGAAACGCATGTGAGCAAAGTATAATTCCAAGACCTTTCATGGTTATAAATAAACCTCTTAACTGATATTTGATAGCTGCCTAAAATCATTTAATCAGACCTTTAGTTTTGCTTCCCCACCCAATAAACAGGATGTGGTGTGTAAAATCTAAGTTCTCTTAGTAAGAACAAAGTAGATAAACAATGAAACTGAGAAACTGGTATGTCTCAACTAGGACCCCAAGAAGAAGAATGATGTATTTTAAATAGGACTGAGAGTAAAGTTTGAAAAATCACCCAGAAGAAACATTATCCAAGCATGGAAGATTCTGTGGACTGGAAGGCAATGCAGTGCCCAATAATAGCAAGATATTACTCCACTAGTGGCACTGGATATTTTATCCTCTGTCTGGACATGGCTTTTGTAATCCCCTGGCAATGGTGTGCCAGCATGTTTATATTTTTGAAGGGTGTGATATATTTAGGTCAAAGAGAACACCAATACACCATCTTTGTTCCTGGAATTGTGAGATGTAGTCATGTCATGAACCATACAGAAGACCAGGATGTACCAGAACATGGATCAAATGAAGACAAGGGAAAACTGCTACATAAACCTAATAAAATGGTTGTGTGACTCTTTCTAACCGCTGTAAATTAATCAGTCCAAAATTATTCAAGCAGCAGGCGGGAGGAGAGTTAAAAATGCTTCCAATTTTCATTATTTCTTCTCTGGCAGATTATACAGAGTGGCCATGAAACCTACTTTACAGAGTGCATTCCTTAGTTCAGGGAGCAGTCGGAGCTTCTCTAATCAGCTGTCAGGCCAAATCCGGTTTGAAGATTCATACTGTATAAAGAAAACATGAGAGGGGAACAGGGACATTGAGATTCTCAATTAACAGTTTATGTACTTGTGGGGAAAAGTATTTTAAACCACACTTCATTCTTACAGATAAAAGGGGAGTGAAAATATGATTAAAAGACTATAAATAAACATTCAAAATGCTAAAGCAATGCATACATATTTTTGTTCCTCCAAATGTTTTGGCCTTGGGACCCACCCCCACTCAATGTTGTTAGGGCTTCTGGGACCTAAAAGCCACAATATCTGAAGGGATAGTGGTTGAGAACAGCTGCTCTAAAGTATGGTACCAAAGCAAAGAAGCTTTAAACACCAATAATAATACATTATTATGTGCTTTCAAGTCAGTTCTGACTTAACAGTGACCCTTTCTGAGTTTTTTTAGGTAAAGAGTACTCAGGTATAATTTACCATTCCTTTCTTTTCTGGGTGCCTTGGAATTATGCAACTTGCCCATGACTACACGGGGGAATTGTTTAGCTTACATAAGGCTGGCTCTGCTCTGGAAAGACACAGTGGGGAAATGAATTTCCAACACCTAACTAGCTCACTAAGCTATTCAGCCATACACCAGGTTGAAAGAATTAATTAAAGTACCTCAGCAAGCAAAATTATTTTGAGATGCTGCTAAAACAATCAATTTCTACTATACCTCTAAGGCTCAAATTGGACTCAGAATCAAAACAGGTGCCTATAAACTACCCAAATTTTACCCCTGAGTTGTTGGTGGTACATTAGGGCTGCCTTTTCTCATGCCTTCCTGAAGCTACACACCTTTATTCTTAATTCAATACACATTAATTAAATATGTATTTCAGGGGTTCTCAAACTTTTTAAACAGGGGGCCAGTTTACTGTCTCTCAGACACTGTTGGGGGCCTGAACCCTCTCCAAAACCACATATTGTCTCCAGGGCTGACTTCTCCCACTCCCAGCTGGTCTCTTGCCTGGGGCTTCTTTCTCCTCTTCTTTCCTAGGCACCAAGGCAAGCCCCATGATGGCTGTCTGGTCAGAGAGGGAGGAGGAGGAGGAGGAGGAGGAAGTGGCAAGGGGAAAAATAGTGGCCACCGCCAGTGAGGCACACCTTCCACCACCAATTCACTTCGGGGCCTAAGGGGTTGCCTGGACTAAGAAAGCCAAGCAGCCACCCAGCTGTCCACCCTCCTGCTTGCTTGCTTGCTGCCTTAGCAGGTTCCAAGAGGCAGCTCAGTCCCAGCCTGGGCCAGCCAGGCCTGTCTCAAGAAATGGGACCAAGAGAGAGGATGGGGTGGTGGTGGTTGCAAACAACCACCCTCTGCTTCATCTACAGAATAGGGTGGGCACTGCCTCTGCTGCTCCCTCCCGCATCCCATGAAAGCTGCATTGGCGGCTGAGGTGGCAGCAAGTGTTGCTGCTGCGCAACAAGTTTTTGGCTCAAGTTTGGGGTTCTGCAACGGTCGGTGGACAAGATTCAGGGCCCTGGCAGGCCGGATTCATCCCTCAGACCATAGTTTGTGGGGCCCTGACTTAGTTAATCCTTTCAAGTGAATAGACCAAGAACAGAAATCTGGCCTGCATGCGAATAACATCCCTCATGAGGCAACATTTCAGTGTCATCATTAGTCACAGGTAAGCACTTAGAACCATAGAAATCTAAGGTACTGATACAAAGAAGTCAGATCTTTGTAACTTCTCCTGAAACTAAACAGCCTTAGAGTCAAGTACAGATGCCAACTGACTTCACCAGAATTTCACAATAAATAACTTTGAATGAGGTGACAATTTTCCTATCAATTGAAATAGTAGTAAAATTGCAGTAACAAAATCAACCTGGCAGGATTGCAAAAATATCTATAATGTATTTAAAAACATACATTTTCTTTCTTCCTTTTTTAGTATAGGTGCTAAACAGAGAATCAAAGTGAAACTACTCCCCCAACCTGTAGAACTGAAAGAGACAAGTGATCCCTGGGTTAACTTTCAAGGAGGAAAGAAATGTGTACACATTGTTATACACATGGCACAAGGAGGTTACATGCAATCCTCTGAAATGCACACATTTAGGCCGGGGATATTTCACCCTTAAAAGTCCTCTACCACAACTGCATCTGGATATGAAAATGCCAGACTGCTAGGATGTTTCCAGTAGAGATGGGCACAAAACAAAAAATGAAATGCTGTTTTGTCATGTTATTACATAACAAAATGGCATTATTAAGTACCCCTTTTTAACAATTTCAATCTGGTCCCAAAGGAGATTGTAAAAGCGACCTAGGTTGACATTTGGTGCATACAGATTTACCAAAGTATAATAACCTTTCTCCATTAAAACTTGCAATATTATATATCTACCTTCTAAATCTTTTACCACATTTTCAACAACACATTCACAGTTCCTTGAAATTAAGATGGCGACCCCTCTTGCTTTAGATGTGCCAAAGCTTTTTTCATATATATCAACATTTGGAATTTTTAATTCATTAAAACCATCTTTTGTTTGGTGAGTCTCTTGCAAAAAGGCAATATCTATTTTGTGCCTTTTAATCATCACTTCGATTCTCAAAATAAAAACAAAAATAAAAACACCAACAATTAATGAAAAAATAACTAAAATGAATCTAATCCTCCACCCTAAAAAACTATTATTTTCTCCCACCACACCAGCTATCATACTATTTAGCATGTGCATCAAGGGGATGGGAGGGAGGAGGTCCGTCCACAGACGATAGCCAGCCAAGATCTCATTTTCTCTTAATTAACATGTTACTGTAAATTCCAAAAATTTATTCTACCCCCTCTAAACCACCCTCTCACCACCCCCACCCCCTCAAAAAAAAGAAAGAAAAAGAAAAAAAAAAAAAAAAAAGGGGGGAGGGAAGGAAGGGAAGGGATAATGAACAAGTGGGGGGAAATTTCAAGGGGGAGAAAGGGGAGAGAAGAAAACCCCAAGGAGAGAATTAAAAAAGGGGGGGAGAGAGAGAGAAGGGGGAGGGAGAGAGGGAGGGAAAGAAGGGAGAAGGATAGGAGAAGGGGATGGGAGGGGGTGAGAGAGGGGGAAGGAGAGAGAAGTAAGCTGAATGAATTTCAAATGTTGTTCATCGAAGATTCCAGGAGCCGGAGTAAGAAAAAAGTTCACTGTCCTGATGTTGCCATAGAGGCAGGGGACTTTAATATGGTCTTAGATAAAATAAAAGATAAATCAGTCTGTAAAAAGGAAGATTGGAGGGCAAGACACACAACACTAGCAAAGTTTATAAACACAATAGGATTGAAGGATGTCTGGAGAGAACTGAAAGGAGATGAAACAAAATATACCTTCTATTCACCAGTACACAAAACCTATTCCAGGATAGATTTTGTTTTTGTCTCACAAAGCTTAATACCCAAAGTAAACAATACTGAGATTGAGATCATAAAAACATTTGACCATGCCTTAATGTCGATCGATTTAGCAACAAATAAAAATTACAGAGAAGCTAAAAGGTGGAGAATGAACTTAAAAATATTTCAATATCCAGAAGTGCTGGAAAAAGTTTAAAAAGATTGGTTGGAAACTTGGGACATAAATGAAAAGGCAGGTAGCCAAACGCCAATCATATGGGACACCCTGAAAGCGGTAGCCAGAGGCCTTATTATAAAAAAAAATATTAAAATTAAAAAACAGGAAGAACTCAATAAAAGAAATTTAGAAAAATTAATAGCAGACTTAGAAACCCAATTTTTCTTTACTAAGGATAATAAGATACTGCGGTTGATTGAAGCAAGAAAAAAAGAGCTAGAAGATTTAGATCTACAACAAACACAAAGGAATTTACTTTACTTAAAAAGAAACTTTTTTGAATATAGCAACAAGAACTCAAAACTTTTAGCCAGACTAGCTCAGAAAAGACAAGACAAGAACACAATAGGGATCATAAAAGACTCCTCAGGCAAGATATGTACACAAATGAAGGAAAAGTTAAAAGCTATACAAGAGTTTTATCAGTCGTTATATACTGCTAAAAATAAACCTAAGGAGGATATAGAAAGGTACATCACTAAAAATTTAGAGGGTCTTAGAACAGGAAGATATGCTGGAAATGGAGAAGCCTATTACAGACCAAGAGATAAGCGAGGTAATAGACAAATTAAAGAATAATAAAACGCCCAGAGTGGATGCTCTGGGACCTGAATTTTACAAACTTTTTAAAGCAGTACTAATACCCAAATTAAAGAAGGTATATAATGAAATTTTGGATGGAGAACAAATCCCAAGATCATGGACCCATTCTTTAACTATTTTAATACCAAAACCTAATAAAAAATTAATGGACATTGGGTCATACAGACAAATATCCTTATTAAATCAGGATGCTAAGGTTTTTACTGCAATTCTGGCTAAAAGAATGAACAAATTTATAGCTAAATATATTAAAGAGGATCAATGTGGTTTTATCAAAGGTAGACAAATGGCAAATATTATTAGAAGAAATTTGAATGTTCTTTACGAAATGGGAAAGAGTACCATTAAAGCCGGGATGTTGTCTCTAGATCTTTTTAAAGCTTTTGATTGCGTTGAATGGCCCACATTAAAAATTCTGTTAGAAAAATGGGGATTTGGGAAATCTTTTTTGGGAGTAATAAATCAATTATATTCAAAGGGCACTTCCTCAATAATAGTTAATGATGGATTGACTGAACAAATCACCCTAGGCCGGGGAACTAGACAAGGATGTCCTCTTTCTCCAGTTCTCTTTTGTATTGTTATAGAGCTCCAGGCAAATGCTATAAGGGACGATGAATCCATTAAAGGTATAGGGAAAGATGGGGCAACTAAAATCAGTTTATTCGCGGACGACGCTCTTTTGACTATTGTAAACCCAATAGAGAATATTCAAAGAGTAAAAACTCAGAAGAATTTGGAGAAATAACAGGATTATGCGTAAACTGGCAAAAATCAGAGAGTTTATTGTTCAATTATGGAAAACAAGATTTAAAGATAATTGAAAAATTCGGACTTAAACCGGGAAAAAGCATTAAATATTTAGGATTAGAACTCCACAAAGAATTTACTAAAACTAAAGAAAGAAATATTTTAAAATTAAAAGAAGAGATGAAAAACAAACTATTATCTTACTCTAAATTAAAATTATCGTGGTTTGGTAGAATTGCATTGATAAAAATGAAAATACTTCCAAAAATTAACTTTATTGTTAAAATGTTACCGGTTCAGTTTTTAGAAAAGGAACTTAAAACTCTCCAAGGCATGATAAATAGGTTTTGCAATGCAGGGAAAAAATCAAGAATAAATAAAAGTTTGTGGTATAGATCCCAGAAAGAAGGAGGGATAGGTATACCCAATATAAGAAATTACTATATAGCCAATTAACTCAGTCCTTTGGGGGAAATTCTTTTTAAACCACAGAAGCTAATATGGTGGGAGCAAGAGTCTTCGGACATAAAGGGGGAAATAAATAAATTTTTATTTACGGAAGTCAAAAACAAAGTAAAGGTTGACAACCCCCTTTTGAATAGTATAATTGCTACATGGAGAATATATAGAATAATCTTGTTTCCGAAGGGATCCCCATTGGCTTTAGTTACTGACTTGGAAAATTTCCCTGTTAACTTGAAGCATTATTTGGAGTTATTTAAAATTAAGAAAATAGCCAGACTAAAGGATTGGATGCTCAAGATTAAAACAATTCATGATATAAAAAATATTTTGCAATCCAGTGATTTAACATGGTTAAATTATATTCAATTAGGGAAATGGACAAAGGACTGGGGAAAAAGAAATAATCAAACCAGAGAGAGCACAAAATTTGAACATTTCCTATTATCGCTTGAGTCTGAACAGGAAAATTCAGAGAAAGGAACAACACGTAAAATATACAAAATATTAGGGGAATCATAGGAAATGAAGGAGTTAAATACCTTGAGAGAAGTCTGGAACCAAGATCTTAATGTAGAGATAAAGAAAGAAGACTGGATGAAAATTTGGAATATGAGAATTTTGAGATCATTATCGGTTAGGATAAAAGAAAACTATTTTAAATTGGTTTCTAGATGGTATTTAACCCCAATTAGACTGAATAGAATGAATTCTGGTTACTCTAAGATATGCTGGAAATGTGAAAAAAAAGCTTGGCACATATTTGCATCTTTGGTGGGAATGCGAAATAGTTCAAATGTTCTGGAAAAAAGTGTTTTTAGAGCTAAGTAATATGATTAAGATAGACATAGATTGTAATCCAGAGATAGCATTATTATCATTGTTAACAAGCAAAGATTATGATGTTACAACAAAGGAACTAATAGCAAATCTTATGACAGCTGCTAGATTAATCATAGCAAAAAATTGGAAGTCAAAGCTAGAACTTAAGATGGAAGACTGGTATAATGAACTTTGGGATATAGCTATAAATGATAAATTGTCTTGCAGTTTAAAGGTCAAATGAGGAGAAATGAAAAAAGACATTTTCTACGATATCTGGGGTAAATTTATAGATTATGTATTAGTCGAAGGAAAAGGGAAAGAGTCCACGAATATCTCACGACAATTCTGGAGAAGAGAACTTTAAGATTACTAGAATAATAGAAGATGGAGCAACGATGAAGAATTCATGGATGGTCCCGGGGGATGGGGGTACACTTATATTGTTTAATGTAGTTTTTTTATTTCCTTATGTTGTTTGTATGTAGTTTAAAATTTAATAAAAAATTATTTAAAAAAACATAACAAAATGGCAGGATGTATTTTGTCATGAAACAAAGCACATTTTCCCCTCTAGGGACATTTATTCATCCTAGAGGAACCAAAATGGCAGGGAAGCTTCCTCAAGATCTTCCCGGTAAGCCTCTGAAATATGGAGAGGTTTGGGGGTCAGGGAGTTGAGTTATTAAATTCCAAAGTGGGTACCCCTAGGAAAAAATCATTCTTATTGAATCGGGAAACTGCAATTGCCCCCCTTGCAGGCGAGTGATAAGTGGCTTGGCTTCCTTCAATTAGAATGATTTTTCCTAGTGGTGCCCCCTTTGAAGTTTAATAACTCAGCCCACTGACTGCCAAACCTCTCCAAATTTCGTGGGCTTATAGGGAAGAGTCCAATGAAGCTATGCTGTGATTTCCATGCTGATACATGGCTGCGAATCCTATTTTCAAGGACATAAAAACATTATGTACTCAAAAATAGGGTTCACACCCATGCATTGACATGGAAATCACAACGTAGCTTCATGTTTCAGCATGGAAATGGCAGGGTATCTTCTTCAAGCTCTTCCCTGTAAGCCCCTGAAATTTGGAGAGGTTTGGGTTTCAGGGGGCTGAGTTATTAAGCTCCAAGGGGGGTATCCATAGGAGAAAAATTATTCCAATTGAAGGAAGCCAAGACACTTATTGCTCGCCCGTGAGGTGGTGGTGGTGTATTGTGGTTTCCTGATTCAATTACAATAATTTTTTCCTAGGGGCTCCCCTTTTTGAGTTTAATAACTCATCTCTCTGACCCCTAAACCTCTCCAAATTTCGGGAGCTTACAGGGAAGAGCTTGAGGAAGTTTCCCTGCCATTTTGGTGCCTGTGGGACCCAGAGGAGCATAGTTTTTCATTTCACTTCATTTCATTACATTACAAAACTACATTAACAATCCATTATTAATGAAAAGAAATGAAACTACAAAAGAAATGAAACAAAACAAAACACTATATTTCTGTTTTGTGCCCATCTCTAGTTTTTAGCACATGATCTCAAACGTTAACTTAATTTGGTTTCATCCACACCAACGAAATCCATTTTTAAAATAATATCTCATCTCAAGTAGAGGCATCCTATGTTTTTCCCTTGTGAGTTTTAGTTGTAAGCACAACAGAAAGGCTATGGTCATGTGAAGAACTAAATTATTTTTAAAGGCAATTAGTTGGATTTATGTTGCTGAAATCCTCCACACTAGTGTTTCATTAGCCCACTTCCCTGGTTGCTCTATGTTTATGAATACTCACTTATGTTCATGCTCTGCCCACCAGTGAGCTTTACATATGCATAAAATGTATTTTATTTTCTTGGGCTCCTTGATCACTGCAGATGGCGACTGCAGCAATGAAATAAAAAGACGCCTGCTTCTTGGGAGGATAGCAATGGCAAACCTAGATAGCATCCTAAAGAGCAGAGACATCACTTTGCCAACTAAGCTCAGGATGGTTAAAGCTATGGTTTTTCCAGTAGTGATCTATGGAAGTGAGAGCTGGACTATAAAGAAGGCGGATCGCCGCAGAATTGATGCTTTTGAGCTGTGGTGCTGGAGGAGAGTCTTGAGAGTCCCCTGGACTGCAAGGAGATCAAACCTATCCATTCTGAAAGAAATCAACCCCGAATGTTCACTGGAAGGACAGATTTTGAAGCTGAGGCTCCAGTACTTTGGCCACCTCATGAGAAGAGAGGACTCCCTGGAAAAGGCCCTGATGCTGGGAAAAATCGAAGGCAAAAGGAAAAGAGGACGACAGAGAATGAGATGGTTGGACGGTGTCATCGATGCAACCAAAATGAATTTGACAAAACTCCGGGAGGCAGTGGAAGATAGGAAGGCCTGGCGAGCTCTGGTCCATGGGGTCACGAAGAGTCGGACACGACTGAACGACTGAACAACAACAAAATGTATCAGTCTTTAAGTCTTCTTCCGATAGACTTTTCTTGCCTCATATTATAAAGGAACACTGCTACCACTTTGGGAAATTTTAAATACTTGATTTTCCTGCTTTACAAAAATAGCTAATCTAGTTAACTTACTTGCCAAAACAAGAAATAATACAAACCATTCACGTTTAGCACAAATCATAATTCCCCTCCTGCTCCCACCTTAATGTTTGCAACTGCATAGAATAAAGCACTGGGATGAGGAAGGCATGGCATGAGCCTGCATTTGCACCATAAGGTGTTCCTCCTCCAACATTCAATGGGCCAGATCCCGGAAACCAAAAAGTAAAAAATACCAACAGTTGCCACAAAGGAAATGATCATACCTCTCGTGGTTCTGAAAACTACCAAAATTTATTCATGCAATGGTGTAAACTTCAAGTAGCAAATAACAGGCAAGTAATGAGGTCCTGACCAAATTCCTAGTCATGCACCAAGTTGTATAACTGGTATGTTACCAGGAATTCAGTTAGGACTCCTTAAATAAATGGCTATTTGACACTCTTAAGTTAGGCCATTGTATTTACATAGGTGTAAATGTTCGCTTTGGTTTTGGTTGTTAAATCACACAAGTGTTTTCCATGTTACTTTCCACCCCCATAATGGATTTTTCTTTTCTTTTTGCATGCTCACTGTAGCTCTACTGTTACCTTTTAACATTCTAAGATGCCTCTTTTAATTCCCTGTTCATGACTTGAATATGTCTTAAATCAGTAGTGGCCAAACTTCGGCCCTCTAGATGGACCACAACTCCCAGAATTCCAAGCCTGTATTGCCAATGACAAAGAACTGTGGGAGTTGTGGTCCAAAACATCTGGAGGGCCAAAGTTTAGCCACCACTGTCTTAAATGTTCCGGGCTGTATATTGCCCCTCATTATTGTAAGCCACCTTGGGTCCTTTTCCAAGAAGAAAGGTAGGGGAAAGTATTCAAAATTAAATAAGTAAATATATAAATCTAAATATCACTTTGTTGTATCATTGTTACAGTGAAAGGAAAGGAAACCATAGTTTGTATTTACTTAGTTCTGAGCTTCGGCTTCACGCTAGTGACTGGCCATTATAAGCCATAGACAGCAATAAGATGCTTCTGACTAATTTATCTGCATATTTTTCTGAAGGAAACATTTTTCACCTTGTGTAGTATCAGACTATAGTATAAACTGAACTTGCCAAGATTAAATGTTCTCAAGTACAATATTTTGTAACACAATCTTGTACATGTTTACTTGGAAGCACGTCTTAACAATGTTCAATTGGGTTTCTATTTAATAGGTCAGTACTGTTGTCTTAGCCAACATTTGCACTATAATTTTCCATCAGCCTTAATAAACAGGGTCAGAAAGAAGGGATATTTAGCTCTCTCTTTTTCAGTATCAGCATGCCAGGACGTCTACAGTTCACTGTTGTATTAGATTAAATAACAAAGTATTGTGTTCCAATTCCAAATATTTTACTCCATACTTTATAATCTGTGCCATATTCTCAAAGAAATAAGAAAAAACATAAATATTGAATAATCAATAAATTAGTCTATTTCTTTGCAAAGCAAAGCGTTCTGATTATATACCACCCCATGGGGTGGTATATACCACTCTCTGGGCAGCTTGCAGTTTATTTATGCATGGTACACATTGCTCCCCACCCCAAGCAAGCTGGGTACTCATTTTACTAACCTAAGAAGGATGGAAGGGTGAGAGAACCTTGAGCCTATCTCTTGGAATTGAACCCCACGTCGTGAGTACAGTTATGGCTGCAGTACAGCAGTTTAATCACTGCACCATGAAGCTCTTTTATTTTTATTTCCTACATTAGAGTTTAGGCTATGTCTTCTAACAGGAACACAACTGCCACAACTCCCATAGGCATTTGGTGGGGCCACTGTGAGATACAGGAAGCTGGACTCGATGGGCCTTTGGCCTGATCCAGCATGGCTCTTCTTATTTCTTATGTTTATGTTTTTAACTGCTTCATTGCTTAAAGCAATATGATGTATTTTGTATGTGAAAAAATTACTTCAGAAGGCCCATGGCCTTTACTGTTACCACATGTTTAAGCTGTTGGATACTGTAGTTACTGATTTAAATTTTTGGATATTTTGAGTTTTAACTGAAGGCTACCATAACATACAAGCCACACAGTGTATGCCATTTTTAAAAAAGTATCTGGCTCATCACCACTGTGTCTGTCCAGTGAGTGTTACGTCAGCCATGAAATGTAATCAAAAGTTCCCTGAGTAGCATGGTGAAAATTTGGGACCAGCATTAAGGACATTGCTTGCTACTGTCAGCTAAAAGACTTTGAGATGCTCATTAAATGCAATGCACTCCACCCACATTATATCAGCACTCTGCGAAGGCAAGGAAAAGACGTTAACAAGGGTAATTAGAGTGGGTTTGATGGAGTTAGAAGCTAAGGTATAGTAAGTAGTCTTCTTCTGTACAGCTAGTGTTAGAAGAGCCAGCATTATAATGAACTTGATTGTGGATCTGATCTTTTTCAGAGGTGTGAACACTGGAAATGCATTTTTGAAATAGCTAAAGTGCCAAGGTGAGCACTGTTAGAATCAGACCACAATGAAATCATTTTCTCTCTGACACATATAGCAGCAATAAAGCACCCAAACTTACAAATAATAATATCTAGAAGAAAATCCAGCCTCTTATTCAGACCTTGAAAAGATTGTAGGCAACAGTAATTTTGTGACATGTACATATACACTGCTGTAAATCTTCCAACATTTGTTGATTCACGTAACTTTTTTGTTAAGTGCCTCCAGAGAATGTGACAAAAAAGCAGCACAGAAATTGCTAAGAGGCTTACTACCCTATCAAGAGGGAGGTTAGGAAAGGTTCTTTTTCAGATGACAATTCTCGGAATCTCCCAGCAAAGAAGACAAAGCTCTGGCTATGTCTGAAGACACAAAGATTCTGAAGCCAGGTGTTGTGTTCCTTTTGCTCAGTATTGTACAATCTGATCTGCTCCAAACTGATGGTATTGAGATGTTTTGGATGTAGGGTGAGAGTATGCAGGAAGTACATGTGCCCTATAGTCCATGCACTTAAAAACATGAAAAGGAACTGGGTTGGATGAGGTCAAAGACCTATCTAGTCTAGCATTCTGTTCACACAATGGCTTGTCAGATGGCTTTTTCCTCTTTCTCTGTTGGCAGTGCATCTCATCCTACCTCGTATGGCAGACAGCTAGGGCTGACACAGGTTAGCTAGCAATAGGTCATAGAATCATAGAATCATAGAGTTGGATGACACCTCAAGGGACATCCAGTCCAACCCCCTGCAATACGGGAACCCCCACCACAGTATCTCCAACTAGAGGTGGGCACAAAACAGAAAACCGATTGTTCAGATTTGTCTGTTTCAGGCCCACCCTTGGGTCGGTTCGGGTTCATACGAATTTTTTTAAAAAAATTCATACGAATGCGAACCGAGCCAAACCAGTTGAAATCCGACTTACCAGCAGCAGCAGCGGCAGCGATCCTGGTTGATGCGGTGTGGCAGGGGCTTTTTGAGGTGCTGGCTTGGGGGCAGCACTGGCAAGCTGGCCGGGAGAGTGGTCCCACGGCCACGGGGAGCCCTCACGGGCCAGGTGCCACCAAAGCCGCCGACAAGCTGGCCAGGAGAATGCTACTGCAGCCACGAGGAATCCTCCTAGGGCTGGAGGCTGCCAGAGCCACCGACAAGCTAGCCGAGAGAACACTTCTGGAGCCAGCCAGCCCAGGAGGGCTCCCCACAGGCACAGAGGTGCCCTCCTGCCCGACCTGTCTTTTGCTTTTTGAGGCTACCGGCTGGCTTGTCAGCTCTGTCCCCAAGCCAGAGCCTCAAAATGCAAAAGACAGGCCGGGCGGGAGGGCACACCTGCTCCCGTGGGGAGCCCTCCTAGGCCGGCTGGCTCCAGAAGATAAGTTTTTAAAAGCCTGCGGAATGGGGGGGAAGAGGGGGCTCTTAAAACTTTTTCCTCACTTTGGAGCCAGCCACATGGCGCTGTCTTCGGGAGGGGGGAATATAAGTTTAAAAGGCCCGCTCTTCCACCCCACCCCATGGGGTGTGGGGAAAGAGGGGGCTCTTTAAACTCCCCCCCTGCTCGGCACTGTCTTCGGGAGGGGGAAGATAATTTTAAAAAACCTGCTCTCCTCCCATCCCATGGGGTGGGGGGGGGGAGAGCAGTCTCTTTAAAAAAATTTCCCCACTCCCAGAGCTAGTGCTGAGCGGGTGCTTGGTGCTATCTTCAGGAGGGGGGAAGATTTAAAAATCCCACTCTCCCCCCCACCCAGCAGGCGTTTTAGATCTTCTCCCCTCCCAAAGACAGCACTGAGCGGCTGCTCGGCACTGACTCCGGGAGCAGGGGAAAGAGTTTAAAGAGCCCGCTCTTCCCCCCAACTCATGGGGTGGAGGGAAGAGCAGGCTTTTTAAATCTGCCTGCCACCCTGTACCCATCAGCTGTTTGGTACTGGCTTCAGGCCTGCGCAGATCAGCTGCTAGACACTAATGCATTCCTATGGGGAAATGAAAAATGAAGCAGAACGAAGCGGAAATTTCTGCTATGTTTCGTTTTTCTGTGATGGGTCAGTTTATTATTCATTTTGTTCCCTAACAAAACGAATAACAAATAAGAAAACAAATAAATTTGTTTCGTGCCCATCTCTATTTTCAACAGATCGCCATCCAGCCTCTGCTTAAAAACCTCCAAAGAAGGAGATTCCACCATCCTTTGTGGCAGCATATTCCACTGCCGAACAGCTGTCAGGAAGTTCTTCCTAATGTTCAAATGGAATCTCTTTTCCTGTAGTTTGAAACCATTGCCCAGAGTCCTAGTCTGTGAAGCCATGGAAAAGAAGCCTGTTCCCTCTTCAATATGATATCCTTTCAAATATTTGAGTAGAGCTATCATATCCCCCCTCAGCCTTCTTTTTGAAAGGCTAAACATTCCCAGTTCCCTAAGCCGTTCCTCATAAGACATTTCTTCCAGACCTTCAGCCATCCTGGTGGCCCCCTCTGTACCCGCTAGAGGTTGTCAGCGTCCTTTTTAAATTGAGGCACACAGAACTGGACACACTACTCCAGGCGGGGTCTGACCAGAGCAGAATAGAGTGGTACTATGGTTCTGTTGATGCAAACAAAAATCACATTGGCTTTCCTGGCCGCCACGTTGCACTGCTGACTCATGTTCAATTTGTGGCCCTCCAAGACTCCCAGATCCTTTTCACATGTACTATTTTCCAGCCAGGAATCTCCCATCCTATATCTGTGCAATTCATTCTTTTTACCTAGATGCAGCACCCTGCATTTCCCTCTGTTGAAACCCATTTCACTAGCTTTGCCCAGCACTCTAATCTGTCAAGGTCATTTTGTTTTTTCATCTTATCTTCTAGGGAATTAGCAACCCTTCCCAATTTAGTAATATCTGCAAATTTAATTGGTACCTTATCAAAGGCCTTACTATAGTCCAGATAAGCAATATCCACAGCATTCCCCTCATCCATCAGGCCTGTAATTCTATCAAAGAAACTCATGTTGACTTCTTGCAATGACAGCATTGTTTCTTACATAGATATAGACTACCTGTTTAATAATCTGCTCTAGGATCTCTCCAGGAATTGAAGTCAAGGTAACTGGACAGTAATTATTTGGGTCCTCTCCCCCCCCCTTTTGAAGATGGGGACAACATTAGCCCTCCACCGATTGTTGGGGATTTCTCCTGTTCTCCAGGACTTCTCAAAGATTATTGCTAATGGTTCTGAAATTACTTCTGTCAATTGTTTTAATAACTTTCGGTGTAATTCATCTGGTCCAGGAAACTTAAATTTGTTTAATGTTTCAAAGTGTTTCTGTACTACCTCTCTACTTATTCTATGTTGGTATTCCTGTTCTGCCTCATCTACTCTTTGTCCAGGCAGATCTCTATTTTCCTTTTTGGAGAAAACCGAGGCAAAGAAGGGGTTGAGTAGTTCTGCCTTTTCCTTGTCCCTTGTTAGTAACTGGTTATCATCACCACACAGAGAGCCTATCGTTTCCTTATTTTTCCTTTTGCTGCAGGCATAACTAAAGAAACACTTTTCACTCTCTTTAATCTCTCTGGCAAGTCTAAGTTCATTTGGTGCTTTAGCTTTTTTTACCATACCCCCTACATATATTAGCTGTTTTCTTATATTTCTCTTTGGTGCATTCCCCATTTTTCCATTTCATGTACTTATTTTTCTTTATAGTTAGCTAAGTTGAAAGATCTTTAGTAAATCATTGCAGTTTCTTTAGACATCTTCCATTTTTTCTTCTTGGTGGAGCAGTTTTAGATCGTGCCTTTATTACCTAAAGATTCCACCACTTTGACCCCATTTATAAGGTTCTCCTTATTGGTTAAGACCAGATCTAAAATGGCTCTTCTTCTTATTGCCGCCTCTACCTCCTGGACCATGAAATTGTCTGCAAGAGCAGTACGGAAGTTATCATTACCCTAGAACTGCAGAGCTGTTAAGGAATGATGGAACAACAAATCCAGCCTCCGTTGGGGAGGCACAGCAAGTAAGCAAATTCTGGACCTCTAACAACACAGCCAAATACCTATAGTACAGAGTGATGCAGCAGTTTCATTGGATGACCTTGAATTCTAGGGTAACAGCAGATTTTTTTTCATACACCATAGAATATTGTATGCCCTACTTTTAACAGATGTTTAGGATTTGTATGTAATTTTGCTAAAGGCTGAAACTAATGCCCCATCGTCATGAATTTTGAGCAGCTGATGAAGCAGGTATTTTAGGGATGGGAACAGGCTAGTAGACAGTTAATCTCTTATAAATTTATATAGTTAAACAAGTCATGTATCACAGGTATTGCTTGAAATGTATTTTCAGCTTAATTTCAAATTAGCTTTGAAGTGCTTCTATTTTAAGGGTTTGACATTAGCAGTGAAAGATTGTTGATCATTACAATTTTACCCAATGTACATATAATATATTCTAAGAGGAAATATTGAAAATAGGTTAATAATAATAATAATAATAATAATAATAATAATAATAATAATAATAATAATAATAATAATAATAATAATAATAATAATAAAAATAAATAAATAAATAAATAAATAAATAAATAAACAAACAAACAAACAAACAAACATTTTTACAACATTTATGTCAGAGTGCCCGTACTGCTACCAGCCTGTGCTCTATGGAGAAACATTACTGAATACTGTGACACTATGGACTTTATGAAGATCTGAAAACTTGTTTTGCAAATGTGCTAAATGTGTAATCATCTAAACATGCTAATTCCTAACTAGATAATATTTGTGTTACATGAACAGTATGATCTTCAAATGGTGCAGATTGTTTGATTAATTAATTACTTCCTTGTTATCCTTAAAACTCATTTTAATAACTATTGCTTAAGACAACCAAGATATTTTTGCTATACAGGAGAGCTCCTGATCCTTTAAAATCAGCTACAGTGTACGTATTTTTAAACAAAATGGAGGATGTTTCTCATTCTGAGAGCTGTAGTCCATACCATCCACAAAAATAACTTTTATCATCTATGATTTGAAAAGAACATGCACAGAACTGCACTTAGATATTCTCTCACCAATGTTTTTTAGTATCTATTCAGAAAGAATTTTCTTGGATGGTCTAAAACAGGGGTCCTCAACCTAAGGCCCTGGGGCCGGATGCGGCCCCCCAAGGTCCTGAATCCGGCCCCTGGGACCAATTGCAACCCCCCACCTACCCCCTGTTTTGTGAGCAAGCAAGCCTCCGCAGCTGCTTTTGGACTGGGATCCGGCCCCCAGTGGTGTCTGGGTGGCGGTGGACCGGCCCTCTGAAAACTTTGAGGACCCCTGGTCTAAAAGGAAAGAACCAAGGTGTGAAGGTGAATGGAGTTTTTGTTAATAATCTTATATACACTGACAACACTATCCTGCTTGCAACTAGTCTGGCAGATTTGCAAGGATTTTTGAATTCTGTTGCTGCAGAAAGCAGTGCCGTGGGATTGCGACTTAATGTGAAGAAGAGAAAATAGATGGTTATCAGGGGGAAAACTGGTTCACAGAACCTTCTCAAGAATGGCAGTGATATAACTGAGAGAGTATCATCCTATAAAATACTTGGTGCCATGTCAAGGATAACTGGGATTTTTCATGTGAAATCCATTGTAGAATTGAACAAGCTAGAAATTCCTTCCAGAAAATGAGAAAAGTCTTGACAAATCAGGACTTATCTATCAGTATTTAGCATACTTCTCTGTGGTATTGAAACTTGAACCCTAACAGATACATTATGCAAGAAGCTGGAAGCATTCAAAATGTGGATATACAGACAAATTCTGAAGATACCTTGGAGAGCCAAAGTCACTAATGTGACTGTATTACAGTACAGTGGTACCTTGTATAAAGGAATTAATTCATTCCAAATTAAATTATATTAAGCAAATTTTCCTTTATACAAATTATCCATAGGAATGCATTGAAAACAGAGTAATCCCATTTTTATGCTGTACGGATTTGCCCGATAGGTGAATATGTTAAGCAAATTTCCCCTATCTGCAGAATTTTTTATGTTGTACAGATTTTATGTTATACAAACTGTTATACAAGGGTCCACTGTACATGAATAAAAAGCTAGAAATGCTCAATAGCACAAAGAGAAGAAAATTGCAATATTTCCGACACATAATGCACAATAAGAAATATCTGCTGCACGTTATCCTTCAAGGAAAAATAGATGGGAAGTGTGGCCCGGGGCATAGAAGAACATTCTGGCTTAAGAATCCAAGCAAATGGTTCTCAATGAGCACAGCTGTTCTATTTAGAATAGCTTTAAATAAAAATCAGTTCAGGCTACTGATCACCAACTTTCTATAAGGACATGGCACTTGAAGAAGTAGGGCTTCTGGTACAGTGCCAGAGGTAGACTGGGATCAGCTAAATGTAGACACAAGTTTGTCATCAGAAAGTTAGCTATTGTGTGATGAACTGGCCATGGGACTCGTGCATCGAATAGATACCGTAAGTGATCTGATATCAGATCTCTAATGTAAATCATTTAGATAGAAGTCATAATGGACTGGAGCATTTCATACTTGAGGCATTTGAGAATTTGTTTTCAGCCTTATAATCACATCAGACACACAACGTTTGGTAAAATGTACTGTACGGAACTTGCATAACAGGGTTTTTTCCTCCTCTACCCAGAACTACTATCTGGATGAGTTAATTACCCTTAATTGCTTCCAAGTGGGTCATTTATTGATCACCCTGCCCTGCTGTATTGATTATTAAAACAATTGTTCATCAAATACCATAGACACTTTCATTTAAATATTAAGTAAAGGCTTTTATTGAAAAGATGGAATTTCACAGGAATATTAGCTTACTAAAATAAAGACATGATTTCCCCTCCTTACTTTATAAAGCTTCAGAGGCAGGGCATCCTCAAATCTCTTATGCAAACTACATGATTAAGAAGTCCATATAGTCCATTTGCAGAAACCATTCCGGAAAAAAACCCTTCTCCTTCTCTCTCTCTCTCTCTCTCTCTCTCTCTCTCTCTCTCTCTCTCTCTCTCTCTCTCTCTCTCTCTCTCTCTCTCTCTCTCTCTCTCTCTCTCTCTCTCTCTCTCTCTCTCTCTCTCTCTCTCTCTCTGTTTACAGCAAGGGAAAAACAGTCACATGTCCTTTTATGCCAATCAGAGTCCCCTTGCTTCTTGGATGGAATGCATCTTCGGCCTTTGCTTACATTCCTTTGTGATCTCAGATCTACGACAGTTCAGGCCTTCAGCTCAATATTAAAGATGTTTACGTTTGGCCTTTGTTCGCTCTCAATTTACGTTACATGTCCTTTCGATCTGCTACAAGACATCTTCTAGATCTGTTGCAAAAAATGGTCTGTAGGTGGAGGAGAGAAAAAATGACTTTATTTTCATGAACAGATCATTATCTGACCAAGTGGGCAGAAGCATTGATTCATCTCTCATAATACAAGGAATTGTGATCAGCACCTAAGTTAAATGGTGAGAGAATGAGAACAACAGAAAAGGAAGTACTTTTTTTGCATAGTTCCTAGTAAAACTGTGGATGTAAGTAAGTAAGTGAGTAAGTAATTAAGTAAATAAGTAAGTAAGTAAGTAGGTAAGTGTATTTTAAAATCAGAGAAGAATATAGCCAAGGTTTGGCCTGATTATGTGTTTATAGATATTTTTCAATCAAGTGCAAATTGAAGATGTGAATAATTTGCTTAAATTTTGGAAAGCTACGTCTTTATCCTTCCCTCTTTCTTCTGGGTCTTGAAATTAGTCATGACTACTCATTTGGACCTCAAGAGGCAGTCAATGAATCTTTGAGAAACACTACTAGGCCTTCTGCCCTTATGAAGGTGGTAGGGATGAGGAATGTGTGCCCTTTCATGTTGTTATTCTGAAAATTAACCACACTGTTCAGGGTACGTGAGGATGGCAGTTCAGAAACATGTGGAGGGTGACATGTTTCCTGCTTATGTGCTACTTTAATCCCCATAGAAAGGCTAGTGTGAACCCTTGTATTCTGTATTATGTTTTGCTCAGTATGTAATTTTATCATTTCTAAGCAAACTGTAGGAGAGGGTAGTGGCTTCTCAATTTCAGACAGTCTTGGATGACACTTATTGTTTGGATCCATTCCAGTCTGGCTTCTTGCTTGCTTTTGGCACTGAAACAGCCTCCTTCACCTTTAAAAATGCCTCCACAGAAACAGATGGGGAAATGCCACCCTGTTGGTGTTCCCGATTCTCTTAGCAACTTTTGAGATCATCAACCATGATCTCAACCCTTCTTGGTAATCTAACTGGCATGGCACTTAGAGACACCCTTGAATGATCTATCCTCTAAATCACTGTTCACTTATGGGCAAATGCTTACAATTTTATTCCTGTTACAGATTCTCCTCCTCCTCCCCCCCATCCCAATTGTGAGTAGTAAAATATTCTCCTAGCTGAAATAAAAGTTAAGATATAGTGGATTGAAGTAAACACATGTCAGTAACAGCTTGGTGATACACAATATAGATGGGATTTAAAACTGAAAATGTGGTTGTCTTTGTCACTTTCCACTGTCAAAATGTACACTTTTTAGTTGAAAAATATAAACAGTCTGTAACAAGCATAACTTATTCTATATAAATAGATATAGATATAAGGGAGGGAGGGATATGCTTGGGGTGGGGCTGAGCTTCTCATAGATCACCCCTGGACTGATCCAGAGGAAGGAGCAACAGTTTTGCTCTCCAAAGCTCCTTGCCCGCTGCAGACGTTAAAGGGGTGCTCCATGCTGCAGAACATGGTCTCTGCAGCCCAAGGCCGGTGGTTTTGGTTCCAGGCTTGGCAAAAGAGCTGTTCCTGGGGACTGGGAGGGAGTGTGCAGGATGTGATCTCAGCTGTTCCTGAAACATCCATGCCCATACATATGTATGCATGTATATTCAGCAACAAATTATATATATATATATATATATATATATATATATATATATATATATATATATATATATATATATATATATATATATATATATATATATATATATATATATATATATATATATATATTAGAGATGGGCACGACTTAGCGGTATTCCCGTTTCCGTTTCCGTTACTCGTATCCGTTACTCTACAGAAACGGAAACGGGAATTACTCCACCAGAATTCGAGCTCGAACCGACGAACGAACAATTTGGTCTGATTTGTCGTGCTCGTTACTTGCATCGCGCAATGCCAAGCGGCACAGAAAAAAAGTTTTTAAAAGTTAAAAAAAACCCGATTCCCGGCCCTAAAAGTAGGCGAAAACTGTCTGAGGGCACCTACCAGGCCAGAAGGATGTTTTATTTGGGGGGGGGGTTCCCGCCCCCCTCTCCTTGGCTATTGCTACTGCTGCGCTGCTGGTACCAGGCTGGGAGGGCGCATCCATTTGCCATGCAGTGCGGGGGATCCAAAATGGCGACCGCAATATTTTTTTTTAAATCGTTGCCCAAAACCCCACCAAAGCACCACAGAAACATGCGAAAATTAGCTATTTTAAATGCTTGAATTTTTACAGTACTAGCAGTGGTTTTTTCTTGCAAAAAAGTCTCCGTTGATTTTATTTTATTTTATTTTATTTTATTTTTTTACACCTGTGCATTCGCAATGATGGGCTCACCCATGGGAGTGGACCATGCAAAGTTTTGGAGCCATTCCACCAATCACATGGCCAGGTTTTGCTGACTGTACCAGGCTGGGAGGGCGCATCCATTTGCCATGCAGTGCGGGGGATCCAAAATGGCGACTGCAATATTTTTTTTGAAATCGTTGCCCAAAACCCCACCAAAGCACCACAGAAACATGTGAAAATTAGCTATTTTAAATGCTTGAATTTTTACAGTAGCAGCAGTGGGTTTTTCTTTCAAAAAAAGTCTCCGTTGATTTTATTTTATTTTATTTTATTTTTTTACACCTGCGCATTCGCAATGATGGGCTCGCCCATGGGAGTGGACCATGCAAAGTTTTGGAGCCATTCCACCAATCGCATGGCCAGTTTTTGCTGACTGTACCAGGCTGGGAGGGCGCATCCATTTGCCATGCGGTGGGGGGGATCCAAAATGGCGACCGCAATATTTTTTTTGAAATCGTTGCCCAAAACCCCACCAAAGCACCACAGAAAGATGCGAAAATTGGCTATTTTAAATGCTTGAATTTTTACAGTAGCAGCAGTGGGTTTTTCTTGCAAAAAAAAAGTCTCCGTTGATTTTATTTTATTTTATTTTATTACACCTGCACATTTGCAATGATGGGAGTAGACCATGCAAATTTTCCACCAATCGCATGGCCACTTGGCCAGGTTGACCACAGAGACTTCTGGGATGTGCCAATTGGGCATAAACAGCCCACTAATCGTAGCCCAAACCCGAACCCTAAGCCTAACCCATACGCCAGTACACTGTCCTTCTAAGTGGGTCAGAGAGGTACCCAGAGGTGCACCCCAATACTCACCGTAACCTCACCCGTAACTAGCCTAACCCTAGCCGTTGCGCTAAGCCGTCTTAACCCTAAGCCAGATCTACTTGCATTGCACTACATGCAAGTACGTGAGACACAGCGGGTGCAAAGAGTCTGCCAGTCCGTCACTTGTGGCTCTGGCTGACTCCTGCAGCTCCCTCCAGGAGCCCGCTACCCCCTCCCCAAACCAGTACTAATGACAACGAAAAAAAAAAAAAAAAAACGAACCGACTAATTTTTGCAAATTTTCGCGAAAAACGGAAACGAGCCGAAACGGAACCAGCCCGACTAACGACAACTCGAAAAAATTTTTTTTCAAGTCGTGCCCATCTCTAATATATATATATATATATACACAACATAAAAATGGGATTACACCATTTTCAATGCATTCCTATGGGAATTTGTATAAAGGAAAATTTGCTTAACATAATTTTACTTGGAACGAATTAATTCCTTTATACAAGGTACCACTGTATAATTGTTGCTGCCTCTCTCTCTCTCTCTCTCTCTTTCTCTCTCTCTGTGGTTGTGTGTGGGTGTGTGGGTGTACATACATACATACATACATACATACATACATACATACATACATACATACATACATACATACATACATACAGAGGGAGAGGGAGAGAGAGAGAGAGAGTCAGCAACAAATTCAACAATCAGCTCTATTAACTGCGGAGCAATGTTTCATAGATTCATTTTGAAAGGAGGCATTGGAACCATATCCCATCAAATCCTATTGCTTCACAATTCAGCTTGATAATATTGATGTAGATATGCCTGCTTACAGTGGCAGACGGAATGGCATTAAGAAAATTGGTTACTATGGAACCCAACACTTGGCAAGGGCAGCACAGTCATGCTACATACCAGGGCACTTGCACTTTCAGTAATGTTGTATATCTTTCACACTTACGGATGTACTAATATAGAAAAAATGATGGTAGTCAAAACATCATGACAAAAATAGGATGCTGTAAGGATAGGCTTGCAGTATCACCTCCAGTTGCACTGCTCTTATATTCATCTCAATTATGTGCAGTAGCTTACTGCACTGCTAATATTTCATAATGGTCATAATTATTCAAGTCGTTTTAGCAATATGACACATGCTAATAAGATAGTATGTCCTAGGATAGCTCGACATAATTCTTTCATATGCATTTATTTAAAGTTAAATTTATTTAAATTTAAATGCATTTTGATAATCAATGCCAGAGTGGGTTAAAACTTTACACAGTATAACCTGCAACTTCCATCCTTCTGTACCATTGAGAACAATGGCTGCAGTTGGTGGAAGCTACATTGAAGGAGTCACATACCCTCTCCCTGCAGTCTGTTGTACAACTAAAGCTAATCAATGAATTGGTATGTGGCCTTCCTTGGAAAGAGAGTTGAAAAGCTTCTGCCCTCCTCTTCATTCCCACCTCCTATGTTGGCAGGAGGACAGAGGAAAGATCTCAATGCATAGGTAGTTTCATACTGAAGGATGGCAGTATTCAGGTAAGAACATAAGAACATAAGAACATAAGAACATAAGAAGAGCCATGCTGGATCAGGCCAAAGGCCCATCTAGTCCAGCTTCCTAAATCTCATAGTAGCCCCACTAGATGCGTCTGGGAGCAGACAAAACTAGATATCTGTCTCCAGATACCATTTCTCTGCATCTGGTCCTTGAGGTACCCCGGTTTTAAGCTTGGAGATGATACATCTCTCTCATGGTTTGTAACCTGTGATGGACCTCTCCTCCAAGAATCTGTCCAATCCCCTTTTGAAGGCATCCAGGCCAGATGCCATCACCACATCCTGTGGCAGGGAGTTCCACAGACTAACAATGTGCTGGGTGAAAAAATATTTTCTTTTGTCTGTTCTTACTCTCCCAGCCCTCAATTTGAAGGGATGTCCCCTAGTTATGGTATTTTGTAAGAGGGAGAAGAGCGTCCCTCTATCCACTTTACTCACGCCCTGCATTATTTTGTACGTTTCAATCATATCCCCCCTCAGGCGCCTTTTTTCCAGACTAAAGAGCCCCAAATGTTTTAGCCTTTCCTCATAAGGGAGGTCCCCCAGCCCAGTAATCATTTTAGTCACTCACTTCTGGACCTTTTCCAGTTCCACTATGTCTTTCTTGAGATGCGGAGACCAGAATTGTACACAATACTCCAGGTGCGGCCTTACTATCGTTTTGTATAATGGGATTATAATGTTGGCTGTTTTATTTTCAATCCCATTTTGATAATCCATAGCATGGAATTGGCCTTCTTCACCGCTGCCACACATTGGGTAGACTCCTTTATGGAGCTGTCCACCAACACACCAAGATCTCTTTCCTGATCCGTCACGGACAGCTCAGAGCCCATGAGTTGATAGATAAAGTTTGGATTTTTTGCCCCAATATGCATTACTTTACATTTGGCTAGATTGAAACGCATTTGCCATTTGGCAGCCCATTCTTTCAGTTTGGAGAGATTGTTCGGGAGCTCTTCACAATCTTTTCTGGTTTTTACCACACGGAAAAGTTTCGTGTCATCTGCAAACTTGGCCACCTGACTGCTTATCCCAGTCTCCAGATCATTTATAAATAGATTGAAAAGCACCGGTCCCTGGACAGATCCCTGGGGCACACCGCTTTTCACCTCTCTCCATTGTGAAAATTTCCCATTGACACCTACTTTTTGTTTCCTGGATCTCAACCAGTTCTCAATCCATAAGAGGATCTGCCCTCTTATCCCCTGGCTGTGCAATTTTCTCAGCAGCCTTTGGTGGGGGACTGTGTCAAAAGCCTTCTGACAATCCAGATAGACTATATCCACCGGTTCACCCAAATCTACATGCCTGTTGACCTTTTCAAAGAATTCTAAAAGGTTTGACAGGCAAGACTTACCCTTACAGAAACCATGCTGATTTTCTCTCAGCAAGGTTTGTAGATTTTTTTCTTGGATGAGGGTTTCCACCCTCTTCCCTGGGACAGATGTAAGGCTAACTGCCCTGTAGTTTTCCGGGTCCCCCCTCCTTCCTTTTTTAAAAATTGGTGTGACATCCGCTATCCTCCAGTCCGCCGACAGTGTGGCCATTTAAAGAGACAAGTTGCATATTACCATTAAGAGATCCGCAATTTCTGGTACCTAGTGCCAGAGTTTGTACACTGTTTTGGCCGTAATTCTAGTATTTCCTAAAAGTATATCTGATGGAAATGGAGATAATCATATAATTAGCTGGGCATATATTTTGTCCTTCAGAAGAAATTTGGGACATTCCTTTTGGCTATTAAGTGAAAGCAAGTTCTGTTTGCAATCTGCCAGTCACATTCAGCCTTAAGACCTTTTCACACATTTATAGAGTTGTGTTAATACCAAAATACCATATTGTCAGCTTTCACACTGGATTAATGCATTTGGCTTATTATGGGTGTAATTGTCAATGTCTATGACGAACTGAAGAGTTTGAGTGACATATAAGATGGCAGTATCCTCTATTTCCTTGTAAATGTCTTCCTATATTATCTCTAGGCCTAACGTAAAGAAAATAAACAGAAGTCTACAATATTTCATTGAGATCAAAGGAATTTCAAGTAGCAACAGGATAGCTCTTTATTGCGTATTATGAAATTGCTCTCACTTATTCAGCCTTCCTGGTGAAATTCGATGCTGACATAAGAGAGGAATAACCTGACAAATGTTACTCCAGGCGATCTGTTAAGTATTTCTTGACAGGTCTTACCCAGGAGCAATCCATTTTCACAGGAAATATAACTTTGTGGGGAAACTCTGGCTTCCTTTTCTATTTGTCCTTTGTGGTAACAAAATGAAATGAAAAAGAAACAACACATTGCTTGTTATTTTGCTTAAACATTTGGAGAGCTCCACGGGATTATTATTATTATTATTATTATTATTATTATTATTATTATTATTATTATTATTATTATTATTATTATTATTATTATTATTATAATAATAATAATAATAATAATAATAATAATAATAATAATAATAATAATAATAATAATAATAACAACAACAACAACAACAACAACAACAACAACAACAACAACAACAACAACAACAACAACAACAACAACTTTATTTTTATGCCACCTTTTTCCCCATAGGGACCCAAGGCAGCTTACAAGAATTCAGAAAAATACAATAAAAGCAATACAATGTAAAAACAACACAATACCTATAAAATACTATAAAATACTATAAAATATAATACAATAAAAACAACATTAAAAACAATAGCTGCAGCAGAGTTTAAAAAAGCTCCTCAGCCAATGAGACTAAAAAAGTAAGAAGTTATAAAAAATTTTAAAGGCTGGAGGCTCAGAAGGCTTGCCTAAATAGGTAAGTCTTGAGGCCTCGCTAGAATATATCAAGGGAGGAGGCAGTTCTTAACTGAAAGGGGAGGGAATTCTATAGTATCGGTGCCACTACTGAGAAGGCCCTATTTCTTGCCGCCGCCCCTCGCACTCCCTTGGGTGGCGGTGCTTGTAGAAAGGGCCTTCTCCGATGACTGAAGGGGTGGACCGGATTATATGGAAGAAGGCGGTCTCTTATATAACCTGGTCCTGAGCTGTTGCACAGAACAGCCTCTTCTGCAACCTACACTATAGATAGGGGCATTTTTAAGGTATACACTTGCTAATATAAACTACAGCTACAAGCAAATAAGTGCATCTCACACAGGCCATTAAGTTGTGCTTGACTGAAGACCTTTGTTGAAAACACACATTAAGTGGTCCTCTGAAGACTCCTAGACTTTTAAATGTATGCCACACCCTACTTGGCTAGTCTTCTTCACAGACAAGAGCCAAGGATGACTCCCTCCAAAGAAAGAGATAAGGGCCAGAGAAACTCTTGAGGCCACAACTGTTAGCCCTTTCCCAGTAAACACAGACTGGAAGGAGGACCCAGTCCATCCAGAAGATGACAATTTGATGAACAAAGATGTCCCAGCTCTAGAGAATGCTGGTGATGCAAAGTGTTTGAACAGAGAAAACGATAAAGGCAGGATGAGTTTTTACAGGATCACACACTTGCAGCTGAAGAAAGGAGGAGTCCCAGACCACAGTGTACAAAATCACCAGTTTAGTCAAACCCAGACTATTGGAAGGAACGCTGTTTTTGCACTAGACCTCATTGCACTGCATCAGAGTGAGCTGCTGTCTATTAAATTATTATAGATCGTCTCCTGTTTGCTCCCACTGAGTTTTGTCAGGTTGATGGGTACATGATTTACATCTCTCATCTCTGACTCTGGGTTTCGAAACTTAGTGTTTGATTTGGACTGACTTTTGACTCCCACTTTCCCCTGTTTGCAGATACTTACTACCTCGGTACATGATAGCTACAATAATTTTCTTTGTTCCAATGAGCATGCAATTGGAAAGTGTACTTAGGAGTCACATCCCATATCTGTCACCTGTTATTTTTTCTCCCTTTATCATTAACAATTTTAAGGGTTGTGTCAGCTCTTAACAACTCTTAAAACATTAAGGTTTTTATTTTCTCTTGCACAGAGGTTTAGTGCATCTCTTTCTTGCTTCCTTTCTCACTCCTGGGCCAAATTTACCATATTCTAATGTTCAAATATGATTGGTCATTGTCTTCTGTGCAATTTATATCCCATATTTCTCATGAGTAGCTCAGGGGCAGCTTTCCTTCACCCCACATTTGTCTCTAGCAATCATGTGATAAGGACTGGAAAAAGTTACATTTTTGGTTGAACACTCCCAGTTGGCCACACTCACTATGGGATTCTGAATTGACTATTGAAAACAGGAGCTTCCCCATCTCTGTATGTGAGAGAGTGGCATAACTGGTTTAACAATTGGTTTCATATCTCCCTGGGAACTTTTAAAGGAGATGGGTGGGATTTAAAAATATTTCAAATAAATTAAATGTGTAATAAATAAACCAGGATTTCACTTATCATATACAAAACATTTGTGGCTACATTTCACCCAGAAGTAAAACGCATGATATATTTTTATTCAAACAACAAAACTAAGGCCCTGGTCACATGACGGGAAAGTCATGAACTTATCTAGCAGTTCTTCAGTCATACATTGCAGAGTCAAGAACATGACAATTTCCCTACCAGTGCGGTGACTGCATAACATTTCCCCACTGCTGTGAAAGTTGTGTTTATTTGTGCATCCACTGTACTGGAGAATTTCTCACCAGTTTTGCATCTGTTGACAACCTGACCAGCTTCTTTTCTGAATCAGAGGCTATAAGGTTGCCCCTGTTACTGCGGGTCACATATTATAATTTTTTTTCTATGTAGTGGAAGGTGCATTGCTATGAGGCTAAATGTACATCACTGCTGGGAATATTTTTTAAAAAAAATAAAGATACATTGAATCGTTATTATGTGTAAGTGCAGTGGTACCAAAACTTTTTTTACTTGTGGCTGTCTGAGTGGTTGGGGAGCGGCGAGGGTTCAAGACAAAACAGGGCGCAACGGAGCACAAAGGAGCAAAGGAGCCGGAGCCAGGGCCAGAATATTAGCAGCAATTACCACCAGCAGCTTGGTGGGGGGGGGGCAGAGAGAGACAAAAGCTTCTGGATAGCTCCTGGTTGGTTTGACAGAGAGCCACGGGGAGTCACGAGGGGTGTGGATCACGATGACACACACATTTCTGCATTTCAGCATGATGAACCAGTGCGGCACAGGACGATGCTCTGCCCAAAGCAGAAAACACATTGGACATATATCAAAGAATATATCCAAAGTGGATAGGTAATCGATGTAATCCTTGTCAGTTGTTATACTATTTTATTGATTAATTCAGTATCTATGCATACTGTACATGGTTTCATGGTTTATTGATTATTCTAAAGTGTATGCATATATTATTAACTATTATTATATGATTATAATAAAGATGTGCAGCACTACAGCAACACGACTGGTATCAGGTGCCAGAAGTATCAGCTGTCAGAAGTAATGCAGAGAATAGCTGAAGGCCCACGTGATTATTTGAAATGCCTTTTAAATATTGAAATTATACGTGTGTTTTAAGCTTGTAACACTTTGGGCTTAACCTAGCATTGTAGTGATTTTGGCTATTGTATTGTACTTTTATTTTTTTCCCTTTTTCTTTTACAATTGGGTTAACTTGGTATCATGAACATGTATACTGTATATACTCGAATATAAGCCTAGTTTTTCAGCCCTAATTTTGGGCTGAAAAAAGGGGTCCTCGGCTTATATTTGTGTCAATACTTTTAGCCACTGAGGCAAGTTTGAGTCGGTGGCTAAAAGTCATTTTAAACATTGTGCGCCACTTCTCCCATCTAAAATGACTTTTTTAAAAAGTCATTTTAAAACAATGTTTAAAATGACTTTTAGCCACCAACTCAAGCACTTGCCTCAGTGGCTAAAAGTCATTTTAAACATCACACACACACCCAGCTCACAAAGGAGGAGTTGCCAGGCCCTGCTGCATTTCCCACCTTAGGCTTATACTTGAGTCAATAAATTTTCCCAGTTTTGGGGTTTAAATTAGTGCCCCCGACTTATACTTGGGTCGACTTATACTCGAGTATATGTGGTATATTACTATTCCTACCTATATTGTTAAATTGCTGGAAGTTTATTTATTTACTTAATCATTTATAATGTTTATATGCCACCCACTACCAAAAGGTCTCTGGGCAGCTTACAATTCAAAATTAAAACGAACAATTCAAACATTAAAATAAAGCACAATACCATATAATTAAAATACATTAAAAGACAGTGCACTAAAATTCCCACCAGAACCCACAATCTAAGTTGTATCAGTTAAAGAACTTAAGGTTTTTACGTGGCGCTGAAACGTCATCAATGTCGGTGCCAGGCGGATCTCACTTGAAAGTTGAAGTAGGAAGACCAATGCAATCCAAACAACAATAAAGTTTAAATTCTACATCAAAGTTTCAATAAAGTAAGTAAGTAATCTTTAAAAAAAATTAAGAAGATAAATAGTCCCTCAAAGATAGAGAAAATATTAACTGGCACCATAGTGCAACCGGCCATATTGATTCAAATAAGAGGAAATAAGTTGCTGCTGCTAAAACAGTGTGGGACTTTCATATCCGTATATATGTGGCAGAAGGGGACATGTTATTGGGAAGGTTCCAGCTAGGTGGAACATGTTTTCCATGTCCATAGACCCAAGTGCAAGCCTTCATCTCCAGGTGGGCCTAGAAAGAACTCTTGTTTAAAATTATATGGGTCTGCTGCAAATCAGTGTAGACTAGTTCTCTCCAGCTGTGCCTCTAACTTTGGCACAGCCATTGGTCAGGAAGGATAGAAGTTGGAGTTTAGCATCACCTCAAATGCCAAAATTACCTGGCATAGAAGACGTTGCTCACCAGGTGGACCAGTGGTCTGACTCAGTAAATGGCAACCTCCTACATTCCCAACAAAACCATCAGTTTCTTAGAAATTACATGCCTCCTAGATGGAAGACTCCCCTCTGTGCTTTTTAGATTAGCACAGGAAGTAGCCTGCTGCCCCATGGAACTGTTCAGGTTCTAGCAAGACCTAAAGGGACTGCCTTCTTCCATACGAGCCTGCCCACACCCTAATATCAGGTCAGGAGGCCCTGCTGAAGGTGCAATCCCTTAAAGAAGTGAGGGGGGTGGCATGTTGAAACGGCATGATAGACCGTTGCCCCCCACTTTGGAGTGCCCTCCCAACTGAGTTCCACCTGGAGCCGACACTTTTGGCTTATCAGTGCCAGGCAAAGACCTTCTTGTTTAGCCAGCAGTTTAACTAGATAATGTTAATTTTAAGCTGGGCGCTTGAGCAGCAGGATTTTATTATTGTGCATTGACTGTTTTAAACTCTTGGTTATTTTGATGGTTTTAATATGTTGTTTTATAGTTTTAATATATTATTGTATGCCGTCCAGAGACCACTGCTAAAAATTATGTAAATAAATGAATGAATGAATGAATGAATGAATGAATGAATGAATGAATGAATGAATGAATAATAAGACCTGTGTCGGACCCAAAATGTTGTATGGATTGCTGTTCTAATCTTGCAGCCATCTTCTCAGCCACCTGCCATATGTTGTATTTTGCAAGTGCCACTTTTGTGTCTCTCTGCCCAGAGGGTCCAATGCAGTACCTGCAGGGAGCAAACCAGAACACGTGGGTTCCAGGGCTGAAGGCCATGTGCACTGGATCTGGGTTTCATAATGTAAGTAACGGGGGAATGTCAGCACTTTGACATTCATGGCACATTTCTATTTAAAAGGCACTCGGCTCTATACATATGTCAGGTTAATCATGTGGAGAAAGAACAATTTGCAAGAAATCTTTAAAACATCAAAACTATATGTGTCAGTTTCTTAAATAATATTACGCCAGATCCAAAACCCTCAAAGAAAAATTGTACCCAAAGCAGGAAAATGTGTGTAATTTAAAAGGGGGGGGATTTCAACCCTTAAACCTTGTCAAATTTATGACAAGATGTGTACTACTGTATTTATTTTGGCAGCTTACTACTTAATGAAGCATAGAAGTATCAATAGAAGGCTTATGTAACAGAAATGTATGACAAACCATGTCATTATTATTTTGTTACAAAAATATATATAAACATCTATCGACCAGCAAATTAACCTTATCTAAAACGTAACCATGAAACCTCTAAAAATATGTCAATATATTATCTTGCTGTCTGCCATAGTATTTACAATTAATTTGATGGAGAACAGATTTTTTCCTCCTCTTCACTAAAGATTCAGAAATTGTGTGGGAGTTTGGTAGTTATCAGCTTCTAATTGTAAACGTAATCTACCTGACAAATTGGGTATAATTATGAACAAAATGTATTTCTTATTTGACAAACCAAGAACTGTGGAAAAAGAGCTAAACTCCCTTTTAAATATGGTGGCATGTCCTTCTCATAAGAATGTACCATTCACAAGTGAGAACATTTACTTCTTTGAAAGCATACTGGGTCAAGCTAGTAGTAAGTATTTTTGGTATCCAGGGCAACTGGAGCTATCTACCACCCACTCAACCCTCAAGTGTGAAAAAGAGATATTGTGGTGCTCCCCCAAAATGAAAGCCTATGCTTTGTTGTAAACTGCCCTATCACTTTCTGCCAGATAGGTAGTATATAAATCAAATAGATAGATAGATAGATAGATAGATAGATAGATAGATAGATAGATAGATAGATAGATAGATAGATAGATAGATAGATAGATAGATAGATAGATAGATTATTATTATTATTAGAGATGGGCACAAAACAGAAAAATGGTGTTTTGGTTTTTCGTTTGTCATTGAGAGGTCTGTTTCAGTTCGTTTCCGTTTGTCGGGAATTTTTTGAAAAATTTCATTACCTATTTTCATTTTTTCGTTTGTCGTTTCTACCCGCCTTTTGTGCGTTTTTTAAAGCATTTCCGTGCACAGGCATCCCCCACCGCCCCAGACCAGAGGGAAAACACTAAAAAAAATGGATGCTGGCAGAGACACAGTATAGACTAGGTATGCAGGGAGGCTGCAAAGGCAGCGGCGGGCGTTGCCCAGGGTGCAAGGCAGCCGCAGAGTGACTGCACTGCGGGGCAGGGGAGGGTACTCACTGAGAGGCACGCAGCACGCACGCACACAGGGAGGCTGCAGGACTGAAGCTAGAGTCGCAGAGACAGCAATCCCACCCTAACTCTCACCAGAGACTGCAAGGAGGACGGGGGCTGCCAGACCTTTTTATGCCCTCTGTGGCTGCCATACCTGCCCGCCCAGTCTGCAACCTGGGCTTGCTATTGGTTGAACATGATCCCACATCACATGGCTTGCCTCCATTTTGTGGCTGGTGGCGACATCCATTTTAATGGGGAAAGAAAAATACATTGTGATGGAAGAAGACAAAAACAAACGTTTTAAGGACCCCCAACCCCCCTGGTAGGTATTATCAGACAATATAAATAATTATCACTGCGTTTTTACGGATGTCCCGGGCGTTTTTTAACATTTAAAACAGCTCATTTCATTGCGCGTCGCCATTAACGGAAACGAAACGTAACGACCACAATTTTTGTGGTTCTGTTCGTTTCGTTTCATTTTCATCACAATTTTCGTTTGTCGTTTCGTTACATAACGGAAACAACAAATGGTAACGGAAACGAAAAAATGTTCGTTCCGTGCCCATCTCTAATTATTATTATTATTATTATTATTATTATTATTATTATTATTATTATTATTATTATTATTATTATTATTATTGATGATGATGATGATGATGATGATGATGATGATGATGATGATGATGATGATGATGATGATGATGATGATTTTTTAAAAGGGAGGGGAATTTTGTGTGTTGTGGAACTAGTGAAGGAAGGCAGAAAGTGTGCAATGTCCCCTCTAATTTTCAGCAACTCTGGCTGATGCTTCATCCCTCATGCACACAACTCCCTTCCTGTGTGTGAGGTTCCACCGTGACCAGAATCAAAGCAGGTGGAAACCTCTAGTGTGAGTGCACAGAGGAGACAGAACAGTGTGTGGAGGGGGCACACTCGCCCAGGCACACAGCTTGGAGGGAACCTCGGTTACCTTATATCTTCCTAAAATTCACTAGTAGATTCAATTTTAGGTTTCAGTGTCCTCCAAATTCTGGTGGTCTCCTCTAAATGCTGGTGCTCTGGGGAAGAGACAGAGTTGCTCCACTGTAGCCACAGCTCTGATGCTTGGGAAAGATCTGCTTCATAAGAGAATGTTGATTTGTTCTTGTTCATTCTGCAAACAGGAAGTTAATAATGGGGGTCACATTTTAATAAAACAGCATGTTCTGTTGGTGGTAAAATAGAATCATTGGCAATGTAAAAGTAGCATATTCTTGACTGCGTATTTGAGCTAGAGTTTACAAGAAGTTATTTTTGTTTGTTTGAACTGTCTCTTCATCTTGAGAGGCTAACATTGGTACCTATACGGGATATCCAAAACTTCATAAGGAACTGAACCCTTCTGGAACATGTCAAACACCATTTACTAGGGAGGTGAACCACACGCTCTCAGTACTGGACTGATCTTTAAGTATTGGTACTTATCCAGTCCATTATGCCATCTAAGCTCCTGCACAAGATGAAAAGAAGAGCTGGGTGTCATCAGCATATTTCTGACATTTTGTGACAAATCTAAGATGACTTTGTTCATTTCCAAGAATCTCTTATTGAGGGAGGATGAAATAGAAGTGTGTAAAGAGCTTAAAGTATAAATTCAAGCAAGTAGAGAAGATATCCCCCACTACCATCTTATGGAATCAGCTGTCCATAAAACGCAGCTCCTCCATTCCCCAACTTAGAAAGCCTATGTTGGGGCGGATGGTTCTGACTGAGAGAATCTGAGAGGTTCTATGGATTCAGTACAATCACACGTCTCATCTCTTCCTAGCGAAGATCATCCCAGAAGGCAACCAACACAACTTCTGTGCCAAAACCAGGCTGGAATTGAATTTGAAATGGATCCAGAAAATCAAAATTAAGAATTACAAATTATGTCCTTATGTTTCTAGAGAGTTCTCAATCTTCAGATTCCATTTTTAATGATGCTCTATTGGCTACCTTCCAATTCTTTAATAGGAAGCTTGATTTTCACAATGTTATATATTTTAATTAAGAGATCAACAATTTCACATTGAGTTCTTCAAGAACTCTTGGGTGTATTCCATCTGGCCTCATTGACTTGATTTTTTTAAAAAATGTCTCAATTAGTTCTAAAGCTTTATTGCCTTTTCTTGACACCACCACAGCTTGCAGTGACCGTCCATCCCCACCCACCCCAAATGCTATGCTTCTCTTCTGATTTATTTCCGTTTTTAAAAAATATTTTGTTCTGGGTAAGATAGACTGCACTGTGAAATGCCAACTACCTTGACTTATATAGCAGAAATGCCAATTAGAAAGCATAGCAAAGCAAAGTGTTCTGCTTATACAGGTATGCTGCCCCATAGTGCTTCAAGCACTCTCTGGGCAGTTTACAATTTTTTAAATTATGCATGCCACACATTGCCCCCCACCCCACCCCACAGCAGGATAGGTATTCATTTATCAACCTCGGAAGGATAGAAGTCTGAGTCAACCATGAGCCGGCTACTTGGGATTGAACCCCAGGTCGTGAGAGCAGTTTTAGCTGCAGTACAGGCATTTAACCACTGTGCCACAAGGCTATTTATACATTCCCTGATTCAGTTTCAGGGGTATTTTGGAACTTCTGAAAAGATCCCAGAGCAATTTGTGCACCATCCAATTCAGCATGTACCTCGGTTTAGAACTGATTTGTAAAGCCTCCCATTGACATGTCCTGAAAAACCAACTTGGCCCAAACCCCTTCAGTTTTGTATTGTGCACATGAAATTTGGCAACATGATAAATCTCAAAAAAGGAGGTAACCTGCCAAATTTTGGATAGATAATGCCATGGTTTTGTTTACTAGGTATCTTTTTTCATTGGTCCATTTTTTATTTGATTTGTGCTGTACATCCAAATCAGTTTGTTCCTTTGCTTCTCATTATATCCACTATGAACCTATGGACTATGCTTCAATCCACAATTCAAACAACCTGATCTGATTCCGGCCAATTCAGATCGTGACTCAAGAGTTGGATGGCTCTGATAGCTCTAATATAAATATGGTTGGTTCAGAAAAAGTAAAAAATTATATAGATTTGCCTCATTGTGCCCTAGTGATGTCTCACTTTTCTCCAGTGCTTATAGGATCTGCCCTCTCAGTTTTCCCTAAACTGGTGTACAGTTTACTCTGAATGAAAGTCTTGTCATTCCTGATCATTTGCCAAGATAGCTGAGCCTAATCTAAAACACCTTGAGGTCATGAGGTGAGGAAAGCCCGGTCTACATGAACTAGCAGAGGTTCTCCAAAGTTTTGCAAGGAACCTTTCCTCTTTTACAGATGCCATGGGATCGAACCATCAGAACTTCTCCATGAAAGCACCTCCAAAATGTAACCCTAGATCTTCTTTTCAGTGTTGTGTCAAATAAATAAAATGCAACACTCCTTAGTTCCATAATGCCCCTTGTCTTTCTACAGTGTGGTGTAGTGACAGATAGAGTGACCAACTAGGGCTCCCAAGGCTCCCAAGTTTTCAGTCATGAAATATTGGGATGATGGTGATAGATAGGTAAAACCATCCATTAAATTTACCTTAGGAAATCAATTAGGATCATCCTATATTGGTTCTGACTTGACGGCACATAACAAACACTTTGTTATGAACACAGGAGTTTACCCATGTCTTATAACTGGGGAAACTCCCTAGAAGAATAGGGTGCCATCTGGCCTTCGTTCAACAGAAGATGCTGAACAATATGGACTTTTGATTGATCCATCTGGGTTCTTCCTATAATTTTACTCATTAAAGGGTTGGACAATCAGCAAAAACAATGGATTTAAAAATGCACATCCTATTTCATAGTACTATATGAAGATACTAGCCTTCTTCTAAATAAAGCATTTCTCAAGACATTGTGGTGTATAAACAAATGTTGGAAAGTGGGGTGGGTAAGAGAAAACTTCACTGCCATTTATTTATTTTTAAGGAAAAATAATCTTGTATTATCAGCCAGGAATTTGGGAAGCAGCCATGCCTGTCTTCTTATTATGTACTGAATTCCCAAAGCTGTCACTTTTATGAAACAAAGTGACAGGATGACTTCTGTCATTTAGAACATTTAAAAAAAATCTGTGTGGAAGAATTGACAAGACCATTATAGCAATGCATAGCAGGAACGAAGTTGAAATTTTGCCTACCACATTTCTTCAATATGCTGTTGATACGGTTAAAGACATTTTGATGTTGGGAGGGGGAAGTCCTCACATCTTTGTAGTCTGCCAGCAGGATAAAGCTCATCTTTCCCTCAGTAATCCAAATATTTCTGAGGCTTTAAAAGTATTTCTGTGGAGAAACATTTTTTTTTAAAAAAATGTATATATGAAACATACAGTGGAAGTGGAAATTTGTATTTTTGAAAAATGAACACAAACATGGATTAGTCAATGGGGAAATTACATCTGTTAGAAACTCCGAACGGGCAGCAGATTTTGAATGCCTTGAAAATTGTTCTTTTGTTTTATTATTTTATTGTTACAGGTAGAGATGCAGGGAACAACAGCAACAACAGCAGCAGCAGCAGCAGCAGCAGCAACAACAACAACAACAACAACAACAACAGTCCTAGAACTGCAGAGTTGGAAAGGACTCTATACATTGGGTCCTGCTTCTCTCTAGGAGACACTGTGGGGAACTGAACTCCCAACTCACCTAAACCACTTCACTATCCAGACACTCATGCTTCAAGGAATATCTAGTTCCTGTGCCACAGCGACTTGGTTGCCTTTGTGTAGTATTCTCTTTCGCTATGGCAGGTAGAGGGCACAGTTTTTTAGTCTGCCTCAGATAATAATACATCTTGGGTTGGCACTCATATTTTTCACTGTTCTCAGCCTTACATCTACCTTAGTGTGGACACATAGGCTCTTGTGAACTGGACTGTCCTCCATTTGAAAAGTTGCATTGGATAACTACTTCATTTTGAATGTACCCTCTGAAGGGTTGACTAGTTCCAGACAACTTTAAAGATAAAGAATCATGAGGAGAGAATTAAGGGACCCATTGGTGGTTAAAACCCAGGTGGCCTTCTCAGTAAGGCACACAACTTGACGTAGGTTATCTGGTCACTGTTTTTCACACAATATATATTGTGGTTTTGTTTAAATTACGCAAATCTGTTTTAATTTTGCAGCTGTCTATATAAAGTAAGAAATCATGCAAATCAGGGGCCTTGTCTGTCCTCTTCCTTAGTGACATATGTCCGCCTTTTAGATGAAGGGTAAGTGACTATACAACTCTACCTTTCAATCTACCTGTGTGATGCTGCTCACCTGAAATATTTTTTTACCACAGCTGAGTGTTTCTTTCTCACTCTCTCCCTATACATTTTCCCCTTTACCATACCCCATCTCTCAGAAATTCAGTTTCTTCTCTTCTAGCACCTGACTTGCTGCCTGGATATTTTCTTACATACAGACACAGAAAGGTTTTTTTTTAAAAGGGGGGGGGAGAGGTGTAGAAAGCAAACACCGAAAAAAAGAAAGTATGTTTCTGATGCTAATGCTAATTAAGTCCTGGAACTCTGGCCCTATGAGGCCTGGCTCCACTGCACCGCAGCTTACCATTTCAAATAGAGATGGGCACAGAACGAACAATTTTTTGTTTCCGTTACCATTTGTCGTTTCTGTTATGCAACGAAATGACAAACAAAAATTGTGATGAAAATGCAACAAAACGAACAGAACCACAAAAATTGTGGTTGTTACGTTTCGTTTCCGTTAATGGCGACGCACAATGAAATGAGCTGTTTTAAATGTTAAAAAACTCCCTGGACATCCGTAAAAATGCAGCAATAATTATTTATATTGTCTGATAATACCTACCAGGGGGGTTGGGGTCCTTAAAACGTTTGTTTTTGTTTTCTCCCATCGCGATGTATTTTTCTTTTCCCTTTAAAATGGATGTCACACCAGCCACAAAATGGAGGCAAGCCATGTGATGGGATCATGTTCAACCAATAGCATGCCCAGGTTGCAGACTGGGTGGGCAGGTCTGGCAGCCACAGAGGGCATAAAAAGGTCTGGCAGCCCCCATCCTCCTTGCAGTCTCTGGTGAGAGTTAGGGTGGGATTGCTGTCTCTGCGACTCTAGCTTCAGACCTGCAGCCTCCCTGTGTGCGTGCATGCTGCGTACCTCTCGGTCAGTACCCTCCCTTGCCCCGCAGTGCAGTCACTCTGCGGCTGCCTTGTACCCTGGGCAACGCCCGCCGCTGCCTTTGCAGCCTCCCTGCATACCTAGTCTATACTGTGTCTCTGCCAGCATCCATTTTTTTTAGTGTTTTCCCTCTGGTCCGGGGCGTTGGGGGATGCCTGCACATGGAAATGCTTTAAAAATCGCGCAAAAAGCAGGTAGAAACGACAAACGAAAAAACAAAAAACGGTAACGAATTTTTTCCAAAAATTCATGACAAAGGAAACAAACCGAAACAAACCTCTCAATGACAAATGAAAAACCAAAATGCCATTTTTTTGTTTCGTGCTCATCTCTAATTTCAGACCCCCTGTATGGAATTGCGTGTAGAATAAAGCACACAATAGTCCTGCTACATATCTTGTGCAGGACCCAATAAGATGACTCATCCAGGGAGCCTTTTTGCGAGGATATAACAATCACTAATAAGGTGTGAAAACCGTTCTTGAAAAATGTTGTGCATGATTTTTACAGATAGTGGTTATATTTGTAATAACTTTAACCTGTATTTGCTGTTGTGTTGGAATTATTTTGGAGCCGAATGAGCAGATTATAGTATTGAATTTAGGCTCTGTACCACAGCAGGTTCAGGCAGGAAACTTTCTGCTGCAGCCAGGCTGTCTCGGTCGTGTTCAGTGTCTCTGACTCAGTACCTGGGAAAGCAGTCTTGCCTGTCAATCGATGAAAGAAAGTGCTGACTGCGAAACAGCCAAGTCAGCAAACAACCACCTCGATCAGAGCAGCACAAAGAAGAGAAAGAAAGAAACCAAGAAATCCCCTTGACCAACAATGCATTCAAATGAAAACCAGTGAGCAAGAAAACAAGTGAATGAGATCCTGTGTGTGAAGAGGTTAGAGCAACCATTCCTAAATTGGGGTCTCTAGATGGTCTTGGGCTACAACTCCCAGAATTCCTGGCCAGCACAGCTAGTGGTAAAGACTTCTAGGAGTTTAGTCCAAGAACATCTGGGAACACCAGGTTGGAAATTACAAGATTAGAGCAATGGTCTAGGACTTGGAAAATGAAGGTTCAAATCCCTACTTGACCATGCAACTCACTGAGTAATTTTGGGTCAACCACACCCTTAGCTTGTTCTTCCTCACATGGTTGTTGTTAGAATAATGTGGGACTGAGAAAAGCCATGAACACAGCTTTGTGTTGACTGCAGGAAAAGTGGAATATAAATGTAGCAAATAAATGTCTATGAATGAATCCCTTGTGAGAGTTTATCATAAATGATATGTGTTTCCATAAGAACAGAAATGAAGAAACCACCGCCAGGCTGTGTGTGGCCCTTGGTGAACTTCCAGAAGTTAGGTGTATGCCATGGTCACCACCCCTGAATTCCCCTTGCAAACATCTCTTCTTTACTCTCCTATCACACCTGTACTCCTACCTAGCCCACCAAACATATATTGGTACCTGAATACCATTAATATGGCAATGCAGTGGCGCTTGGAAGACAGAAGCAAATAATGTGCATTCTGCTCTGAAAAATCATAGATAATGTCAGAATTTTTGCTACAGATGGATTTACATATGAATTCAGATCCTATTCCTTCTGATATCTTATTTTAGCAATTAGTTAAAAAATAGAATAATTTGACATATTTGACCTAATACTAACATTTATTACTATCATCTTTATTTTAAAGTGTTAAGAAAGATCATCTGAACTCCATCATAACTTTTTTTTTAAAATTTTAACCATGATCATATCCTGCATTCTGTGGATTTTTTTAAAAAGAAACAGCAGAACAAATAGAGTTGGATGGCTCTGATAGCTCTAATATAAATATGGTTGGTTCAGAAGAAGTAAAAAATTATATAGATTTGCCTCATTGTGCCCTAGTGATGTCTCACTTTTCTCCAGTGCCTATAGGATCAGCCCTCTCAGTTTTCCCTAAACTGGTGTACAGTTTACTCTGAATGAAAGTCTTGTCATTCCTGATCATGCTTAACAAAATGTATTTTATTCTTTTGTTTCATAAGTGTAATGTTGTGTATGATATCACAAATAGCAACTGAGAATTATGATGATTTGATTGATAATGTGGTGAAAGAGAATGGGCAAGGGTCAGAGTCCGCCTGTCATGTCCAAGCATGTACTGCTTGGACACATCTATGAAAATAGCCATCATGGAGTTCAGGGTAAATATTCTGGAATAATAGGAAGCACAGCAGCATTTGAGTTATCTTTCTGGAGGTGCCTCGCTATTATCATAAATTTCCTTTATTTAATAGAAAATTGTTTCTGCATAAAGCCCACGATATTTCGTAATACATCCAGCAATTTGTGCTTTCATTTAAAAATGCCACAATTACTGTAATTTTTGCTTGGCAGCATTTGCCCTTTCCATCAAGTACACAGACTAGATTTCCAACATAGACAAAATCTATTAATCTTCTCATTTTTCTGTTTGCTTTTTGAAAATATGTAAAACATTAAGTTTAATTGGTCAGGTCCAGTTTAAATCTACCTCTCTCTCTCTCTCTCTCTCTCTCTCTCTCTCTCTCTCTCTCTCTCTCTCTCTCTCTCTCTCTCTCTCTCTCTCTGTGTGTGTGTGTGTGTGTGTGTGTGTGTGTGTGTGTGTGTGTGTGTGTGTGTGTGTGTGTGTGTGAAATTCTGATCTAGAAGCTGGAAAATTTCCTTTTTTGAAATAAAACACCCAGAATTCCATAACAAGGATATTGCTGTTGTTGTCTGTGGTAGTTCAGCTTTTTTCAAAAACATGAAATGGAGACAAAATGGCAAAGCTGTGAAAGAAAACAGTTCTAATGGAAACACTGTAATATTGAAAGTCAGAGCCATGGCTGTTAAATGACCTGGAATTCCTTTCCACATCACCATGTCATCATCAGGTGAGAAAGATGATGCCTCTGCCCAGCTGGTACTGAAGTTTTATTTAACTGTCAGGAAGGATGGTCTGAGTATGTAGAATAGTGAATGGGAAACAATTTATTATTTAGTCTTAGGTTGATCCAATCTTGACCAAGCTTGGTAGATTGTAGAGGACAGTCAGGGAAGCTTCTCTATAATTTTAGTGTCTCTCGGTGCCATTGAGGGCATTTTATAGCCCAACAAATTGACAAATCAATAATCACTAACATTCATCAATTGTATTTGTAAGGGATATCAATTTGTTAGCAATTTTGAAGGAATTTTGCAATTCCTTTTTAAATTTGTGACCATCCTGAATTTCAAAAATAAATTCATTTGTGAGTTGTAGCTTTAGCCCATATGTTGCTTTGATAGCTGGAAATACATGCATGGAAGGACGTGTATTTAGAAGATGCTGCTTTAGAAGATGACAGCAAAACCAGAGAAGTTGGCCTGTATGTGATGGATTCATACAATAAAGGAAGCTCCAGACTTGAGTTTGGAAGAGCCAAGCAGATCTGTTTGTGACAAGGCATTATAAAGTTTACTCTCTCTCATGGGTGCCAGGCATGCAAAGTGACTTGATGGCACATAAAAACAAGAGAAATTAGAATTTGATGTGACAAGGGGCGTTTATACACGACCCCTAAGCTGCGCTGCAAATGGCTCCCAGCTCTGGAGCTTAGAAATATTTTCCCACCAGCTCCGGAGTTTGGAGACAATTAAGTGCGACCCTGCCCACTTTAGCGCGACCCAGCACACTTTTCTTGTACCTTCTCTTTGGAGGTGAAAAAAATTTGATGCGGATAAGAGTGCCGGGCTCTCCTGGCTTGTCTGTTGTTTGTTTGCCTCCCGCCCCTTTAAGAGCTCCTTGAGACGGAACCAGGAAGTAACCCTAAGTAACGGGGCTCGTGGCAAGTTTGACCGGCACCGGCAGGTTAGTAAAGGCTTCTTTTGTCCTTTTTTTCCCTCCCCCCCTCACGCCGACAGGAGCAGGAAGTGCTGAGGGGTGGGGACGCAGGAACAGAAACGAACCCCCAAGATCTCTGGTCCAAATTTAAGGGACCAGCGGATCTTAGGGGTCGTGTGAAAAGGCCCAAGGTTATTCCTGACATGGGACTCTGCTCAGGGCTGCTCATGACTGGACCATATATATGGGTGTCTCCCATTCAGAGTTTCTCCTGGAGTGGACAGTAAAATTTTGAGAACAACTGCACAGTTGGCAAGATAGAGAAAATTGAAAGAAAGAGCTAATATGGGACTTCAAGACCTTAACATATGAACAAAAATCATTTGAAAGGATGCCATCATCTGTCTGAACATAGATGCTTCTTGGATGCCCATCAGTTGCCCAAATTAGAGGGCTGGACACAAGGCAGCTATTGCCTTAGTGTGGTGGGGGCTTCCGTTGGAATTGATATCTGCCAGACTCCTGTGCTACAGGTCTTGCATGTAAATAATCCAGACATCTTCCTTGTTAGTACATCCTTGTTTAATAGCGAGGCCTTAACGGGGCAGTGAAAGTTGTTTTCTGCCAGTCTTCTCCCTGAATAGTTTAGCGCAGCAAACATGGGGTTATTCACATATATCTACTGCAGGAGGTGGCTTCACATTGGTTGCTAAAGGCGAGTTGAGGCCAACAGCTCTGATGTTTGCCACTCTCCCCACTGTTTTGTTTGGTTTTTTTTTAACATGTTTGAATCACATGGCACACCATGGACCACAGTGACCACAGTTCAGTATTTTTTTAATCTTTTAGATCACATTTCAGAGACATTGCAGGAGGTCGGGAAGCCATCCTCTGGGTTGTTTGTTTGAACTGGCTCCTTGATACAAAGGAAGACAGTCATAGCTTTCTTCCATTGGAATAAAATGGCAGTATGGGGGGGAAAATCCATGGCAAAGGAGCCAAACCTGAAGAATGCATCTGTCAATGCTGCTCTTGTTATTATTGCAGCATGTACACTTGGGTTGAATGTTTAAAATTAAGGTTCTGGTAAAATATTATACCTTTTGGGAAGTATGGCTACTTCAGTCACATTTCTTGCCCAGATCTGATTAACAGCACCACGGTTAAAAAAAATACCTGTGGTTCTTAACACTATTTCAGACATACTTGAAGAAAAAGGGATGCATTATGAACCGTTCCATTATACAGTTCCTGAATGGGAGACAGCCAAATATACAGCAAATCATCAATAGAAACTTCATTTTCAATTGTTTTATCAGGCCTTTTAGCTGTTTAGACCAACAGCATGACATTTCTATTCATTCTGGGTGCAACCAATTTCTTTTCCAACAGGGAAGAAAATATTCTTAAAGGTGAAATCTTCAGTAGCAGCAAATCTGACACCATTTTTATATAATCCACTAAAAGCTATACCAATCAGAGGCTGCAGGGAGGCCATTTTGTTAATTTAATCTGCCAGCTCCCCTTTCCTCACTCACAAAAGGGGGCATGAAGAATCAGCTTGTAATAAATGTTCTCAGTTCTGCCAGTGGGGTTTATAACATGTTGTTCACCTAAATGCAATATAAGTGGCATTTAAATGTCCAGCATCATGCGTCCTTTTCCTTTTATGACTCTAAGGCAGCAATAAAGGACAAATTACAATAGGAACCTAAGTTCCTTTTGTTTCCCTGAAATACTTTTTTAAAAATAACACGAATACAGGCAGTAATAATAATAATAATAATAATAATAATAATAATAATAATAATAATAATAATAATAATAATAATAATAATAATAATAATAATAATAATAATAATAATAATAATAATAATAATACAATTTTAGTAAACAAGGCTCGAAGATGAATTCTTCAGCAATTACACAAGCTAATTGTTAGATCTGAAATGCTTACTGAGACTTAAGACTGGGTCTTTCTGAAATTTTTAGGATGGCAAACAATAACTCCACCCCAGCTTCGAGAGTGGGCTCCTCACCTCTCAGAAAACAACTGCTGGATTTCCTACCTGCAGCTCACCTGTGGACTGGGGCATTGGCAAGGGCCAGTTGGATGATGCCCTTGAAACAAAAGGTGTGGCTATGGTGGGGCATGGACTTAAGGCAGAGGGAGAGGCAAGGGAAGAGGTCCATTGGGTGGGCACCATGGACTGGGAGGCATGTAAGGCTTACAAAGTGTTGTCATTGCCAGAAAAGATGAAGGCAGGATTGGAGACTGGATCCTGAGATCAGCCACTGGGTCAAGATGCTTGTGCTGCTGAAGGAAGGGCATCCAGGTCCACTGGGACCAAACCAGGCACTGAGAGGCTCAGAGGCTCAAGAGCCCACATTGAGCTTACTACCACCGGAAGGAGCAGCAAGGGCAAGCTGCCTTGCCAATAAGACTCCATAGTCAGCCTCCCTCCTGGTTGCAAGAGGTCCAGCCTCCCACTCCTCTCGACCATATACTAGGCGAGTCTAAGCAGAGTTCGGATGTGACCCTTGGGAGGATTATTGTACCTCCATGCCAGTGGCCACCAGCAGGGGCTACAGAACTGGGTCTGGAGAAGGAGCCTTTGCCACCCACCTCCGGCAACACCTAAACACATGCATCCAACATCCTTGTTGAGGCACCCCATGCCTACCCCACCTGTGAAGGGTCCTGGATTTTGTAGAGGATGTGGGGCTGTGCTCCTCCCAGGAAGAGACTATGCAGGGGCACTGCCCCAAAGACTGAGAGAATGAAATGAACTCCCTAGTGCCCTCAGTCATGGGTTTCATTTTAGTTGCCCTGACTGAAGTAGACAATCCTAAATTGAAGAATTGCACAGGCATTGGTCCAAGCACAGTGTACCTCACCCCAAACCTTTGATGACTCATCCAAAAAGTTTGGAATGAAGTACCATCCCATCCATGCAAGACATTTTTAAAAATATTTCTCTATTTTGTTTACATGTTTTTTTAAACTGAGGAAAAGTGTGATTGCAAATATGTTTAAAGAAGCAAATTATTTATAGCATCAATTTAACTTTTTTTAAAAAAAAAAAACACTCTAGAAAGTATTCTGCTAAAAAGGATTATGTTGGCAAATTGCAAAATCCACTTTTTAAACCATAATTGTAGCTGTGTTTCACTTTTACATACCTTTCTGAGTGTGCATCTAAAAATGTCTAAATGGTGTCTCCTGTTATGTTGAAGATCTTCTTTCAAAATAAATCCATCCCCTCAAGGATATCTATATCCCAATGAGCTGTACCGTAATGTAGACTATAATAGCCCTTCTGTACTAAGCAGAACAGGAATAGAAATAGATACTGCATGACTAAATGCTGATTGACACTTCCATCACAAGCTTGGCTCTTCTTTAGCTCAACTGCAATAAAAAGGCTTCATATCATACCATTCAACAGATAATAAAATAGTGTAAACAGATATAACTTTATGAAAGAATTTTTTTTCTATTTGATATAAATAATACACAGTGAACCCTGGCCAACTCCCTAAATATATTTGCAAATATCACATCTACCTCTACCTGTTTGCCAGAAAAATACCCTTCTCACGTGTCCTAAAGCACTGCTTATTTTACCAAAATGCACAGGTGACTGTGACTATTTAAAAAATACTTTAAAAATATATATATATTCATGGTTTTTAGAGGAAGAAAGTCTCCTCAGAAAGGAAGTCTGGAAGCACTGTCTGAAGTGTCTGGGAGCTTCACTTCCAAGACAGCTTAAAAGCCTGCGTGAAATGAAACCCAGCATTTCAAGCTGTCAGTTTGCCACCTTGGTACATTATTGTAAAAGTCTGAGGAATTCTCTCTGTCACAAGAAATGTTCTATGATAAAGCTGAGAGGCGAGGGGAAAGCAGAGGGCCTTTGCTCAGGAAAGTAATGGTTTATAATCACACCCATGATAAAGAAGTGCATCATGTCAGTGACTGACAGAGACAATTAAAGCCCCAGGTTAGGTAACAGCAGCCACCAAAACAACCAGCGCTCAAGCTGGGCAAGAAACCTATCAACATCTCTGTCAGAAAAGTGAACACTTAATATGTTGGTTCAAGCTCTTTCCAAACCCATTTACTTCTATTTTCACCCATATTAAAGTAGTCGTGAATATAGAACGAGCTGGTTGCTAGCCTCTCCCTTTTAAAGTTATTTATTTGTATTTTATTTATTACATTGTGCGGAAGCAAATATTGTGATGAGGAAGTCCACTCACACAGTGTTGCTTCCTCTTCCTTTGCTCCCTCTGGCTGCTTCCTGCATGCCTGTGTGGGATCCGGATGAAAGAACGTAGACTCAAGTCCAGTTGTCCGACCAGCTGAGCAATGATGATGTCGCCCCTTGCCATTTGGCACGTTTTATTACATATCATTTACATTCCACAGTATGCACAGAATCAGTGATTGGTCACAAGGGAAACATTACATAAGTTACATATGCTGGTTGGCTAGGGTTGCCTCATGACTGCCTTGCGGACAGAGCATGCCTTGCCCAGTTATTGATTGCCATAACCCATGTCCTTGCTGTTTGCAGAGGAAGGTGTGTTAATGAGACAGAGGAAGGTGAGTTAATGAGAAGGAGACAATAGATGAAGGGAAGACAAGAATAGGCAAAGGGAAATGAAAAGCAAACAGTAATTATCCCAGTAACCTGGAATAAATAAGTGGAGATGAGCAGGCAGTGCCAAGTCAGGAATAAACAGGCTGGTAAATTAAAGGCAAATAATAGGTGACCCAGGCTGCGTTAGATTCCAAGGTCTGGAGTCTGGAGCATGTGGATTTAGGCAGGAGGAATTCCATCAGGTGGGCTTTCCTACTCATGAAATGAAAATGCCTCCTAGGCTGAATCCCAACTATCAGACCCCCCACACATGCCCTACCAAAAGTCTACGACTCTCTGGAAAAGATTTTGAAGGCAGATAAGGATTGTAGACAGAAGGGAGGGTGAACACTTTATTTTCACAATGGAAGAAAGTAGTTCTGTCAATAAAATGATTCCAGTAGGCTCCTGTGCTATTTGTTGTATTATAGTCTCACCATATATACCAGTTTGGGTAATGTGAATTAGGCTGGTGAAATATGGAACATTATTTCCCATTCTCTTCTCCTTTTACATCATAAGCTTCACAGCAGGGAATTCCTTATCTTTTAGTTGTTTGCTGCTAATGGGGGAAACTCTGGATGTCTTCAAATCAAACTATATATAAAATATTCAAGGTGAAGTTGACCATTAATATACTCCCAGCAAGTTTCCATGGCCATGCAGAGATTTGAACTCAGGTCTCTTGAGTCCTAGTTCACTCCATTCATCACACTACACGGGCTTTCATGGCAGTGTGAACACACATACCAGATGTGGGTGCAGTTCAAGGATCAAAAGAATTCCTGGGCTGTCAGCTGGACAGTAATCCCCGGCTTTTCTCCATGTCACAGGATGGCAAATGTTTTTAGGTTTTAAAAATGTCTGTCTTGACATCACAAGTGACATTGTTGATGTCTGCCATCAAGTTCCTCCCAGGTTATGCAATCCAATGAATTAATGGTTTTCAGAAGGTTATACCTATGGATTCATCTATTAAGTAAATCCATCCAGTATTTGGCCTTCCTCTTTTTCTGCTGCCTACAGCTTTTTGCCACATTCTTTGTCTTTTCCAGAGAGTCTTCCCATCATATATCCAAAGTGCAATAGCCTCAATTTTGTCATTTTTGGTTCTAGAAAGAATTCAGATTTGATTTCAATTAGCACTCACTTATTCATCTTTCCAGTGGCCCATGGTATACTTTTATTAAAAACTACAAGTCCCGGTAAATATTTGTGAATTCCATCCATTTGAGACTGTATGGATTGATTTATGTAGGGATACACATATCAGGTTTGTTCGAAAACAGTTTTGAATGTTGGTGTTGTGGATGGACATCATCTAGATTAAATGTTATGGTGACTGGTGGTTGAACATGACTGGATTATTGTTGATGGCTGGCGTGGGGATATAATGAATGTATGTTGCGATATGACTGTCTAGAGATAGATCAGAAAGTTATACCAGAGAACATAAGGAAATTAGAAGCCTATTTGAGAGTAGTATTCTGTAGAAGAGTTTATGGAGAAAAGTCTATCTATATTAATTAGAGGGTGTGTCTAAAGAAAACTGAAAATCTGTAATATAATTATTTTGAAATTTACCTTCTGAAGAAATATATTTAGAGCCTACTGTTGTTTTAACCCTTATTGCTTACATCCAAGAACCTACCTTTCCTTTCATACCTATTACCTATAGTTCCTAAATAAAAATCTTGTTTGAGTGTTTGAAATAATTTCTCTTCATTGTTTGTTTTATATGGGACTAGGAACAGTAATCCAAGACTACTAACAAAAGAAAATACACCCTCTCATATTTATTTATTTATTTATTTATTTATTTATTTATTTATTTATTTATTTATTTATTTATTTATTTATTTATTTATATTTATTTATTATATTTCTACATCACACCAATTTTCCCAAAGGAACTCTGGGTGGTTTACATAGAAATCAAGACAAAACAAACGTTAAAATTAAAGTTTAAGAATTCATTATCAGTTGCCCACCTCTATCACAGCCGGGTTTCCATTGCCTTAGCTAAAAGCAGCTTTACCACTAGGAAGGCACGGTTTTATTTAGACTGACAAATACTTTCACAGATCACCTGAAGTATATGGTGTTGGCATAGCAAGGCCTACATCCAAACATATGGCAAAACCAATCTCAGTATGACTCAGCAGTTTGTATATTTCTTTAAGACCTTACTACTTAAGTAATGGTTTTGTCTCAAACAAACACACTCCTCAGCCACGCCCTGACCTGCCTGATGTTGATGTCATTCCAGAGGCACAGAGAGAGTTGCAGAGTTACTCCTGATTTATTGCTATGTAAGCTTGTATTTTATCCTTTTGTATTTTTAATAAGCAAGGCAGTATATATGTGTATAGCTCCTTATCTCTTTTTTTAATGAGCTTTAACACAACTGCTGTTGCCCTAATTTGTATTTTGTATATTTATCTGTACAGACATTCAATGAGTGTTTTATTATTTTCATAGGTTATCCCGTTTACCTTTTCCCCTTAGAATACATAGATAAAGTATAATTTTATATACCTTTTTGTGTCTACGCCTACGGCTCATTCTTTTAATCAGACTGCAGCACATATTACCAAATAATACACCAAGCTCCCAACGATTCATCAATATATTCCCAACATATGGGATATCAGCTTGGAGCATAAGAGACTCTGGAGCAACTCCATTATATTTAAGATGGCAGTGGTAGTGGTGGGGAATCTTGCAGTTCAACACCTTCCTAAGTAGCAGTAAGGAGTGGTGCTTAGGCATTTAAGTTTGAAAGGGTAGCTGAGTATCTCTGAAAGTCTCAGGCATGTGTGCAACCCAAATAATATGAACATTAGCAGAAAGGTCAGTGCATCCTCAGGTTGGACTGTCACAAATAGCATGGGCTGAGTGATACTCAGTTATAAAAAATATTCTGTAGGTAGTGTAATAGAATGTAAAGTTAAGCTATGAATATTTATAAAGGGTAAGTGTTTGGCCTATCATTTAGCTAGTGGGCAGGGTTAAGAGAACTATATAACCACTGTATGCTTTGCTGTCGGTTAGATAGGGAGGAACTGGATAGGGATCAGATAGGGAAATGGGGATTGTATAGGTTTAATATATAGCAATCTTAGTAATATGTTCCTGTATGCAACTTCATAAAATAATTAAGTTGTAATAACATGCTATAAATGTGTATTTGGAATATGTTTTTACAAGTACAACACAGAATTCTCTTATTCTTGTTTGCTCAATAAACTTTATTGGTATTTGAAACTTGAAAAGCCGGTCAGATTCCATCAATATTCTAAATAAGTTATATGGGTAAATGGTGGCAGTTAGAGATGGGCACGAAATGAACAATTTTTCGTTTCCGTTATTCGTTTGTCGTTCCATTATGTAACAAAATGACAAACAAAAATTGTGATGAAAATGAAACGAAATGAACAGAAACATGACAAATGTGTTCGTTACATTTCTTTTTAATTACTGGCGGTGTGCAATGAAATGAGCTGTTTTAAATGTTAAAAAACGCCCTGGACATCCATAAAAATGCAGCGATAATGCAAGAATTATTTGAAATTATTACCTACCAGGGGGTAGGGGTCCTTAAAACGTTTGTTTTTGTCTTCTCCCATCGCGATGTATTTTTCTTTTCCCTTTAAGGATGACAAAATGGATGTCGCCACTCCAGCCACAACATGGAGGTAAGCCATGTGATGGGATCATGTAAATTCTTGGATAACTGGCAGGCACAGAGGGCATAAAAAGCTCTGGCAGCCCCCGTCCTCCTTGCAGTCTCCAGTGGGAGTTAGGGTGGGATTGCTGTCTCTGTGACTCTAGCTTCAGTCCTGCAGCCTCCCTGTGTGCGTGTGTGCATACCTCTCGGTGAGTACCCTCCCCTGCCCTGCAGTGCAGTCACTCTGCGGCTGCCTTGCACCCTGGGCAACGCCCGCCGATGCCTTTGCAGCCTCCCTGCGAACCTAGTCTATACTGTGTCTCTGCCAGCACCAATTATTTTTAGTGTTTTCCCTCTGGTCTGGGGCGTTGGGGGACGCCCACACATGGAAATGCTTTAAAAAATCACGCAAAAGCGGTTAGAAACGAGAAACGAAAAACAAAAATGATTTTTTTCCAAAAAATTCACACGAAACGGAAATGAACCGAAACGGACATCTCAATGACAAACGACAAATGAAACGCCATTTTTTTATTCGTGCCCATCTCTAGTGGCAGTGGAGAAAACCAGGTCACGTCACAGGTAGTAGACACAGGGCAAGCTATACTCCAGAAAGCTAATTAATATATGTTTCTCTGCAACGGAATATATTTGATGTCATTGCTGAGGAAATGAACAGTAGAATGAGTTTAAGACACCTGAAAGACAGGTGCCTTAAGGCCACTTGATCTTAAAGATAATAGTTCCCACCACTATATCACAGGTGCATAAATAACTCTTTATTTTGGATTTAATACACCCTTAATTCTGATACATCCTTTTCCCTTGGGATTTCATTTGCACCTTGTCCTTATATCAGCAGAACTGAAAATTTAAAAACATATACTAAGCCAATCCTAGCCCTATTGTTAACTTTATTGTTAACTTGTTAGTTCTAGTCCATGCATATTGCAAGCATTTATTTTCTCATAGATTTGTATTTTCCAAAAGGTAACATTTGCAACAACCAAAAAGTAAACAGAGATTTCATATTTTGTTGTGAATCAGAAGGTGGAGAGGTATTATTTGAAAAATGTTATGTCAACTGCAAATATGATTGTGGCCTTCAATCAGTATGGGTGTAGGAGGAACCACTGAATTAATTCAGGTATTTTCAGAACTAATCTGTGGACAGCATTAGGAAATTCTAATTAAAATCAAAACAATGTTACTTCTGCTGCTTTCTGTTGTCATCGTTTCCATTCAACTGAAAATAAGTGTGTGTGTGTGTGTGTGTGTGTGCGTGCGCGCGCGCGCACGCACGCACGCACACACGCACGCACACACACACACACACACACACACACACACACACACACACACACACACCATTAATGTATGGATTTCTATTTCCTTTACAAAATGGCCGAGTCAGGTCTCCTCTAGGTGTCATGATCTGCTAGCACAAACACAAACACTGTACCAACATTGCATGTGATGGAACAAAGAAAGGAATGTGCCAACAGAAGTAATATTTAATATTTATATCTAGTACTACATCTATATCTACATTGCTATCAACATTAGTGTAGCTATTGGTAAAGATACACCATATGCAGGAAAAGGATTCTGGATGATTTTTGTTTCCCCTGTTTCTTTGATTCTGCTGTTTAAGGACTCTTGTAGCATTTGAAAATGGTATCAATTCCCTGCAGCAGATGGAGTCTCTAATAAAAACAGAAACTGAGGACAAGAAAGGGGGAGAATGTGCTGGATGAATGCAAGCATCTTGAATGGCATCAGAAAAAGGCTTCAAGTTTCAAACTGCATTGGTCAGTACTATCATGCTGGGTCCGGTAACAAATACTATGTGAACATATAAAGACAAGCCAATAATTTGTGAAGGCTTTCATGGTCAGGATCTTATAGAGTTCACCTCTTGTTCTCATTTTGGGGCCTGAATATCTCAGAGGAAATAGCTTTGTTTACTATCTAGACCTGAGGCTGTTTCCTTCCTTCTCATGGCCACACAGAGAAAAGCTGATCACTGTGGTGGTTTGAGGTGCTGCTACTGCTGCTGCTACCAGAGGAGAGAGTACCAAAGAAGTTCTCTTTTATTGGCACCTGAAATTTGTAACTGGCCCCACCTTCCACTAAAACATTCACAACAACAGCAACAGTAATAATTATGGTTATTTTTTGTAGCCCATCATGCTCCTGTTTGATGTTTTGATATATATTGTTTAAGTTATTATGTTTTTACTTATCTGATTGCTTATCTATTATATTATGTTGTATTGTTTGTGGGTCTGATTTCTGTTCAGTTTTGTAAACTGCCCAGAGTATAAAAATTTAATAAATAAAAAAAGAATAAAATATGGCCTTGATTCAATTCTAACTTACGGTGAGCCTTTTTAGGGTTTTGCATGTTGAAAATGCTCAGAAGTAATTCACCATTCATTTCTTCTGGGGGCACCCTGGTGCTCTGCAGTTTGCCCAGAGCCACACAGGCTGGAGACTCTTTACAGGAAGCACAGTAGGGAATCAAACTTATAACCGTGTTGCTTTAATGTAATGCTGTCTATTAATGCTGTAAGATGTCCCTCAATTCCTTGTTCTCAAATACTCGAACATGTCTTAGGCCGTGGTCACACCTGGGTTTCGATCCTGATCTTCTGAAGGTCCGGCTTTTCTTCTTCATCCCATCACGTGATTTAATATTGTGGGACAAGAGTTCTCACGTCAAAAGCTTTTTTTAAGCGCAGTTCAGCCCCCTTGGCCAGCAGGTGGTGCTAGCATTTGAAAAAAAATGGACCACTTGGCTGGGGGAAATTAAAACTTGTAGGACTGGATAGAGCTTCTTGTTTCTCCGAAGGTGAAAAGCAATTAAAAAAACATAGCCCATAGGCCCCAGGAACAGCCAGTTGGTGCTATGAAAAAAGAAAGAAAAAGAAACCCAGATAATCTGCATGGTCCCACGTCGTCTGCCTCCTTAAAAGCTGGATTTTCAAAGCGGGGCAAAAATTTCCCTACCTCTTGGGTGAGTCACAGAAACCTCGCTTAAGGGAGCATTACCAGGTTTTCTTTTTTCTTTTTCTTTTTTTTCAAAAAGCCCGGTGGCCATGGGGACGGCATTTTTAGACACAGTTTATCTGGTAATTTAAACTGCTTTTAAAGGGACGTGTGACCAGGGCCAATTGCACTGGACTGTATATTATCCCTCATTACTGTAAGCTGCCTTGGGTCCTTTTCCAAGGAGAAAATACTCTAAAATAAATAAATAAATAAATAAATAAATAAATAAATAAATAAATAAATAAATAAATAAACCTCTGAATCTACAGCCAGACTCCCGGAATTGCTGAACTATCCAGCCTACTCAAATAATCATCTGTTATCAAGTCCACTCTCATCTATTGTGGCTCTTTTTGAGATTTTCCAGATAGAGAACACTCTGAAGTGGCTTATCACAACCTATCACTGAGCTACTCAGCCAGCTGCTAAAACATTTAGGATACAGTTTTTCTTCCCCATAATCCTCTCCTCCTGCTGTTGTTCTTCACTAGCAAAACCAAAATATATTTTCTAGAGATGGCAACAAAACAGCAAAATGGTGGCTTGTTTTGGTTTGTGGTTGGCGGGCTGGGTTTATCTGCTTATGTCCCCATTTACCAACAGGCCAATGAAGTAAAACAAAATTACCTATTGGGGGGGGGTGACAGGTTCTCCTCAACCTGTCTGCAACAGGCTCTCAGAGGTGGGGATTGGTGGCCTATCCTTGTCCTGATTCCACTCCTTCCTCCGTGCCCCTGCCCAGAGAGTACAGTTGGGTACAGTTCTGTCAGTTCCTTGGTTCCTCTCATGTGGGGTTCCTCAGGGGTTGGTACTCTCCCCCATGCTGTTTAATATATATATGAGGCTACTGTCTGAGGTCATTTGGAGTTTTGGGGTCTGCTGTCATCAGTACACTGATGACGCACAACTCTATCTCTCCTTTTCCACCTCTACAACACAGGCTGTGTGGACCCTTGATCACTGCCTGGATGCAGTTTTGGAATGGACCAGGGCCAACAGGCTCAAACTCAACTCTGAGAAGACCCAGGTACTGTTCCTTTGGGGGGGGGTGTGAATGGCTATTGTGGCCCTCTTCCCAGTCTGGATAGGCTCTCCCTCCAACTGGCTGATAGAGTGAAGAGTCTGAGCATGACCCTGGATCCGGCTTTGTCCCTGGAGTCCCAGGTGGTGGCTGTCTCCAGGGCTGCCTTTTTCCAACTTAGGCTTTTTGCCCACATTCGCCCACACCTTGACAGTGACCTCCTAAGGACGGTTATACAAACACTGGTTGTCTCGAGGATAGATTACTGTAATGCGCTCTACATGGGGCTTCCCTTGATCCTTATTCATCAATTGCAGCAGGTGCTGAATGCAGTGGCCAGACTGGTAGTCAGTGCAGGAAGACATAACTGCATCACCCCCATTTTGTCTCGCTTGCACTGGCTACTAGTTGCCTCCTGAATATGGCTCACGGCATTGGTTTTGATTTACAAAACCCTTCATGGCTTGGATCCAGAATATCCGACGAAGCGTATTTTCTGTTGGGATATATTAATGGATTGGTGGGAGATTGGTGTATTATTTGATATTATGTGCTGCGGTCTGATTAAGGAGGAGTCGTAGACACAAACGTATATGAAAATATACTTTATCTCTATGTTCTAAAAGGGAAAAGGTAAACGGGATGGTCTATGAAAATAATAAAACACTCATTGAATATCTGTACAGATAAATATACAAAATAGAAAATAGGGCAACAGCAGTTGTGTTAGAGCTCATAAAAGGAGATATAAGGAGCTATACACACATATACTGCCTTGCTTATTAAAATACAAAAGAGTAAGATACAAGCTTACATAACAATAAAATAGTAGTAATTCTCCAACTCTCTCTATCCCTCTGGAGACAAACGTCAGGCAGGTCAGGGCGTGGCTGAGGAGAGAGTGTTTGAGGCTAGCACCATTACTTAAATAGTGAGATCTTAAAGAGATATACAAACTGCTGACTCATACTGAGGTTAGTTTGCCATATGTTTGGATGTAGGCCTTGCTATGCCAACATTTTCCCAAGATCAATTTCAGCCCAGCCCACTAGAACATCTTAGGTCTTAATGTTAAGAGTTGTTTTATATATATATTATATATATATAAAACAAATATTAGATAATATTAGATCTTATATATATATATATATATAATCTAATATTTGTCGCTTTATATATTTGTCGCTTTATATATATATATCCGATATATCCGACGAAGTGTATTGTCCCAAGATCAATTTCAGCCCGGCCCACTAGAACATCTTAGGTCTTAATGTTAAGAGTTGTTATATCTATCTATCTATCTATCTATCTATCTATCTATCTATCTATCTATCTATCTATCTATCTATCTATCTATCTATCTATCTATTAGAGATGGGCACGACTTAGCGGTATTCCCGTTTCCGTTACTCGGTTCCGTTACTCTACGGAAACGGTAACGGGAATTACTCTGCCAGACTTCGAGCTCGAACCGACGAACGAACAATTTTGGTCTGATTTGTCGTGCTTGTTCCTTGCATCGCGCGATTGCGCGATGCCACGCGGCACAGAAAAAAAGTTTTTAAAAGTTAAAAAAACCCGGTTCCCGGCCAAAAAGCAGGCAGAAAAATGCCTGCCGTGCCTCAGGGCACCTACCAGAGGGGTTGTTTCTGGAGGTCCCCGGCATCCCCCCCATCCCCCATCCTGGGCTGCTCTGGTGGGACTCGCCGCAGGCTCGCAGCCAGCAAAAAACCCAGTTTCGCTGCCAGCCGCCACAATTAAAGCGCAAGCAAGCGGCACGGACGGCACAGGAAAAAACTTTTAAACTCTCCCCCCACCCATTCCCGGGCCAAAAAAGCAGGCGGAAAAATGCCTGCTTGACTAAGGGCGCAGGGCACCTACCGGAGGGGTGGTTTCTGGAGGGGGGGGTCCCGCCTCCCCCCCGTCCTGGGCAGCCGGACTCGCCATGCCATGCGGTGCGGGCGGGGGATCCAAAATGGGGTGGCGAACGCAATATTGTTTTTGAAATCGTGGTCCAAAAACACACAAGCACAACAGAAACACGCGAAAATTTATAAACTGCCAGATTTTTCACACTAGCAGTGGGTTTTTCCTTGCAACAAAATGTCTCTCCTCTCCTCCTCTGTCCTCCATTGATTTTATTTGATTTTATTTTATTTACACCTGTGCAATGATGGGCTGGCCGAGTGGCCAGCCATGTGGGAGTGGACGACCATGCAAATTTTTGGAGCCATCCCACCAATCGCATGGCCACTTGGCCATGGAGACTTCTGGGATGTGCCAAAAAGCCCCCTAAAACCTGCCCTAGCCCCCTAACCCTAACCCTAATCCTTGACTCCTTACCCATACGTCACAGACTGTCTTCTTAGTGGGTCAGAGAGGCACCCAGAGGTGCAACCCACTAGCCCACCGTAACCTTACCCGTCACTAGCCTAACCCTAGCCCTTGCACTAACCCTAACCCTAACCCTAAGCCAGATCTACTTGCATTGCACTACATGCAAGTACGATTCCCTTCTTTGTGAGACATGGCGGTGCGAGAGCCTTAGGCATCACCCTATGGCTCTGGGTTCACTCACTGGTCTCACTGTCTGCAACTGGTATGCATATCCATATGGATATGCATGCCATTTTGCAGCAGCAGGTGAGGAGGGGAGACCCCCATGTTGAGGGGTCTCTTGGAGCCTGCTTCCCCTTCCTAGTGGGTGAGGATAGGAGGCACCCACAGGTGCCTCCAGGAGCCCGCTTTCCCTTTATAGCGGGCCAGAGGAGGCACCCACCCCACAGAGGTGCCTCCAGGAGCCCGCTACCCCCCCAAAAAAAACCAGTACTAATGAAAACGAAAAAAATGAAAAAACAAACCGACTAATTTTTGCGAATTTTTGCGAAAAACGGAAACGACCCGAAACGGAACCGGCCCGACTAACGACAACTCGAAAAAAAAATTTTTCAAGTCGTGCCCATCTCTACTATCTATCTGTCTATCTATCTATCTATATATAAAGCGACAAATATCTATATATATATATCTATCTATCTATATATATAATATATATACATATATATATATATATTTTCGTAGATTTTCACGGGTATAGGTATGCATGTTAGGGTGGATTCGGGTTATAGAAATCTGGTTGTTTTGGCGATTTCGACGAGGTATCATATCTTCAGGCTGGTGTTCTGGCTTCTTTCTTCTTGAAGCAAAGCTTTGCTTCATAGAACACCAGCCTGAAGATGACGATGAGACCTCGTCGAAATCGCCAAAACAACCAGATTTCTACACGGGAAGAAACCTGAATCCACCCTAACATGCATATATATATATATATACATACACACACACACACACACATGGGGCAACTGCAATATTTATTTTGAAATCGTGGTCCAAAAACACACCAAAGCACCACAGAAACATGCAAAAATAGCTATTTTAAAACTGCCTGAATTTTTACAGTAGCAGCAGTGGGTTTTTCTTGCAACAAAACATCTCCATTGATTTTATTTTATTTTATTTTTATTTTTTATTTTTTTACACCTGCGCTATGATGGGCTGGCCAGAGGAGGCACCCACGCCAGAGAGGTGCCTCCAGGAGCCCGCTACCCCCCCCAAACCAGTACTAACGACAGACGAAAAAACGACAAACGAAACAACAAATTTTTGAGAAATTTTGCGACAAACGGAAACAAGCCAAAACGGGCCGGCTCCGACACACACAACTCGAAACGTCATTTTTCCTGGTCGTGCCCATCTCTAATATATAGATCGATCGATCGATAGATAGATAGATAGATCGATAGATAGATAGATAGATAGATAGATAGATAGATAGATAGATAGATAGATATAGATATATACCTGTAGATAGATAGATAGATAGATAGATAGATAGATAGATAGATAGATAGATAGATAAAGCAACAAATATTAGATGAATCAGCAGTTTCTGATGAAGATGACAATTCAGGTTTTTTATTTGTCCCCATGTCTAATGTCTATTTTAGAAATCTGACAATGAAATGAGATTTTTGCTTTCTTATTGTTGGTATATTTACTTATTATGTTATTGTTGCTTGCAATGTAATTATAGTATTTCTGTTTTCTTATTGATGCCTTATTTTCTTGTTATAAAATGTTATGATTTTACATCAAAGATGTCATAGTATTTATTTCTCTGTTGAGAGTATATTATATAATAAAAGCAGACACACAAAGCGATAAAATGATTAATTAACTTTTCCTGATGTTACTAAGAGGTCTTGCGTGCTGTGAACTGCTTGGATGATAGCCAACCTAGGAAACACACACAAGGCTTATACAAGTGATTATGGGCCGTTGTAGGTATACCATAGGAGTAGCACCTATGAGATTTATGAGAACAGCGCCTAGATGTTTGAAAGCTGTGCCCTGTTCTGATGTTGCTTCCTCCTGTCAGATACAAGGTAACCAACTTAATCAGCCCTCCACTCTATCCGTGGTGCTTGTAAACACCAGATCCCCCACAAATAAGATCCATCTCACCCAGGATCTGATCCTAGATGAAAAGGCGGACCTGCCCTGTATCACTGAGAACTGGGTGGGCGTGGAGGGCAGTCCAACCCTCTCCTTAATTTGTCCACCTGGGTAATCTATCCTGAATCAGGGTAGACTGGAGGGAAGGGGAGAGGTGGCCATTGTGTATAAAAATTCCTTGGAAGCTATCAGGCTCTTGGCATTGGCAAAACTGGTCTTGAGACCCTCCATGTGTCTGTTGGAGCCAGCGAAGAATTTGGGATTGTACTGGTGTACTGCACTCCCCGTGACCCAGCACTCTCCCTTCCAGAGCTAGCATTCTTTGTCTCCATGGTACTGCCGAGGTCCCGTAATCTTATAGTTCTGGGTGACCCCAACATTCATGCAGAGGCTCATGTCACTGGGCCAGCTCTTGAGTTCTTGGAGACCATGGACTCCTTGGACTTGTCCAAACTTGTCATTGGCCCCACACATGTGGTGGGTTATACTCTGGATTTAGTGTTCTCCAATGCACAGAGAGAGAGAGTGGCCCAATGGTGAACAACCTTATGTTGGTTCCAGTGTCATGGTCGGACCATCACCTGTTAAAATGCAGCCTCACAGTGGTACCCTCTCTATTATTTATTATTTATTTATTTATTTATTTATTTAAAAGCTTATATCCCGCCCATCTTCCCTGGCGGGAACTCTGGGTGGCTAACAATATCAAGAAAAAAACAACACATAAGATAAGTAAAAGAACCACCGGGCAAGAAGCAACGGAGACGAAAGTAGGGACGGGGAAGGGAAGAAAAAAAAAGGGGGGGGAGAAAGAAAAAAAAAAAAAAAAAAAAACCTAACTGATAAGGTCACCATAAGCCTCTTTGAAGAGGAAGGTCTTCAAGGCCCTCTTAAAGGCAGGCAGGGACTCGAGCAGGCGCAGCTCAGAGGGGAGATGATTCCAGAGTGAAGGCCCCACCACAGAGAAGGCGCGGTTTCACGTGAGCGTTTTCCGCACCTCTCTGGGTGTGGCCACTCTCAATGAGCACGCCTGCGACGATCTCGTGGGTCTGGAACCGGATGCTCTCTGGGAGATACGCTCCGCCAGGTACCCTGGTCCCAAGCCGTGGAGGGCTTTGAAAGTCAAAACCAGGACCTTGAACCTGATCCGGAAGACCACGGGGAGCCAATGCAGGCGGACCAGGACTGGGGTGATGTGCTCGTATCTACGAGCACCCACCACCAGCCTGGCCGCCGCATTTTGCACCCGCTGTAACCTCCGGACCAGGGTCAAGGGCAACCCCACGTAGAGGGCATTGCAATAGTCGATCCTAGAGATCACCAGGGCCTGCACGACTGTTCTCAGGGGAGACTCGTCAAGGTACTGGTGGATCTGGGCGATCCTGTGGAGATGAAAAAAAGTGGCCCTGGAAACGGACGTCACCTGGGCTTCCAGGGAGAGGGCCGAGTCCAGGACCACGCCCAGATTCCTGGCCCTGTCTGTAGGCTGGAGGGAAATACCCCCCAGACTAGGGAGGGGGCCATTGTACCGAGACGAGGACGCCCCGAAGAACAGAACCTCCGTCTTCTCTGGATTGAGTTTGAGCCGGTTATCTCTGGTCCATTCCAGAACGGCCTCCAGGCACAGATCGAGGGAACGAACCGCCTCCTCTGCAGATGAAGAAAAGGAGATATAGAGCTGCGTGTCATCAGCGTACTGATGACAGCGAACTCCATATCTCCTGATGACCTCCCCCAGCGGCCTCATATAAACACGGGGGAGATTTCCGACCCCTGGGGCACCCCACAAGGGAGAGTCCAAGGAGCCGACAAGACATCCCCCAGCTGTACCCGCTGAGTCCGGCCGCCAAGGAAGGAACGGAGCCAGGCCAAGGCCTGACCACCAATTCCCGCCTCAGCAAGCCGGACCAGAAGGTTACCGTGGTCGACGGTATCAAAGGCTGCTGAGAGATCAAGGAGGACCAGCAGGGAGGAGCTCCCCCTGTCGGCCTCCCTGAGGAGGTCATCCTGCAGAGCGACCAGGGCGGTCTCGGTCCCGCGAAGAGGCCTGAATCCAGACTGGAAGGGGTCCAGGATATGATTTACCTCCAGGTATGACTGAAGTCAGACCACGGCCACCCCCTCGACAACCTTGCCCAGGAAGGGAACAATGGCGATCGGACGAAAGTTGGAAAGGTTATCCGTCACCAGGCCAGGTTTCTTAAGAGTGGGTTTCACCACGGTCTCCTTCAAGCGGGAAGGGAAGCAACCCTCTCGAAAGGAGGCCGTGGCAATAGCAGAAACCCACTCAGGCATGTTCCCTTCGGCAGATTTAATAAGCCAAGCTGGGCAAGGGTCAAAGGGAGTGGCCGCCGGCCGGTAACGAGCCATAGCTCTGGAGGCCTCCACCGAAGAGACCGGCCCGAACTCATCCAGGAGGGGAGAACGGAGGGGTGAGGCACCGGAGATCCCAAAGGGTGGACTAGAGCAACTGGGGGGCAAGTCGGAACGGATGGCCTCAATTTTTGATCGAAAATGGGCTGCGAATTGCTCACTAGTGAAATCACTAGGAGGAGGCCGCAGCTGACTGGGATTGGAGAGGTCCCGAACCACCCGGAATAACTCCGCCTGGTGGTTCGAGGCCTCACCAATTCTCAGGGAGGCAAAAGATCTTCTAGCATCCCTGATCGTGCGAAGATAGTGGCCAGTCAGCTGTTTAAGGGCAGCCCTATTTACTTCCGTCCGGTTTTCCCTCCATATGACCTCCAGTCTCCTACGTTCTTGCTTCATCGACCGCAACTCCTCCGTGAACCACGGGAGGAGCGGCCTCGACATCGTAGGAGACACTTGGGGGCGATCCAGTCCACTGCCCTGGCGGAACCCACATACCACCTTTCTACCAGGGCATCGACCGGATCATCTGCCAGACCACCAGAGAGCTCCACGAAGGCCTCCAAGAACCTGGCGGGGTCCAGGAGCCTACGGGGGCGGGCCCAGATGTAGGATGGGCGCTGCCCGTGGGGTGGGGGGGCGATCGACAGGGGAAGTTTTAGCAGGTAGTGGTCCGACCATGACACGGGCAGGGGCAGGATGCCCCCAACCCCCAGACACAAATCTGGCAACATGGAGGAAAAGACCAGGCCTAGGTTGTAGCCAGCTCTATGGGTGGGGCATAGAACGTGCTGAGATAAGTTCATGGAAGTCATGGATTCCATGAATTCCAGAGCCGCACCAGAGAGTTCCTCCTCGGCATGCAAGTTGAGATCCCCAACCACCAGAAGGTAGGGGGATCTCAACAAGGCAGCCAAGACGAACTCAGTGATCTCTGGTAGGGATTGCGCTGGGTTGCGGGGAGCACGGTACACCAGCACAATGCCAAACTTATCTCGCTGACCCACTGATAGATGGAGACATTCCACCCCAGAACACACCATAGTTGCAGACCTACTAACACAAAGAGATTCCCTGTAGACGATGGCCACCCCCCCTACCCTTCCGATCTGCCTGCTCACTGAACCTGAAACCCGGGTGGGCACAAGAGGGAGAGGGAGGCCCCACCCTCCGCGCCCACCCAGGTCTTGGTAATACATGCCAGGTCAGCACGCTCATCCAAGATAGAATCGAGGATGAGCGGGGTCTTGTTATGGACCGACCTGGCGTTAATCAGCAGGCAGGACAGGTCGGAGGCGCTGGCGGGACAGCAACCAGGTAGATGGCGGTGGGTGAGGGGATCAGAACGGGGGACAGGCAGTAGATGCCGGACCCTAGTTCTTCTTACTCGACTGATCCCTCCGTCCAGAGCGTATCTCCCACGGCCAGACACCACGGAGATGCGAGTCCCTGCCGACATGGTGGCCTAAAGGGGACGGAAAGGGAAGGGAGAAGGAGGGGGGGGGAAAGCAAGTAACAATAAAAACCAATACAATTAACAACAGCAGATGTAGACTACAAAAGTGCGGAAATACAATAAAATAAAGGCAAAATGCAGAAAAGTAGTATAAAACAGAATAAGGGAAATAAAACCAGAAATTGGGCACAAACCAGGGCAGAGTGGAAGTGCAGGAGGGGGGAGGGGGAGGAAAGGGAGTACAGAGACGGGGTCAGCTGGTGGCACCGGCAAAGATGGGCAAAGACGTCTTAATCGGAGGGCTGCAGGGAGGGAGCAGAGAGCAGGGGAAACAGGCGCCTCCAGGCATCGGAGGATACGCATCCAGGTCCGAACAACAAGAGAGAAGCCAGTCCCCATGAGTCTCAAATGACAGTCCAAGGCCCGAAGGCCGAGGCCCACCCCAAATCCCCCCAAGTCGAGGCATCCAGCCGAGGCAGCTGAGAAAGTTCCTGAAGAGCCAAAGCAGATGGAACAACAAGGCCGCGCCGGCCAGCGACGATATCTCCGGGGCGGCAGCGGCGAAGGAGAGGCCGCATCGTTCTCCCAGTCTTGCCAGCCCGCAGGCAGATTCTACTCGGACAACGGCACGGGCAGCGGCGATAGTGGGGCCGCATCGACCTCGGGCCGCACCAGCCTGCGGCGGCTTCTCCAGAGCAGTGGCATTTCCACGGCGGCGGCGGCGGTGGTGGTGGGGCTGCGTCGTCCTCGAAGCCGCACCGGCCCGCGGCGGCCTCTTTGGCGGCGGTGGCGTTGGGGAGCCCAAACCCAATAAGATGGTCTGCTCAGGTAGGCTAATGGACCCCTTTTGGTTCCAGGATGCCATGAATGAACTGGTTTGCATGCCTGGCAATGCCTTGGTGGAGGGGTGGTACAGTCAACCCCCACAATTTCGCGGTTCAGGTACCGCGGTCCCACTATATCGCAGGATCGCAGTACCTGCACCGCTGGGAGGGGGGGCAGGGGCGATCGGATCGCTCCCCGCAGCCACCCCGGGCCCCTCCGAAAAGGCTTGGAGCTGGGCGGGGGGAGTGCCGGGGAGCGATAGAATCACACCTCACAGCCCCCCCGGCCCCTCCGAAAAGGCTTGGAGCCATGTGGGGGGTGGCGGGGAGCGATGCAATCTCCATTGAAATGTATTGTCAATGGATTTCAATGGAGAAATTTCCCCCATTGGAAAGCATTGAGCCAATGTTTTCCAATGGGGGAAATTTTCTCCTTTGAAATCCATTGGCAATGCATTTGAATGGAGATGGCCCCGGACAAGAAGTCTCGGGCGGCGCAGGCGGGTGGCAGCGGGAGGTCAGATCCCCCTGCCGCCGCTGGCGTGCGCCACCCCAAGACTTCTGCGATCGCCCCCACCCCCACCCCCAGCCCCCACCCCGCTTCCGCATATCATGGATTTTCATGGATCGCGGGTGGGGTGGGTTCCTAACCCCCACGATCAGTGGGGGGTTACTGTATGCTGCCACTGCCAGGACTATTGGCATGCTCATTCCTAAATGCTCCCTTCCTTGCTGGACCCTTGGTGCTCCTTGGTTTGACAAGGATATATAGACCTTGAAGCAAGATAGAAGGAGGCTAGACAGCATATGGAGGCGTGCCCTAATGGAATGTAATTTATCTGCCATTAAGATCATGTTGATTATTTATTCAGCCAAGATCCAAGTTTTGAGAAGAACTTATGTTGCCAACCGGATAGGCAAAGCACAAAATGAATAGGCTGAACTGCTTTGTATAGTCCGTGATCTATGCAGTGTTGGTTGCAGTGACAGGTCTCCCCCTTGTATTTCCTGTGACCAATTTGCATCATTTTAAAAATCTAAATTGGAGGCCATCTGTTGGGACCTGGATCTCCAATTAGAAACAGTAGATTGAGCAGAGACATCCAGCACATCACCTTGCCTGGTTATTTTATCTAACGTTCAACCTATGACATTGTCTGAAATGGGCAGGGTCCTTGATTGTTGTCAGGCCACCACCTCCTCCCTTGACCCTTGCCCAGCCTGGCTTATAAAAAGCTGCTAGGCCAGTGACGTCCAAATGGGCCACTGCAATGATTATTGGGTCTCTCCGAGAGGGCAGGATTCCCCCTGCCCACAAGGAGAATCTCATTAGGCCCATCCAGAAGAAAATGAACTTGGTGGCTGACCAGATCGACAGCTATAGACCTGTCACCAATGTTCCATTCATTAGCAAGGTTGTCGAGAGGGTGGTGGTGGACGAACTTCAGGGACTTCTGGATGAGAGTGATGCTCTCAATTCTTTCCAGTTGGGTTTCAGGCCACTACATGGTACAGAATAGACATTGGTCGCCGTACAAGACAATCTGTTGAGGGAAGCTGATAGGGGCAAATCATCCTTGTTGGTCCTCCTCGACCTCTCAGTGGCCTTTGATACCATTAACCATGGTATCCTCCTGGCGGTCTCTGAGCTGGGGGGGGGTTAGAGGCACCACTTTGCGGTGGTTCCGCTCCTTCTTGAAGGACTGCCCCCAGAGAGTGCAGCTGGGGGAGATGACTTCTACCTCTTGGACCCTCAATTGAGGGGTGCCTCAAGGGTCAATCATCTCCCCTATGCTCTTTAGTATCTATAGGAGACCACTGGGAGAGGTCATTAGGAGGTATGGAGTTTCGTGTCATCAGTATGATGACACCCAGCTCTATATATTCTTTTTCCATCTGCAGTGGATGACACTTCATCCCTGAATTGCTGTCTGGACACTGTTCTGGGGCGGTTGAGAGCAAATAGACTGAGGTTGAACCTGGGCATGATGGAAGTCCTTCGAGTTGGGGTGCCTGGTATTGGTGGGTTTGGAAACTCTCTCATATTTGAGGCTATGACTCTCCCTATGCAGGATGAGGTATGCAGTCCATCCAGCCTCCCCGTGGGCCAGTTGGTCAGAAGGAGTATTTTTTAAAAGCCTAATGGCCTCCCCAGGGGCCCGTTGTTCAGCGGAAGTAAAAAAAAATTGACCGGCCAGCCTGGCCCCAACAGGGTAAAAAAATTAAAGATGAAAAACAAAACAAAATGAAATACGAAATTATTTTTTTTTAAAAAAAATCATTTTGTAATAAACGTAATGAAACAGGGGAAAGAAACAAAAAAATGAAACAAAATTCCATTTTAGTGTTTCGTGCCCGTCTCTATACTATTGTGCTTTCTATGTGGGGCTGCCTTGGAAGTAAATGCAGAGTCTCCAGTTGGTGCAGAATATTGTAGCCAGATTAGTTTTGGGTATCAAAAGATTCCACTACATCACCCTGATGCTGGGTGCACTGCACTGCCTGCCAATCCATTATTGCATTGACTTTAAGGTTTTAATAATGACATACAAAGCCCTGAATGGTTTAGGACCTTCTATTTATCAGAATAGCTGCTATCCCAAAGTTCGACCCATGTCACTCATTCATCACAGGTGGGTCATCTGAGGATACCAACACCATGGGAGGCCCATCTGAGGGTACCAACAACAAGGAATTGGGCCTTCTTGGTGGCAGCCTGTACCTTTTGGAATAAACTTCCCTCAGATATCTGCCATGCCTCCACGTTGCTGACCTTCAAAAATCGTTTGAAGATGTGGTTGTTTAAATCTGTTTCCTCAGTTAGTAACTGTTTTTGCTGTTCCACTGATTTTGTGATCTGCCCTTAGTCCATCTTATTCACTTTTGATTTTATGAATGGTATTAACTTAATGTTTTTATTTGCATTACTTTTAGTTCTGTATTATGTTTTTGTATTATTTTATATTGCAACAGATTGATCTATGTTGTGAAATGTTCAGAGTGGCCTTTGGTTAGATGGGTGGTATATATATTGAATGAGTGAATGAATGAATGAATGGATGAATATGGTACAAATCTACATTTTTAGGGAAAATATGAAGGTGAATGAAATAGTCAAAATAACTTGGATCTGACTACATTAGAACTCTGTTCCTTCCCTTAATTCAGTTGAACTCACCAACCTCAGTTCACTTCCTTTTCTCACATCTTGGATCAATAACCAAATATCCATTCCTTTCCACAAGGTCATGAGTGTATCAGAATTCCAAGAATATCCCAAGAACATTTAAATGTACACAACTGCAGGTAAACTTGCCAAAGCAACTTGGCAGACATGTTCTTATTCTTCATTGTCCAACAAAAAACACCAATTTGCTCAGGATAGTAGGCATCACTGCAATACAAACAAAGAATACAAGTAATGACAACATTTGAATGGAAAAAAATCAATTGGTTAATACATTCTTACATTTTAATGCAACGGCTTAAAAATAATGGTCCATTGTATTGGAGAAGTACTTTAAAATGCCAGAATGACTATTAGGAAAAAATTACTTGAAATTTTAAAGACACTTATGAAAAACTACACTACTAATACTGAATAAATAATATGTGTTTCAGAGCCTCTTATAAAAACCTTTTCACATATTTAGATTGGCATGGTCCCAGGGCAAAACCAGCCCAGCACAATTTTTCCTCTATCACAGTCTGCTATGAGGTCAATCAAGGAAACTATATATAACCATTATGGTTTCCCAACTAAACAATCAAGGTTCTGAAGTCCACAACCACACCTTTAGTTGGTCCATAGATGTTACACACTGGGGAACAAATAATAAGCAGTGCAACAATAGCCCAGTCCTATAATTTTACAATGTAGCTTATGTAATATTGCAAGTCTTCGTACATATTTATTGACTATGATTTCTGATTAATTCTCATTAAGAAATAAACTGAAAGATGTTTTGATTTTTAAAGCACACACGAGAGATTATGAACATTAACAGTTTCCAATTCTCCTTTTTAAAAAGAGGGGGTACAAGTAATGGATATTTCCATCTGTCACATAATTGTGGTGGGACAAATTTACAAATACTTTGTAAAGTGAAAGAACCCTAAGAAGGGATAGTAGTGACCCGGTAGTTGTCAGTTAAGAGCTAGCACTTGAATAGTAGACTTGGAAAGTCACACAACCATAGTATTAATAAATATTTTATTTAATACAATAACCATTCCATCTGTAAGTCTAAAAGTTACCATTTGTGCCCCCATAGTTGCTCAACAATATTTCAGCCATTGTTGTATATATCATCTTTTAATGTTTCTAGAGGTATTTATTTATTTATTTATTTATTTATTTATTTATTTATTTATTTATTTATTTATTTATTTACACCACCCATCTTGCATGGGGCCCCTCTGGGGGAATAACAACAAAATAAACAAAATGTAATACAGTGACACAAAAAGACATTATAAACTAATATTAATGTAATCTTCAACATTACAAAGCTCTGGTATAAATAAATAAATAAATAAATAAATAAATAAATAAATAAATAAATAAATAAATAAAAAGCTCAGTGCTGACCAGGGATGGGACTCACAACTTGCAGTTGAGTAGGACTTAAATTGCTCCTGGCTCAATTTGGACTATGTTTCTTTCCATAATGTCTTATTTCCCAAGAACTGATAAAACCATAAACATATAAATGTGCCACTTACAGATGACAGAAAGCTTTTAAAGTTATTTTAAAAACCAAAAAAAAAAAAAAAAAGACATTGCTGTGAAGGAAAAAGGTATCGACTTTACACAAAGATGAAAAACACAAGCACTGGCACTCCAACTTGGTTACAGCACTCTATTGACCAAATTAACTGTGCCAGTTCATATGCCACTTCAAAACTATGCACAGCTGCCCTCTGTTTTGAAGACATTTCACTAAGTCACTGAGGTGGATTAGTTTTTCATTAATAGCACACATTTTAAAAACCCTTTGTCATGTATTCACAGTGGTAACAGGAGACGAAAAGAGTAGATTTCATTTCCAAAGCACTTTGAAAGAATGGAACAGTGATTCTAATCTAACAATAATTTATTCAGTTTTCTTTCCCACCTTATTCCAAGGGGATAGCATCAGATCATAGGTGAAATAGTAATAGTTTATTCAGAAGAGGGAGAGCAGGTTTCAAGACTGTATGTACCCACTATCAAGTGCAGAAAATAACATGGAAAGCTGCTAGAGAGCCATCCACCTGTATTACTTCTTATGTATTTAGAGAAAATGCACAATTCCCATTTACTTTCCTCTGCACATCAATCCAAGGAAGGGAGTGGCTCTCTCAAAGAAGGGTTTGGTTAAGAAAGTGAGGCTCCCTTCATGGCTTAGAAATAGAGTTGAAGTCTTGGTTTCTTACATAGAAACCAAAACAAAGCAAAGCATCCTGCTTATATAATGCTTGAAGCACTCTCTTGCTGGTTTACAATGTAATTGTGCAGGTTACACATTCCCCATCCATCCCAGAAATCTGTGTACTTAGTGTCTAGACCTCGGAAGGATAGGAGGCTGAGTGAACCTTCAACCAGTTACCTTGGACACAGTTTTAGCTGCAGTACAGCAGTTTAACCACTGTGACACAATACGCAAGTGGCTAATTATTATTTATTTTATATTGATTTATTTAAAATATCTTACACCACCTTTCCTCTGAAAGGAGCCATGTTAACATTGTCACAACGCTTCAAACTCACTGTTATCCATTGTTCCATTTTACAATTTTTTTTTTAAAAAAAGTTTGCCGTTTAGTCTGTCACACTGGAACATCACTAGCCTACAGTATCTAAGACAGGGGTGCCCAAACTTTTTGTAAGGAGGGCCAGATTTGGTGGCTGAGAATGCGTCAGGGGCCGGTTGCTCCCCAACCCTGCCACCCCACTGCAAGCCCCACCCACTTTCTTTAAAAAAAAAATGGGGTGAAGGCGGGGGAGGGAGGGGTGGGCCAGCCAGCCGCGGGCCACTCAGAATGGCCTGACGGGCCGGATTTGCCCCCCCCCCCCCAGGGCCAGACTTTGGGCAGGCCTGATCTAAGACATGATGTGGTGAAAATTTGGGCTCAATTCTCAGTGAATCCAAATGAATTATGTAATGAATTCTAGTGGCCAAAAAAGTCAGGGGACAAACAATGAAAAAAACTAGTCTGTGGATTCCAGAAGAGGAAAAAAGTTAGACTCAGTGGGCCAAGTTGTCTTATGTCAAGTTACAGTGCCATGATCCAGGTGCACATTTTTTACAAGTAAAGACTACAGCTCCATCACTAGGCTTCCGCAGATGAAAAAGGAATACTAGAGAGCCTTGGAAACTGAAAAAGGTACAGAAAGGTTTTAATTAGTTCAATCAATCAATCAATCAATCAATCAATCAATCAATCAATCAATCAATCAATCAATCAATCAATTTGTATACCACCCATCTAGTGACATGCCACTACTCTGGGTGGTTTGCACAGTAAAAACACATACAAACACCAACCAATCAACCCCCCCATCAAATATATAATCAAGACAACAACCAACCAACCCTCAACCCCACCCCCAGTGGCAACTGCAACCATAATATTAAAGCATAATGTAATCATAATAGGCGGTCATGAGGGGAGGCTAGCCTACAAAGAATCGCTAAATATGTTTTCATTCATTTCTGGAATGCTAGGAGACAAGTGGCCTGGTGCATTATTTCCCCAGCAGGGTGTTTCATAAAATAGCAGCCATCACCAAGAAGGTCCAATTCCTACTTATAGATGTCCTGGTCTCCCTCAGAGTATCAGAGCTTGGGAGGGATGGATGGCATCATGGGTGGACAATCTCAGGGAGAGGTGTGCTGACAATATTAAATATTACAGTTGCTGGATGATGGCATCTGGTCTGCAACACATGACTTTGGACAAACTGGATTTGGGGCCATGTGTCTATGCAGATCATGAAAAGAAGCAATCTCATCTTTTGTTTATAAAGGCCAATATACAGCACCACCTCAATTATATGAAGAGATACTAAATAATGCTTTAGGCATGTATAAAACCATTCATTTCTATTTAAAAGCACCTCAATTTAACACTTGGAAAGTACTATTAAAATATTAAAATGTTTTGTTGAGTCCACAGTAGGCTATTCCAACTGTACGCTGCTGGATTCCCCAAGGTCCAAAAAAAAAAAAAATCCAACACAGAGAGGTCCAGAGAAAATTATCGTTTATTAGGCCTAATAAAGGACAGTAAGGCCAACTAACCCACAGCAAGGCAGTGCAGGATGGTCGGCCTAGAAGAAAGAGTGCACCCAGGTTTTATACCTCCCTCTCCCCTCCCATGAGGTGCATGCAACCCCTGGGCTGGGCAAGAGGTGGTCCTCAGGGGACATCCAATGGGGAAAGTCCAGAGGGCTTCCTGGGGGAGGTCTTGAGGCTAGAGATGGGCACGACTTGAAAAAAAATTTTTTCGAGTTGTCGTTAGTCGTGCCAGTCCCATTTCGGGTCGTTTCCGGTTTTCGCGAAAATTCGCAAAAATTAGTCAGTTTGTTTTTTCGTTTTTTCGTTGTCGTTAGTACTGGTTTTTTTTGGGGGGGTAGCGGGCTCCTGGAGGCACCTCTGTGGGGTGGGTGCCTCCTCTGGCCCGCTATAAAGGGAAAGTCCCTGGAGGCACCCGTGGGTGCCTCCTGCCACTAGGAAGGGGAAGCAGGCTCCAAGAGACCCCTCTACATGGGGGTCTCCCTTCCTCACCTGCTGCTGCTGCAAAATGCTATGCAATAGCCATATGGATATTGCATAACATAATGTGCAGAGTGAGACCAGTGTGAGAGTGATAGGGTCATACCTTCCCTTCACAAGGCTCCCGCACCACCATGTCTCACACAGAAGGGAATTGTACTTGCTGCGTGTAGTGCAATGCAAGCAAGTAGATCTGGCTTTAAGGTGCCTTAGTGCAAGAGCTAGGGTTAGGCTAGTGACGGGTAAGGTTACGGTGGGCTAGTGGGTTGCACCTCTGGGTGCCTCTCTGACCCACTAAGAAGACAGTCTGTGACATATGGGTACGGAGTCAAGGGTTAGGGTTAGGGCTAGGCAGGTTTTAGGGGGCTTTTGGCACATCCCAGAAGTCTCCATGGCCAAGTGGCCATGCGACTGGTGGGATGGCTCCAGAAATTTGCATGGTTGTCCACTCCCACATGGCTGGCCACTTGGCCAGCCCATCATTGCGCACTGCGCAGGTGTAAATAAAATAAAATAAAATAAAATCAATGGAGGACAGAGGAGGAGAGGAGAGACATTTTGTTGCAAGAAAAAACCCACTGCTACTGTGAAAAATCTGGCAGTTTATAAATATTTTCGCGTGTTTCTGTTGTGCTTGTGTGTTTTTGGACCACGATTTCAAAAACAATATTGCGTTCGCCGCCCCATTTTGGATCCCCTGCCCGCACCGCATGGCATGGCGATGGCGACTCGCGAGTCCGGCTGCCCAGGACAGGGGGGAGGCGGGACCCCCCTCCAGAAACCACCCCTCCGGTAGGTGCCCTGCACCCTTAGTCAAGCAGGCATTTTTTCCGCCTGCTTTTTTGGCCCGGGAATGGATGGGGGGAGAGTTTAAAAGTTTTTTCCTGTGCCGTCCGTGCCGCTTGCTTGCGCTTTAATTGCGGCGGCCGGCGGCCGGCGAGACTGGGCTTTTTGCTGGCTGCGAGCCTGCGGCGAGTCCCACCAGAGCAGCCGAGGACGGGGGATGAGGGGGGAGGCCGGGGACCTCCAGAAACAACCCCTCTGGTAGGTGCCCTGAGGCACGGCAGGCATTTTCCCGCCTGCTTTTCGGCCGGGAACCGGGTTTTTTTAACTTTTTTTCTGTGCCGCGTGTGGCATCGCGCGATCTCGCGATGCAAGTAACGAGCACGACAAATCAGACCAAAATTGTTCGTTCGTCGGTTCGAGCTCGAAGTCTGGGGGAGTAATTCCCGTTACCGTTTCCGTAGAGTAACGGAACCGAGTAACGGAAACGGAAACGGGAATACCGCTAAGTCGTGCCCATCTCTACTTGAGGCATTCCCAACTCCTGAAACAGGATTCCAGATTAACCTGTTTGCCAGGTGTGGCCAGGCCTTCTATGTTGTTTGATGGGCCATTCGAAGTGTGAGAATAGGGGAAGGGGAGAAAGCATTGTTCAAGAATCCGTGCCATTATCAACTCAATAGGTGGCTTGGAGAGTCAACAAAGGAATCTTGAGCTGTGAGACGGAACTTCCTGGTGAATGTGGAGGTGAGACAATGGAAGCCTTCTGGCTGGAGATAATCTGTGTACGATGGTTGGAGTTCTTTCTGGAAGGCGGAATCATCCTCAGGAGTCACCATGTTCTCCTTCTCCTTATGCCATGATCCTGTGCCCAAGATGGTGGCCCAAGGGGGAGGTAGGACAGTGTAGGAACATGTTCTCAAGCAGACCCAGGGAGAGCGGGTTGGGGAGAGAGAAAGAGAGAGAGAGAGAGAGAGCAGGGGGGAAGGGGGGTTAGGCCCGGGGCCTGCCTTGGCATGAAAACCATAACTATGCCCTAGACGTGGAGGGTGTCTCTGAGTGTAAGGATGGCTGTCCATGAGTGCCATCCCATGAGTTTATGAACACAGAAGATGCAGACTGTGACCCAAGGGGAGTTATACCTAGGGCATGTGACTGGCTGTTTTAAATATCCGGAAAATGAATATTTGTCTGGCCAGATAAGGGTTGACCCAGTCCGAATTGTCAGAGACCTGGTCATGCTGCAGTGAGAGCGAAAAGTGAACTTACAGAGGCTTTTTTTCTCGACAGCGGAGCCTCGTGGCTGCGAAGCAAGCCACAAGGGTTTTTTTTCCTAATATCTCCACAATGGAATGGTCTTTTTGGATCGGGTTTCTTGCGTTCTGCTTATGATAGTGTAGGGCGATCATTGGTAGCCTTGGGGAGCCCCGGAACCTGTCCAATTTTATAATTCTATGTTTTTCATTTCCATTGTGACTCATCAGTTTGCTTTCCCAATGCTATTGTTTGGATGCATCAACCAATTGCCCTCCTGCTAATCCAAAAGTGCTGTATCTTATGTTAACATATGAGATGTGATTCATTATTTCCAGGCTCAGCAATATGGCTTTATATTTCACTACAATTAGACAAGAAACAGTTTTGCAAACATGTTAGGTGGGTGTGATGGTGATGGTGGGATAAAGCATGCATTTCCTTTCCAAAAATGTTTATAATTCCTATAAATTTTAATGTGTCACTCTGTGTCATTACCTGGGAAGCAGATTTCACATTTTGAATGCTGACAATTTTTGGTTCTGTGGTTTCAAACACACCTGAATAGTCTCTCTGCTTTAAACTCTGTCCCACAACCAGCATTTGAATTCTGTTTTGCCTCTTACCAACTTCACCATGTAAGACACTATTTCCAAAGGAAATGGAAATTCTCCATGGCCGTGAATGCAAGGACAACACTTGGGTAAAAAAAACTTTGGGAATTTAAGAAGCACTTAGTTGCTGCATTAGACCATTTAGGATGTTTCAGCTTCTCAATTGACTGTAATTCCAATCTGCTCAAGTGCCCTGTTAATGACCTTCCATCTCACAGTAAGCTCAGGAATTCAGTGTTTATACTTTTCTTTCTTTCCTTCCCCCACTTCCCCCCTTTTAAAAACTATACTTGAAACAGAGTGAAGGATGGATTTCCCCCTTCTGTCTTACCTGCTATGGAAAGGTGCAAAAGCGTTCATCCCTTACCAAGGGAAAGAGAGAAAGAGAGAGAGAAAGACTGAGAGGGAGACTGGATTTTATACCTCTTGATGAAGACAGATGTTGGCAAAATAAAACTAAAGCCAACAGATCACAATAGAAGGAAATCAATCCACAGCTCTGCATTCAACTATTGCCTGCGTCCCATGTGGAAATTTCAGTGCAGATGCCCCTGCCACCTGGCAATGTAAAAATGAAGTCCTAAGAGTTAGGAGGTTTAAGAAGTTAGGCGGGATATTTTTAATTTAATTTTTATTCAGTGTTTGCTTTTACATCCCATTTCTCTCTCAGTGAGCTCAATGAAGCTCACAGAGATCTTTACTCCAGCCTTATAGCAACATCCTGTGAGAAAGGCCAGGATGAGAGTGTGTGATTGACCAAAGGTTTCCCAATGAGCTTCTTTCACAGCCAAGTGAAGATTCAGACACCAGCCTCTTGAGTTCTGAAATGCCCCCCCCCAAACCTTCTCCTGGTGGCTGATCTCTGAAATCCACAACATGAATGACCTTCTAGCAGAACTCTATGCTGGATAAGATCTGACACAGCAGGAAAGTACTCGAGAAGAGGCAGAGTGATAAATACGGTAAGCTGGTTGATCGAAATTTCCTCCAGACCACAGACACAGTCCCCAATGCTGCCACAAACCTAGGGCAAGGGAAGGATAAACTTAAGCAATTTCTAACATTCCCAGAATGGAAGGTGTTAAATTCACTATGGCTTTGGCATGCCTATCTTTCCTTAGCTTTAGTGGGTTAGAACTGTACAATAAGTTTGCTACAAACAATGGGTGCAACTATACAATGCAAAAGTATTCTTATCCAGAGTTACCATTATAGTGTTACCAGGCAGCATTGATAAGACAGTGTTTCATTTGAATGTTCAGCTTACCAGGTCAAAATACCTTGGGATGACCTTGGCCCTTCCACATTTTCTTCTGCGGAAATCTTCAAACCTTCTAACTTGTGTCAAAAACATGTGTGTAGCACATGGTCTTTATCTCAGATGCATGTGTGTAGAAATACTTTGTCTGATCTAAGTCCCCCCCATGCATATTTTTACCATGGAATCAACTGGACCAACTGATATCCTGTGATATATGGCTGTCATATGCCATATATTGAATCCATCCAATAACTGCCACTGGGTACATCCAATAACCTATAAAAGAAATTACAATGTATCCAGGGGCTTTTGCAGGTCAGCAGCATCCCATTGCTCAGATTTCATTGCCAAAACTTGGCTAGGTGATATCTTCCTAGCCACTAATAGGGATGTGCACGAAACAGAAAATGCTGTTTCGTTTTGTTCTGTTTCATTCTCTCACATTTCATTTCATTTTGTTTCGTTTCATACAATTTTTTGCAAAAAAAAAAATTAATACGAAATGAAACATTAAATGAAATGCATTGTTACTTTTTGGGGGTCTGGTGGTAGCGGTGGGCCTAGGCTGGCCTGTCCAGTTGTCCTCTCCTCTCCAGTGGTGGCAAGGCCTCCCGCCGGGTCCACTAGCCCTTTCCTCCTCGGCTGTGGCCGTGGCTGTTCTGTGGTAGTGGCAGCAGCGGCAGCAAGGCCTCCTGCTGGGTCTGTTCACACTCTCCGGCCATGGCGGAGGCTCTTCAGTGGTGAAGGCAGAGGCTAGAGGGCCTCTGAACCCAGCAGGTAAGAGAGCTGTAGCTGTTTTACAGATGAGATGAAACGGTTTGTTTACACAGGGGGAAAAACCCCATTTCATTTTGTCTGTAACAAAATGCTTCTTCCTTGTTTCATTTCATTTAATTTCGTTACGTAACAAAGTGATGAAACAGCATTTTGTTTTTTGTTTTGTTTCATGCCCATCCCTAGGAAACACTAAGAAAACAAAAATTGCAAGCTGAGCTTTCGAAGGCAAGCTGTCTTTATCAAAGCATGACGCCAAAAGTACATTCTTGGCAAAAGATGTAGTTTGCCAGGCTTTGAGATTCGTCATGGCCAGATGATAACAGCCAGGTGATCTTCTGATGGAACAGGAAGTAAGGCTGGTGCTAAAACTTCATCAAAGTCCAGGATTGGGTTAGGGAATACAATCCCATATAAATGGTTCCCTTTATTTGGAGAGCTGGGGTTTTGAAGCCCAATCCATTTGGAGCCAATCACACACAAGCACCTTCACACTAAACCAGAGAGCATAGAAAGGAATGCAGAAAGGTGGGTGCTCATGATTTGAAGCCCACTTACACCCAAAGATTTTAACTTTTTCCTCATCCAGTACCATTCAGCTTGAGAGTTGCCTCCCCACCCAGGCTCCAGAGTAGCACAGCAACTCCATGAGACACCAGCTGGTACCCTGAGACCTGCCCTTCACTTCCCTGAGACCTGCCCTTAACTCAAGCTTGTAACGCCCTGTTTCCCCACAGAATCTGGTCTTCAAACATGACAGATCCACAAGACTGGGACCTTTCCAAGCTCTTGCTCCAGCTCAGCATCAAAGCCATCTGATACAGATGAGACATTTATTGCTCCTTTGCAGTTTAGCAAATCCAAGGAAAGCTTGTTTATTATTGCAATAAACTTGAACTCAACTCAATAAATGTGCAGCATGTATTCAGTTGAAAGCATTGGTTAGTGTGTATTGCTCTCTCTCTGACTGTAAAATGGGTTGAATGTATACCTGGTAGAAATCACATCTTTAGAATGCTATTTTAAAAAATCTTGTCCTTCCTAAGAAAGTATCATATTTTGTCACATGTAAATCAACCCCCACTGGTTTATTCTTCACTTGGCTCCCATGAGAACATGCCACATAATGAAACTGATGTCCTTTATTTAAAAGAAAAAGTCGCATTGCTATTTTCATGGCAGCAACATGTTTGCACATATTATCTCCAACTCACCAGGGAAATCCTAGACCAAATCATTCTCCTACTAGAATTTGGAAATGAATAATGTTTTCAGGGAGATGAAAGCAGGACGAAAAAAGATGGATGCTGAAGAAATACAATAAATAACAAATCTGCTACAAACCAAGAAGACAAATCAGGGGCTGCAAATTTTAAAGCCACCAGCTGCTGATTTTTAAGATTTGATATTTTATTTCAGTGGCTACAGACTCAGCTCCTTTAGTTTGACCCCTTATAATGCTGATGTGTCCCTTTTCTTGCAAAATTTTAGAACCAGGATTTTAGAACTTTAGTCCTCAAATCAGGGTTTAGATTTTGTTGTTGTTCAGTCATTCAATCATGTCCAACTCTTTGTGACCCCATGGACCAGAGCACACCAGGCCCTACTGTCTTCCACTGCCTCCCGGAGTTAGGTCAAATCCATGTTGGTTGCATCAATGACACAATCTAATATAATTCTCTGCCATCCCCTTTTCCTTTTGCCTTCAATCTTTCCCAACATCAGGGACTTTTCCAGGGAATCCTCTCTCTTCATGACGTTGCCAAAGTACTAGAGCTTATGCTTCAAAATATGTCCTTCCAGTGAACATTCAGGGTTGATTTCTTTCAGGGTGGATAGGTTTGATCTCCTTGCAGTCCAGGGGACTCTCAAGAGTCTCCTCCAGCACCACAGTTCAAAAGCATCGATTCTGCAGCTATCAGCCTTCTTTATAGTCCAGCTCTCACTTCCATACATCACTAATGGAAAAAAACATAGCTTTGACTATCTTGTCTTTTGTTGGCAAAGTGATGTCTCTGTTCTTTAAGATGCTGACTAGGTTTGCCATCACTTTCCTCCCAAGAAGCAGGCATCTTTTAATTTCATTGCTACAGTCACCATCTGCAGTGATCAAGGAGCCCAAGAAAATTAATTCTGTCATTGCCTCCATTTCTTCCCCTTTTATTTGCCAGGAGGTGATGGGACCCGTGGCCATGATCTTAGTTTTTTTTTATGCTGAGCTTCAGCCCATTTTTTTCACTATCCTCTTTCACGCTGATTAAGAGGTTCTTTAATTACTCCTCACTTTCTGCTACCAGAGTAGTATCATCTGTGTATCTGAGGTTGTTGATATTTCTTCCGGAAATCTTAGTTCCAGCTTGTGATTCATTCAGTCCTGCCTTTCGCATGACGTACTCTGCATAAAAGTTAAATAGGCAAGGTGACAGTATACAGCCTTGTTGTACTCCTTTCCCAATTGTAAAGCAGTCAGTTGTTCCATATTCAGTTCTGACTGCTGCTGCTTATCCCACGTATAGATATCTTAGTAGACAGGTAAGGTGGTCAGGCACTCCCATTCCTTTAAGAACTTGCCATAGTTTGTTGTGGTCCACACAGTCAAAGTCTTTGGCATAGCCAATGAAGCAGAAGTAGATGTTTTTCTTGAACTCTCTAGCTTTCTCCATAATACAGCGCATGTTGGCAATTTGATCTCTAGTTCCTCTGCCCCTTTGAAATCCAGATTGCACTTCTGGGATTTCTCTGTCCACATACTGATGAAGCCACCCTTGCAGAATTGGGCTTGCTAGCATGTGAAATGAGTGCAATTCTACAATAGATGGAACATTCTTTGCCATTGCCCTTCTTTGGGATTGGGATGTAGACCGATCTTTTCCAGTCCTCTGGCCATTATTGAGTTTTCCAAATTTGCTTGCATATTGTGTGTAGCAACTCTACAGCATCCTCTTTTAAGATTTTAAATAGTTCAATTGGAATGCCATCACCTCCACTGGCCTTGTTGCTTGCAGTGCTTTCTAAGGCCCATTTGACTTCACTTTCCAGGATGTCTGGCTCCCGGTCAGCTACTACACTATCTTGGTTATCAGGGACATCCAGATCTTTCTGATATAATTCCTCTGTATATTCTTGCCATCTCTTCTTCATATCTTCTGCTTCTGTTAAGTCCCTACCATTTTTGTCCTTTATCATCCATCTTTGCACAAAATGCCCCTTTAATATCTCTAATTTTCTTGAATAGATCTCTGTTTTTTCCTTTTCTATTGTTTTTCTCTATTTCTTTGCACTGTTCGTTCAGGAAGGCCATCCTGTCTCTCCTCGCTATTCTTTGGAAGTCTGCATTCAGTTTTCTGTATCTTTCCCTTTCAACCCTTGCATTTTGCATCCCTTCTCTCCTCCACTATTTTTAAGGCGTCGTTGGAAAGCCACTTTGCTTTCTTGCATTTTCTTTTCTTTGGGATGTTTTTTGTTGTTGCCTCCTGTACAATATTTCAAGTATGCATAAATAAAATACTTGAAATCAATTAAACCATTGAAATATTGAAGTCATCTGAACCCCACCTATTAAAAATAATAAAATGCATGATTTGTGCATGGATACTTTGGGCAGAAGGTGCTTATTTATTACTTCAATATTAAGTAAGTAAATATTTTATCTTTGTCTTATGGATTTATATTGACTCCTTTCTGAAATAACAATGATGTGCTAAAATATTGGATTTCAAAATCATGCTGTATAACTCTTATCTCATACAGTTCGTATAAGTTTTATTCTTTGTTCTTCCCATGCCAGATTGTTATATATCAGGGTATATTTATCAGCTTGTTATATTCATGATATTTAACAGTTCTCCGCAATGCCACTTCTTTGTGGGAAGGGATGGACTGCAGGCTCATAAAATGTTTATCATTATTATCTCTTGAACAAATTTGCCTCAAGTAGCTACTTATGCATCCAGGCTTAATTGTTTTGAACCTTAGGAAGAAAAATAAACAGTGAAATGTTCTCGCCTACGTACACTGAAGGTTAGTAACTGGGTTGCCTAGGATATTGAAGTGGTCACTTAAGGACTGTCTGATGAGTAAAAGGGATTGAATGATCTTGGGAGCAATCCACCATGAGTCTGCACACTCAAATCACAGAGCCGTCCCTCGCTGAGGGCTGCTTGAAATGTCACTTATCCCTGCTCATAGCTTTGCAGTTAGGAAGCCAAGACAGTTCTGTAGGAATCTTTTTAGTGTTTCAGAGTGTAAAATGTGGGTTTCGTCAATGCACTGGCAAGATTAGGTATTAGGATCCGGAAATGAAATGTCAACATAGTACTTGAAGCATTCACATGGGATTGAATTCATCTGTAACAATACCATTATTTGTGTTTTGTTTTTCTCAATCCTCTTCTAGACATCATGGCAAGTTGTTGTTGTTCTGTGGCATCATGTCCGAAAACTAAATTATAGTGACCCTAGTTGGACTTTCAACAGAAGTGAAATATTTATGGAGTAGTTTTACCAATGCCACACACCTGTTGTTTCCCTGGCCTAGTGGGGATTCAAACCCTGTTCTCCAGAATCCAAGCCCATCACTCAATCCACTACATCACACTAGGATACATAATGGCAAGGTTGATATATATTTGGACTTAACAGAAACACTGTCAAAGCAGCAAACCTGTGCTAACCTACCAAAAATTAAATCTCACGTAATGCACTGGGGCTTTATGTCTGAGTACATTTGGGATTACAACCACTCTCATAGGATGAAGTTCAGTGTCACACTGACACCCATCACCTAACTCAACAGCATTTTCTTCTTCTGCACTGCTGAAAATCTGATCCAGAGGATTTCTCAGCTGTCCAGAGTTGTCATTGATGAACCACTCTTGCCCTAATTCTGTAGTGTCCACTTCAGATGGACTTCTCTTGCCCTGATTCTGTAGTGCTTTTCTTTTTAACTGAGCGTGCTACATATAATACTCATCATCAGAATAAAATGTTTTATGCCTTAACAAGTGGCAGTTAGACATGGGCACGGAGCGGCGAAATTCTCGTTTCCGTTTTCAGTTATCGTTATCGTTACGTAACAGAAACGGTAATGAGAATTACTCTGCTCCAGCTCGAACCCGACCCAAAAAAAGAAAAATTGGCTCAGGTTTATCGTTGTCGTTTATGGCATCGCGGCGATCACGCAATGCCATTGCCAACAGCAGTACAGAAAAAAAGTTTTTAAAAGTTTTTTAAAAAAATGTTTCCCGGCCAAAAAAGCAGGCGAAAATATGCCTGCCTGAGGACACCTACCAGAGAGGTGGTTTCTGGGGGGGGGGTCCCCGGCCTCCCCCCCTCTCCTGTCCTGGGCTGCTTGCACCAGGCTGGGGGGGGTCGGTCATCCTCGTCGTCTCCATGTGCCATGCAGTGGGGGGGATCCAAAATGGCGACCACAACATTTATTTTGAAATCATGGTCCAAAAACACACCAAAGCACAACAGAAACATGTGAAATTTAGGTATTTTAAATGCCTGAATGTTTATAGTAGCAGCAGTGGGTTTTTCTTGCAATAAAACGTCTCCATTGATTTTATTGTATTTTATTTTCATTTTCATTTTTTTACACCTGCGCAATGATGGGCTGGCCATGGGATGGGACCATGCAAATTTTTTGAGCCATTCCACCAATCGCATGGCCGGGTTTTGACTGAGACCTCTGGATGTGCCAGAGAGCATAAAAAGCCCACTAACCCTAAACCTAACCCTAACCCTAACCCTAACCCTAACCCATACGCCAGTACACTGTCCTTCTTAGTGGGTCAGAGAGGCACCCAGAGGTGCAGCCCACTAACCCACCCTAACCCTAACCGTAACCCTAAGCCTAACCCTTACCCTAACCCCAACCCTAACACTAACCTGTATGCCAGTACGCTTCCCTTCTTAGTGGGTCACAGGCACCCAGAGAGGTGCCTCCCAGAGCCCACTATCCCCCTACCCCTACCCCTACCCCTACCCCTACCCCTAACCTGTACACCAGTATGCTTTCCTTCTTAGTGGGTCAGAGTAGAGGCACCCAGAGGGGTGCCTCCCAGAGCCCAATTACCCTAACCCCAACGCTAACCCTAACCTGTATCCCAGTACACTTCCGTTCTTAGTGGGTCAGAGGCACCCAGAGGTGCAGCCCAGAGCCCACAAACCCTAACCCCAACCCTAACCCCAACCCTAACCCTAACCCCATGCTCTGGGACGTCAAATCGCGCTAAATCGCAGTGGAAAAGACAAACAACAAACGGAAATGACAAATTTTTGTAAATTATCGCGACAAACGGAAACGAACTGAAACAGACCCGTTTCGACAAATGACTACTCAAAACATCATTTTTTTCTGGTTGTGCCCATCTCTAGTGGCAGTTGTACCATAGACCAGCAGGACACAGGGAGTGTTTAGGTGTGATGCAGGGCCTTCATAATATGAGATCATGGAATTATTAGCTTTGCTTGTTTGTATTTTAGTCATAACAATATACCCTATTCTCTGTAATGCATTTGCTTTTTAAAATTTGTTTTATTATCTTTGTTTTATTATCTTTGTGTTTTACAATACCTGTGGCAGTAAAATAGATACAAAGAGTTGTTGCAATTTTCATCTCAAATGGAATTATAATTATTTTGTTTTTGTTTACTCCTAACAGCACTACTGCAATTTTAGGCACTTAAAACATACAGTAGTTTCACTAAATGACATATAGTAGGAATGCATAGAAGTTGACTGAAGGGTTCCATGCCTGAATGAGAGATCCATACATCAGATCCAACTTGTCCCATGCTATTAAGGAGAGCCTCTGACTCAGTCTTTGCCCAAGTATATAATGATATTTGTATGTTTCCATTAGAGATGAATTTAAAAATGAATTAAAAATTTGTTTCAAAATCACTAATTTGCTGATTCATGTTATACGAACTGATCACCCCAATGAATATAAATTGATGGTTTTAACTATTTTTAATTTGATGAGTCACTGGTCCATAAAATGGCCCCCAAAATTTCCTCTGTCTTTCCTCTATAATCCCTCCAAGTTTGGTTAAGATTGGATTTCTGATTTCTGAGTTATTGACCAACAAAGAGACCCCTCCCCGGGAAAGTTTCCCCAAGACACCAAGAGATTCCAAACTTGAAGGGAAGCTTCCTCTGACTCTCCTCTACAAACCGTCCACATTTGGTAATGATTAGGTTTCCCCAAGCCAGTTGCAAAAGGGCAATTTCTTGGAGTGGTAATTTGTGGATATGTAACTCAGATGTTCGAAATCCAGTTGTCTCCAAACATGGAGGGCTTGTTGAGAAGAGCTGAGAGAAGCTTCTCTGCAATTTTGGTGTCTCTAGGCACTTGGGGAGCACTTTCACAATTCACAAAAAATGAACTGATAAATCTTCATCACTATGTTATAAATTCATTATTTGCGAATCAAAACAAATCAGAAGAGAACGAGCAAGGGACATTGAAACTGCAATGGGCACACTTAGGCTTGCTGTGATGAGTTTGTCATCCACGTTGACAGAAAAATCACTCAGAATCACAGTGAGTTGAACTCCATCACTGGGGCAGAATCAAAAGATGTGTCCAATGTGCCTGCTTACATCAAGTGTAATTGGATGAGTTTCAATAGTTGAGAACCGGGGATGTGAACAGGGTGCTTGGATACGCCCATTCTACCACCACCCTGCTCAACCCTTGCCCTTATTTGCTAATTGAAAGATCTGACGGGGGGTTGCGCCTGGATACAGGAGGCTGTGAACGCCTCCTTGAGAGAGGGAGTAATCCTAGCCACCTTGAAAGAGGTGGTTATTCAGCCACTTCTTTAAAAGCCCAACATGGATCTAGGGTTGGTGGTTAACTACCGACCAGTAGTGAATCTCTCTTACTAGGGCAAGTTGTTGCAGCAGGTGGTGGCTGGGAAACTCCAGGTGCTGCTGGTTGAAATGGAGTTTCTGGATCCATTTCAGTCAGGTTTCAGGCTGGGTTTTGGTATAGAGACTGCCTTGGTCACCCTGTATGATGACCTCTGCTGGGAGAGAGACAGGGGGGAGTGCGATCCTGTTGGTACTTCTGGACCTCTTGATGGCTTTTGGCACCACCAACTGGATTGGGAGTTGGAAGCACAATTTTGCAGTGGTTCTGCTCCTTCCTGGCAAGGTGGTACTAGGGGACAGTTACTCTGCCCCATGGTGGGTCCACCAGGACTCACATTGCACCTATTCAATACAAGTTACATTGGTTACCAGTTGCTACTCAAGCCCAATTCAAAGTGCTTGTATGGACACAGTTTAGATCCTAGATACCTGAATGATCACCTTGTTCCATATGAACCAATGCAGCAATTAAGATGTACACAGGGGCTCTTCTGAAAGAGCCATCCCTCAAGGAGGTGAGTGGAGTGGCTTGTAGATATAGGGGCTTTTGAGCAGCTGCCCCCAGACTATGGGACACCCTCCCAAGTGAGATCCCTCTGGCACCAACTTTGATGACATTTCAGCACCTGGTAAAAACTTTCCTTTTCCAGAAGTTTTAAAACTGATATAGTATAGATTGTGAGTCCTGATGGCAATTTTAGTATATTGTATTTTAATGTTTTTAATTGTTTTAATCACTCATTTTAATTGTTGAATTGTAAGCCATCTAGAGACCTTTGGGTAATGGGAAGTGTTTAAGCTGTATAAATAAATAAATAAATAAATAAATAAATAAATAAATAAATAAATAAATAAATAAATAAATACTCTTAGATGCTTCCTTAAAGGGGTAATCCAGAGTTCTTGCTGTTGTCAACACTATTTCCATTCATTTTCTCTGTCATTTTCCTATTTGTATTTCTGTTTGTCTGCTTCTAATTACATCACATGAACACTGGATTTAACATAAAGGATACATCAGTATGTTTTTTTCTCTCTCTCCATTAATGCCTTTAGGCTCTTTGACCTACTTCACCCAGAAACTCATAAGTCTCTCAGATTCTTTTCATTTATATATATTTTCCCAAAGACAATGCATGTTCCAAATATCTATAATATGGTGGGTAAGGATAAGCAAATTAGTTTTCCACCCTCACATCATGGTCGTGGTAAGAATGATGATGACGATTTATTGCATAGTGCCATATCTAGCTGGTACCTACTACGAGGAATTGGCTCATCTATAGTATTTACCCATGTAGGTAAGTTAATGTTACAATGTCTTTGTTACTTCCTGTTTGACAGAACTTGGAAAAGTTAACTTTTTAAAATCTGAACTACAGTAGGACCCCGGTATCTGGTGGTGATTGGTTCCAGGTCTTACCGTGGATAATGAAAAACGTGGATAAGAGAGAACGCCTACCCACCTGCCCCCCAAACTGCTGTTTCCTGAAAGTAGCTTGCTTTATGACTACTGTTTTGAAACAGTAGCTTGCTTTATGAATGCTGCTCATGACAGTAGCTTGCTTTACAGATGCTATTTGTGACAATAGCTTCCTTTACAGCTGCTGTTTGTGACAATAGCTTGCTTTGTGGCTGCTGAATTATTTAATCTTTTTTGCCTGCCAACCATGGATAACTGAATCAGTGGATAATGAATCAGTGGATACAGGGGTCCTACTGTACAAATCAAGAGATTATGGAAGTGGCATTTCAAAAGGAGTTTTTCTAATTGTTGACATCTCTAGTCACTTAGCAGGAGGTGGAGAACTGCCTTCATGATTACATCATATGAATCTAACCTCCTTGTGGTTTCATGCATCCAATGGAAGGCTGAGAAACAAGCTACCTCTGTGTGGCAAGCAGTATTTTTATTTGACCCATCATCACAGAAATGGCATACAGATAAATATATGATAAGAATTGCTCAGTACATTTTAAACTGAATGAGCTGCTGAAAGTATAAATATTAATAACTTTCATACTTATATTGGGAAGAGATTCTACTTGGTATCCTGGCTACCCACATCAACTTAAAATAATACAGGAAACATTCATCAGAACTTAAATAGATGCAAACTCTGAAGAATATTCCATGCCTATAATTATTCACTTATTAGCAAAATGACTCTCATTAGAACAAGTAGAGCGCCTCTGAGCACTTTGCATAAGACACTGTCCTGTAGAACCCCTGCCAACAAGAATCAGCCACAGCAGTTAGGCTTTGCTGTAATATTGATAATATTCAGAGCTGTGCTTTTTCTTCACCATCAAATATAGTACAAACATTAGTTACACCTCACATTTTCCAGATACACAATATTGAGAGTGTCTGTGGAGATTCTCATTCATCCAGGTGAAGTTACCAGAAGTTGAGTCATGGCAACTGGACCTCTTTTCTTGTGAGATTGAAATGTTTTGCTACTCATTCAAGGAGCTTCATCAGTCTGAAGAAAGTAGTTGGGAAGTTTTCAATTTATAGTTCATGTTGATTTCACATCACCCTGGTCTGAATAGGCCCATAAGTTGGACAATGACCTGAACAGGCTTGTTAGGTGGACAATGGCCTGAATAGGCTTGTGTGTGGACAACAACCTGAATTGGCTTGTTAGGTGGACAATATCCTGGGGTGCGTGAAAGTCCCACATATGCAACCCTTCCCAATACCCAATAAGTATGAGTTGTTAGCTGTGGCCTTCCTGGTGGAGGCGTGAAGTGCTTCTGATTTGTTTTGCATTGGTGAAAGTGAAGGTTTTCACTTAGCCATGGAAACAAATGAAGGTTCTTTTTTCCCTTTAAAGATATTTTGGGGAAACAATTTTTATTCTGGGTGACCACATCTGCCGCCATTGCTGCATGTGTTTCATGACTGTTTCGCTAGCAGGCATACCACACAAGGGGCCTCATGCGACCTCTCATTCTGCTTGACCATCAGCAATTCTGGATCAACAAGCATGTGTCTGGTTTCCCTTATTAATTTACCTCCATTGCAAGCTGTTCCATAGTATGAGCCCCTCAAAGACCAAGTCAAGGGATTCTGGGAGCTGTATATATATACATTATCTGTCTGATAACCAAACATGGAAAGTATGCCTTCTAATACGAAGAGATCTTTAGGTGGATGAAGATGGCCTGACTATGTCTTCAGCATTGGACCGTAGGCAGAATGGTGTGGGGGAGCCACATTTTTTTACCCAAATCCTTATTGTAAAGTGCAAAGTGTTGACATTTTAACAAAATAATAAATATCTTTTGAAGGCACATTAGCATGAATGATGCTGAGCTTAGATAGCTACATGATTGTATGCAAGATACTGGAGCTTTAACATTTGTATCCACAAAGTGATTTCGATTAATTGCTTATCAGACACGTTTCATCAGGTTTTTTTTTAGTGCTACCCAAATGAATCCCTCTGGTTTTCATTAGGTCTCTGAGAATATGGGAAAACCAAACTGGAATGCAAGCCAGCGTTCACTGACAGCTGCAAAAATAATATGAGGGTGGCAGTGGGTTTTTTTTTGAGGTTTTCTTTTTCCCTAGAAGAGAAACTGTTATTATATTGTAAAGACCTCAGCAACCCAAGCAAATGGCATAAACAGAGAAAGGAGAAAACATATTTTAAAAATAGACTCATGTTTTAATGGAGCAATCAGATTTGTCAGTATTATGACCTTCTAGCAGTCTGGAGTGCATTGAGCATGGAGGGGCTTGTTTGAGATCCCCAGTTCAGGTCAGTTTATTGACACCAAGAGACACAAGTGACACCAGGATCATAGAATCATAGAATCATAGAAACATTGAGTTGGAAGGGCCTATAAGGCCACTGAGTCCAACCCTCTGAATTATTATTTTTTCACGTGGTACATGTAAATATAAATTGTATACATAACATCTTCATTTACTTAATGGGAAGAATGTACCCAATGTTTTACAATGGACAGTGCGACTGACCAGAACTCAGGAGGCTTGAGTTCATATCCCCATTTGGCCATGGAAATTCACTAGGGGTATGGAATGGATAAAGCCACTCCTTCAATATTGTATTCACCTTGAAATCCCTATAAGGGTCACTATTAGAGATGGGCACGACCAGGAAAAATGACGTTTTGAGTTGTCGTTTGTCAGGACGGGTCCATTTCGGGTCGTTTCCGTTTGTCGAGGAAATTTTCAAAAATTTGTCATTTCCATTTGTCGTTTGTTGTTTGTCGTTTATGTTGGGGTTGGGGTTGGGGTAAGTGGGCTCTGGGAGGCACCTCTCTGGCTGCCTCTCTCACGTCTGACCCACTAAGAAGGGAAGCAAGGGAAGCGTTTCGTGGAGCCGCCGCGTACCATACATTACATTATGTTAGGGTGGGGTGGCAGAGGCAACTCTCTGGGTGCCCCTGACTCAGTAAGAAGGGAAGCATACTAGCGTACTGCCGTACAGGTTAGGGAATGGGATAGGGGATAGTGGGCTCTGTGAGGCACCTCTCTGGGAGCCTCACTTTGACTCACTAAGAAGGGAAGCGTACTAGCGTACTGACGTACAGGTTAGGAAATGGGTTAAGGGTAGGGGATAGTGGGTGTGGGAGGCACCTCTCTGGGTGCCTGGGACCCACTAAGAAGGAAAGTGTACTTGCGTACGGATCTGGGTTAGGGTTGGGGTTGGGGTTAGGGTAAGGGCTAGGCTTAGGGTTACGGTTAAGGTTAGGGTGGGTTAGTGGGCTGCACCTCTGGGTGCCTCTGACCTACTAAGAAGGACAGCGTACTGGTGTATGGGTTAGGGTTGGGTTAAGGTTAGGGTTAGGGTTTGTGGGCTTTTAATGCCCTCTCTGGCACACCCAGAAGTCTCAGTCAAAACCTGGCCATGCGATTGGTGGAATGGGTCCAAAAATTTGCATGGTCCCATCCCATGGCCAGCCCATCATTGCGCATGTGCAGGTGTAAAAAAATAAAAATAAAAATAAAATAAAATAAAATCAATGGAGACGTTTTATTGCAAGAAAAACCCACTGCTGCTACTATAAAAATTACGGCAGTTTAAAATACCTAATTTTCAAATGTTTCTGTGGTGCTTTGGTGGATTTTTGGACCACGATTTAAAAATTAATATTGTGGTCGCCATTTTGGATCCCCCCCACCGCATGGCAAATGGAGATGACAAGCATGCCCCCCCAGCCTGGTACCAGCAGCCCAGGACAGGAGGGGGGAGGCCAGGGACCCCCCCCCCAAGAAACCACCCCTGTCTGGTAGGTGCCCTCACTGAGGCAGGCATATTTTCGCCTGCTTTTGTGGCAAGGAATTGTGGTTTTTTATTTTTAAAACTTTTTTTCTGTGCTGCTTGCTTGGCATCGCACGATCGTCGCGATGCCATGAACGACAACGACAAATCAGACCCAATTTATCTTTATCGGGTCGGGTTCAAGCTGGAGCAGAGTAATTGTCATTACCGTTCCTCGTTAGGTAACGGAAACGACAAACGGAAACGGAAACGAGGATTTCGCCGAGTCGTGCCCATGTCTAGTCACTATAAGTTGGTTCCAGCTTGATGTCGCACAACATAACAATGGGAAGAATAACTATCTTCCCTTAACACACACAACAATGCACAATAACTTGTCCAAAATCCAGCTAAGGTGAAGAAGGTCTGCTTCCTTAATTTTTATTCACAATCATCTCAAAGAGGTAGCAGGCTTGTATCTCAGTAGGCAGTAGCAAGGGCACACATCTGGGTGTCTGAAAAGCAGCTATCCAGCAAAGGATCCAGGATATCGAAATTCAAGAGAATCAGGGATTGTTGACACATATAAGTATTGTAAGAAATAATGCTTTCTCACTCCCTTCTTACTTGAATACTGTTTCCTCCAAAAAAAATCAGAAGAGCATTCACTCTGGTAAGGCTGAATGTGCTTCCTTCTAAATTGCTGGATGGAAGATTTCAAGGGGTACCCTATTGCCATCATTTTTGTCCCTGCGGTAGTGGTGAGGTGGAAACTGTGGAGCATGTCCCCCTTTATTGTGGGCTTTATAGGGATTTACACAAAGATACTCTGTATCCAGTCCTTCAAAAGTTCCCAGGGAGATCATTAGAATTTTATATTCTTCTTTTACTTTCTGATAGGGACACGAATATTACAATGGCAGTGGCTAAATTTTGTGCAGCAGCCATGGCTTGCCGTAAGATGTTGCCCACCACTGATCCCTAAAATGTGCTCATTTTGAGCCTTTTGTAGTTTGTGATTTAATTTTTTTTTTAAATTAGAAATTAGAAATTTTAATTTGTTATAATGTTTTTTAAAAAATTTAAAATTATTATACTGTAATACTTTGGATAAATAATGCCTCTGATAACAATTTTTTCGAATAACAAATGGAAATTTCTAGGTATGGGGCTGCCTTGGATAATAAATGTTCCCTATGGGCTGCCTCGGATAACAAATGTTTCAAAATGCCTTACAAAGAAAGTGTACCCATGATGTATTGCACCTCCTGTAGTTTGTGGAGCGGTGGGAGGAGTTAGAGTGTTTTTCTTTCATGTTTTTTTTTTGGCCTTTCAGGACATTTTTTGCTGAGGGATTTGGACCTTTCAAACTTGGAAAGGTAGGGAGCTAGCTTTTATTAATCCTTGCACTGCTTTTCTTTGTATTTTGGCAGGAAAAGGCTGGGGTAGTCATGCTGCTTTCTTCTGTCTATGTTTGCAATCTTTTCCATTGTTCTGCAGGCAAGAACAGGCTGGATTTCTGTTGCTGCTTATGTTTGTCTGTTTCCATTTTTCCCCATTGCACCTTGGGTAGGAATAGCCTGGGGTAGTCTTGCTAGTTTCTCTTGTCCATGTTTGCATTTCACTGCAGGGGTGGTGTTCTGGAGGGGATGTTCCAGCACTGCAGGCCTTTAAAGAGCACTTTATAAAAAGAGTTCAAACCTCGTCCCCAGCTTTTTTGCCTTTTCTCAGACTTCTCGAATGGATTAATCTGTTTCCCATTCATTTAAATGAATTCATAAAACAAGAATTTTAAGCCTTGGCATTGAGGTTTATATCGTTAAATTTATCTTTTGTAGTTCATATGATTATTAATTTTAATCTGGGCTTTGCTCGTGTGGGGAACCACATTTTGGATAACAAGTTTTTCAGATAAAAAATTGCCTCTGAAAACAAATTAAATTTCTGTCTTTTGTTTATCTTCTCTTGGTTAGACAGTATGTTTCCCTGTTGGTTTTTAATCCTTCCTCATATAGGCTTTATGTGTCATTTGATTTCTTGAATCTTCTCAAAGAGATCTATTGTTTCTCTTTTCTTCTTTATTTCTTCATACTGGTTATTAGACATGGGCACGACTTGGCGAAATTGTCGTTTCCGTTTTCGGATATCGTTTCCGTTACGTAACGGAAATGGTAACGACAATTAAGCTGTCAGAACTCGAACTCGAACGGAAAAAAGAAAAATTGGGTCTGATTTGTCGTTGTTGTTCCTGGCATCGCGCGGCGATCGCGCGATGCCAAGCGGCACAGAAAAAAAGTTTTAAAAATAAAAAAACCCGATTCCCAGCCAAAAGCAGGCGAAAATATGCCTGCCTGAGGGCACCTACCAGAGGGGTGGTTTCTGGTGTGGGGGGGTCCCCAGCCTTCCCCCCCTCCTGTCCTGGGCTGCTGGTACCGGGCTGGGAGGGGGCATCCTCGGCGTCTCCATTTGCCATGCGGTGCGGGGGGATCCAAAATGGTGTCCGCAATATTTTTTTTTTTGAAATCGTGGTCCAAAAAACCACCAAAGCACCACAGAAACATGTGAAAATTAGCTATTTTAAATGCTTGAATTTTTACAGTAGCAGCAGTGGGTTTTTTATAGCAGTAAAAGGTCGCACTGATTTTTTTTATTTTTTATTTTTTTATTTTTTTACACCTGTGCAATGATGGGCTGGCCATGGGATGGGACCATGCAAATTTTTGGACTCATTCTACCAATCGCATGGCCAGGTTTTGACTGACACTTCTGGATGTGCAAGAGGGCATAAAAAGCCGAGGCACTCCCAGAAGAGTCGCAGTCCGGGCTTGGATGTGGGTGGGAGAGGGCTGTGTGTAGCTGGCTGCTGTGCTAGACTAGTTTCGATTTCGCGGAGCCTTTAGATTTCAGTTAGGCAGGCAGGGAGGGAATTGATTCAATTGAATTTTTAGGAAATAATAATTCCATTCATTCTCTGTCTGCTGTGGGGAACAGGAACACAGTTTCTTCTTTTTTATTCTCCTGCAGTTTGTTAGGATTTCTTTTCTGATAGTGCTTCAAAGGGGGGAGGTTTGAGTGGGAGGGGAGGTGTGGATTTATTTTAAAAAATTCATTTGCTTGGTGGCAAGCCAAGGTCCTTTCATACCCTGCCTTCAGCTCTGCTGTGGGTGCACTGCCCACTTTGTTTGCAAAAATTGCAATTGCTTTATTCGATGCAGTCTTGTGCAGCAAGTCAGTTTAAAGTGTTTTCCGCCTGCTCTGGGTCATTGCGGGACCCGCGCCCGCCGCCCGTGCACCCGCGCGCCCGCCCATACCCCCTGCCGCTGCCGCCACCCGCCCATGCCCCCCCGCCACCCCGCCCGCCACCTAGGGCGCAAAACACCTAGCGCCGGCGGGACGCCACTCGCTGGGACGTCAAATCGCGCGAAATCGCGGCGGCGGTAACGACAAACGACACGACGAAACGACAAATTTTTAAAAAATTTCGCGGAAAACGGAAATGACCCGAAACGGACCCGTCCCGAAAAATGACAACTCGAAAAAAAAATTTCTGGTTGTGCCCATCTCTACTGGTTATTGTACTAGTTCCTTTTGTTTCAATGCAACATCTGTTGAAAATCTGCATTTTGAATTGTGACCCGATTTGTCACCTTTTACTTTTGCTTCTCACCTGCCCTTTGCAATTTAAAGTGTTTCTTTCATGATCCATCCGGGTTTTTACTTTTATTTTCACTACAGGTAATGTCCTTTTTGCATTCTCCTCCAAAAATATCTGTTTGGGCAAGAAAATAAAGCTCCCTATGCTTCCAATTAAATACTCTATTTGCTTACTATATTGGCCATTTGGTAATATCTATGTGTACAATTCTCTATTTCATTGTTTAAAGCATGCATTTGCAATGATTTTGTTTTTTCTTATATATCACTCTTCAGTGCATAAGCCCTCTAAGAGACATTTACAACATAATTATGTGTTGTGTCATTATAGTCGTGACCAACTCTTCATGACCCCATGCCCATGGAGTTTTCTTGGCAGACAGGAGTGGCTTGACAGTTCCTACTCCAGGTGCCTACAGTATCTGTTATTTCCTGGTGGTATCCCATCCAAGTACTAACCAGGGCCGACCCTGCTTATCTTCCAAAATCAGGAGAGATTGGAAGTGCTTAGGCCATCTAGGCAGCATAATTATGCCAACAACATTTTGGCCCCCAGTAGCTGGGTACTCATTTCACCAACCTTTAAACGTTTGGAAGGCTGAGTGGACTTTGGGATGGCTACCTGAATCTGTTAGGATAGAACTCAGGTTGTTGTGAGCAGAGATGTGATTTCAGTTTATGACAGTTTAACCAATGTTCCAGGGGGCTCTGTTCAATAATGACCCTGCATTATTAACAAGGAATCCAGACCTCCTAAGCTCATTGCTCTCAGCTTCACTGACACCACATTAAGTTGTGACTCCCTCCAGGAAGAGGCAAACAAACACATACCATGTACTCTTTTATAAAAAAAATGAGAAAGGGGGTATACATATGAAAAAAGGGGAAATAGTTGCACACAGTATCAGATAATTACTTCAAGGGTGTTCCATTAGGTATATGTTCGGTAGTTTCCTGGGTAAATTATGTGAGTATCATTTCTCTGTAAGAAACCTTTTAAAAACCATTATGGTTGTGTTAACTATCTTTCTTCCCCACTGAACAGCCACTGTGGCATTGGGCAGGTTGTCTGAGTGCCTAAACTTTGTATGCATTCGAGAGCTAACCAGCAATATGTTGGGCAAGTAGGAGCTCTCAGCTGTATCTGAAATTGTGGGACATGATTATACATTATTAAAATGATCCTTTTGAAAGAGGAACCATAAAAACTTTATCGGCGCCCTGGTTGCTGCATTGTACTCACTAAATGAATGCTATGGATTCTTGCCTGGCATATTACTATTTATTACTATTTTTCCTCCATGAGGTATTTTTAAAATGCTATTATATTTTAACAGTGGCAAGGAGCAGTCTTTCGGAGTTAAATGAGCCTTCTGGATATTTTCAAACACTAATGCAGCAGTGCATCTTATCTAGGCAATTACAGGTCAGGTCAATTTTAGATTACACAGAGGGACCCTACATTCTCTTGTGTATCACCTGTTATCACCTGTGTCCTCTTCAGGCCATGTCTCTGTGGCTGCTCTCACAGGAAGACTGTGAGCTTTAATAGGTTCATCCTATAGTCATGTACAAACATACCTGGGCGGAAGTAAGCTCCATGTGACATAACGTCTCACTAAGCATGGTTCATTAATTGAACTATCAATCCGACAGTCCATTAATAGTGTGGTCCTGTGTGTGTATCCTCAGAAGTAAAACCCTGTAAACCTGTGGGGAATAACATAGTTCAACTGGATTTAGTTCCCCTAATGTCTGCATCTTAAATGTATGAATATGGGCCAGCATTGCATCTGGAAATGATTGTGGCATTTACCTGTGGTAATTAGACATGGGCACGACTCGGCGAAATTGTCGTTTCCATTTTCGGTTATCGTTTCCGTTACGTAACGGAAACGGTAACGATAATTAAGCCGTCAGAACTCGAACTCGAACCGAAAAAAGAAAAATTTGGTCGGGTTTTTCATTTCCGTTTCTGGCATCGCAGCGATCGTGCAATGCGAAGCACAGAAAAAGTTTTTAAAAATTAAAAAAAAAAAACACCCAACTCCCGGCCAAAAAAGCAGGCGAAAATATGCCTGCCTGAGGCTTTGCCACCTACCAGAGGTTTGATTTCGGGGGGGGGGGGTCCCGGCCTTTCCCCCCTCTTCTCCTGTCCTGGGCAGCTTGCACCAGGCTGGGGGGGTCATCCTCGTCGTCTCGCCATGCCATGCGGGTCGCCATTTTGGGGGGATCCAAAATGGCGACTGCAATTTTTCTTTTGAAATCATGGTCAAAAAACACACCAAATCACCACAGAAACATGTGAAATTTATTTATTTTAAATGCCTGAATTTTAATAGTAGCACCAGTGGGTTTTTTATAGCAATAAAATGTCGTATTGATTTTATTTTATTTTTATTTTTTTTTTTTTTTTTAGACCTGCCCATTTGGGCTGGGCATGGAATGGGACCATGCAAATTGTTTGAACCATTCCACCAATGGCATCACCAGGTTTTTGACTGACACTTCTGGATGTCTCGGAGGGCATAAAAAGCTGTCACCTTCCAGAAATCGCAGTCGGGTGTATGGATGTGGTTGAGGGAGGAGGGCTGGCTGCTGGTGCTGGTGTGATCCGATCGAGATTGAGGAGGGAGGCTGGAGGCTTTAGGATTTAAGTTAGGCAGGCAGGGAGGGAATTGAATTTAGAAAATAATTTCTTTGATTCCCTGCAGCTTTGTCTGCTGAAGGGAATAGCAGTTTATTCTTTATTTCTTCTCTGGCAGTTTGTGAGGATTTTTTTCTGATATTGGATAAAGGGGGAAGTTCGACTGGGAGTGGGAGGTGTGGATTTATTTAAAAAATATATATTATACTACCATTTATTTTCTATTTTCCCAACTTCAATTTGCTTGCACACACACACATTTGGGGTGCAAGCCAAGAACAGAACCTCTATCCTAAGTGATATCCTAACTGCCCACTCGCCCGTCTGCCTGCGCCGTCACCCGCCTGTGGCCCGCGCCACCGCCCGCCCACTTGCCTGCCCCCCCTGCCCCGCCCGCCGCTTAGGGTGCAAAAACACCTAGCGCTGGCCCTGATTGCAGGATGCCCCTATGCTCTGGGAAGTCAAATCGCGCTAAATTGCGGTGGAAACAACAAATGACAAACGACAAATGGAAACGACAAATTTTTGAAAAATTTCACGACAAATGGAAACGACCCGAAACGGTCCCGTTCCGACAAACAAAAACTCAAAACATCATTTTTTCTGGTCGTGCCCATGTCTAGTGGTAGTGAATAATGCATGAGAGGTGTATGTACTGATTGGTGGGTTTGTAGACCAATGGAGAGTCTGGGGAGTGGCCTGAGGGGATTTAAGGCTCTGCTTAGCACTGTTTTAGTTAGATAGGGAATCTGACAGAGTCTGAGAGGATCAGATAGGGAAGGGCTAGATAAGAGACTTATACTTACTGAAGAAAAGATAAAGAGAGAAGAGATAGGATTTTAGAGTTTCTGAGGAAAACTGAGTGTTTCGAGTTTGCAAACTTAGGAACTAGGTGTGCATATATTCAACTTTATTAGTAATCAAAGTTACATGGGTTTGAGTTATATTCTTCTTTTTGTTTATATTTCAACACATTGCTGTTAATGATTTTGATTCTACTTTGTAATCAATAAACTGCTTTTATTTTTATTCAACTTAAAAACAGTATAAAAGGCTTTAATTTACTAGCAAAGCTAGTTGGTGCCAGTGAAAGAGAAAAACCGGAAGCTGTGTTTGTCAATAGCCTGTTAATGCTACAATGACTACCTTGAGAACAGAAGACATTAGCTGACTGAAACGGAAAGGTGGCAAGATGTGGCTGGCAGATCCTCTGGAATAGATTTGAGAGGAGAGTAGATTTGAGAGGAGAGGAGTGAGGACACACTTGAATTAGCTTCCAATCCATTATGACGAGTGGATTCCTTCAATCATATCCTTCTTTACCCAGAGTGTTTTTAGTCTGTGGAACTACCTGCCACAGGGTGTGGTGATGGCATCTGGCCTGGATGCCTTCAAAAGGGGATTGGACAGATTCCTGGAGGAAAAGTCCATCACAGGTTACAAACCATGATGGAAATGTGTAATTTCCAGACTTAAAACCAGGGTACTTCAAGGGCCAGATGCAGGGGAGTGGTATCAGGAGAAAATTATCTAGTCTCATGCACTCCAAGAGGCATTTGGTGGGGCCAGTGTGAGATACGGGAAGCTGGATTAGATGTGCCTTTGGCCTGATCCAGCATGGCTCTTCTTATGTTCTTATGTTAAACATGTCTTCGGTAATCAACTAAGGGAATATCCCAAGGACCGAACATACTCAAGCCTCCTGACCCTAGGTGCTCTGGTGCCAAGGACATCTCAGGCAATCCCTCTCCTCCCACTCCTGGCCCTTTGGCTCCTCAAATTTTGGGATGTGGGATGACATATACCCTGCTGGGTGTTTTCTGGGAACTAACTTCTATCTCAAACCCTTGCATTACCACCAGTTGTGACCAGCTACCTCCTCAAGCACCAGGTTGGCCCTAACGCTTGAGATTAAGAATAGGATGGGTGAAAACTCAACTGCTCCCACTTGTCCAATTCACAGAGCAGGTCAAAATTTCCCATCTGGCCCTGAAGCAACCAGATACTCTCATTCTTAATATTTATAGGGAGGACAGGAGGCCGCTGCAGCTCTGAGGTTGGAGAGAGGGAGAGGTAGGGAGGTCTTAGCCTTAAAAAGCCTCTTGTGATGCTTCCCTCCCCTCTCTATTCTCATCATTAGTCTGCATATGCTCCTCTGCGTGGGCAGGCAGAGTGTCCCAACCTTCAACAGCTTTGCGCTGGGCAGAAGAACCTATGCTGTCTTTTTTCACTTCCCAGAGCCACCAAATCAATTGTATAAACATTAAATAAATACATTCCACAATAATCCACTAGAGTGGAAAATATTAATATATTTTTCTGCCCACTAGAGATATGCACAAAAGTAATTAAAATTTTGTTTCATTATTCATTATTTGTTTCATTATGTAACAAAACGAATAATGAACCACCCACTCCAAGAAGAAGAAACGAAATGAAATGGAATTTTTTGTTTCATCTCATTTTGTTTTTCAGTCCCCCATCCAACGTATTCTCTTACCTGAATGTTGTCGGGCTCGGGACTCGGCACTGCCTCTGACCAGCCCCTGCATGGAGGGCTTCTGAGGTGGCCGAGGACCTCCATCCGGCAAAAATAATAATAATAATAAAATAAAAAAATAAAATAAAATTGATCAGTCCGCACTACAGCTGATCAAAACTTGAGTAAAAATTAAATTAAAAAAAATTAAAAGTGTTGAACTGGCCCATGGACCAGCCTGCCGGAGCTTGAATAAATATATAAATAATAATATATATTTTAAAGTGCCAACCCTGCCTACGGGCCAGCTGGCCGGCACTTGAATAAATAAATAAATAAATATATTTTTTAAAAGAACTGACCTGGCCCACATGCCAGCTGGTCGGTGCAATAATAATAATAATAATAATAATAATAATAATAATAATAATAATAATAATAATAATAATAATAATAATAATAATAATAATAATAATAATAATAATAATGTGCCCAGCCTGCAAGTCAGCTTGTCAGCATGATAACAATAAAAGAAAAGAAAAGAAAGAAAGAAATGTGCCACCCCAGCAATAAAAAAAAATTAAAATTTTTAAAAACCACACTGACCCGGCCCATGGGACAGGTGGTCAGCGTGAGTTTTTCAAAAATTTAAAACTGAAAAATGAAAAATGACACAAACGAAAAACGAAATGATTTTTTTAAAGTTTCATTTTAAATGAAATAAAACAATAAAAACAAAACAAAAAATGAAATGAAACGCCATTTTGGCCTTTCATGCCAATCATTACTGCCCACCATCAAGACTCCCTGTGCAATATAGGACACGTGCACATTGCCAGTGGATGAATATTCAAGCTTTCATCAGTTCAGAAATCTTTCTTTCAAGAAAAGAAGGAAAACCCTTTAGAAGGATCATATTAAATTATCACAAGACTGGATAGGGGGACAAAATAACACCAGTTGTTTTAATATGTTGGAGCTACACAAACCTAAATAGGAGTCCAAACTATCCTGATCAGCAAACCTATTATAGGAAATCTATTTTGATTGAGTTAAGAGGCAACACTTGTGAATGCTGTTAGCTGCTGCTAAAATGTAGAAGCATTGATCCCTCCTTGGTTTATCTTATTCCTGTTCTCCATGACAAGATCCTCAAAATGATTAGGAAATAACAGAATGTGTCCAAACCCTCTTAAGGTAAAGAAGCAAATATTAATTGACATATATTGCAACACTCGACAGAGCCTAGTGTGAATAGTTACACTGAGGCTGTGTGAATTCATTCGTCAGTCATGTCACTTTGGTTATAAGATGTGTTATCTGCTATGATTTACAGGTACAACGTACTGAAAAAGAAGACATCACCACTTCACACTAAGAAGAGTTCCAATTATACCCTGCTACCTGTATTAGCAATTTGCAACTGCAGATATTCAAGAGGATATTCAAGAGGATGGGTGAGCTTTTCTTAGGCTGTTAATTGATATATGTGTGAAAGTGCTAATTCATTTTGTAATTTTTAAGATTGCGTTGAATTAGAAACATAGCAATAAGGTTTCTTCTATAAAGCTTGCAACTGTTTTGAAACAGATATTAAGATATACTCATTTTTACCAGGAGGTCTATTTGCAGGGGCCTGCTAGTGATCCAACACACAAATTTCTCAAAATGTCCATGCTTTTATTATTATTTATCACACTTCCTTCCTTCTGGGAGTGAAGGGTGTTAGCGTATACAGTTTCTCCCCTAAGAACTGTAAACCCTGAGTTGATTAATTTTGGCATGTTAACAGGGAGAGTTTTTTTTAAAAAAAATGCTTATTGAAAGACCTTGTGAGACAATGGGCTTTTTCTTGATACTGCTGATCATGGAAAACATCTGAGCATTTTTATGGGTTCATGCCCATTCTTCTAAAATGTGGCATAGTAAACGTGTGATAATTCTTGCATTATTTCATGAGCGAGTGCAAGCAATGGCATTTGATGGGTTGTTTGTGTCTTCGCTTGTCATCCAACAGCTGTCCTGCTGGTGCTTGTTGTATGTGTATGTTTGTGTAAAAGCAGGGGTTTGGGACAGATTGAAACAGCAAAAACCACATTAAAAACACCTTGGATTCTTTGTGCTGTGCTGGAGATAAGGTATCTTTGAAGGGTAGTCAGATGTCTGCAATGGAGTCTTGATCAGCTGACTGAATTTGCACAAAGCCATGAAGTCACTGAGGTCTGTCTCACATCAGTGAGACAACAACACCATGCAGTAGGCTAGAGTGACATGGTCTCATATGATGTCACCTAATGAGTCTTAAAACTGAGCACAGACCTGAACCCAGATGTCTGCATTCCTAGTTAAAGAGGTAGCACCCATTACAATGTCCTTATCCATTATAACACAGCAGCCTCCTATTTATTCTGGATTAATTCTTTTTCTAAGGGCGATGGGAGAAGGGCTTGCTTTAGTCAAAGTAAATTGATCAGGAACAGCTCAGACAAGTGTCCCCATTCTCACATCTGACTGACCTGTATCCCGTTGCTTGCCTCCACTATGAGCAATTTCACTCAAGTCAGTTGTTGATTGGTAAGTCATATTTACCCAATGTGATGTAGTGAAGACAGAGATGGATGTGGATGTTGGTTTGAATATCAACTCAGCGATGGAAACTCATTAGGAGAGGAATAGAAATGGATAAAACCACCCCTTATAAAGATCGGCACAAAACGAAAAATGACATGCTGTTTCATCATGTCATAAGGTAACAAAATGTTTTGTAACATAATGAAACAGCAGACAGCATTTTGTTACGAAACGAAATGCCATTTTTACTGGGGAAATGAAACAATTCATTCTCCCTTGCTACCCCCACCTCCCATGTGGGCTTTTTTGACAGGTCAGGCTGTGGGGAAGGGGTGCCATCCCTCCGCACAGCTTGACCTGTCAAAAAACACCAGCTGGGTGATGGGACAAGGACGAGAACTGGAGAGTAGGGCAGGCTTTTGAGTTTGGTGCTGCCTGCTCACTCTTCTGTTGTTGCCACCAGCACCCAGCTGTTTGTTGTTGTTGTTGTTGTTGTTGTTGTTGTTGTTGTTGTTGTTGTTGTTTTGTTGTGTTTTTGACAGGTCAGGGTGTAGGAAAGGCAGATGGCAATAAAACCCCCACCTGGGGGCTGGGGTTAGGGTGAGAAGGCAGGATGGAGAAGGCAGTAATAAAAGTCCTGTTTTGTTCTGCCTTGTCACCCCCCCATCCCCACTCCCCAGGTGGTTTTTTTTTACATGTTGGGCTGTGGGGAGGGGGAGCAGACCTCCCTTCCCACATTCCAACATGTCAAAAAATTTCAGCTGGGTGCCAGTGGCAACAAGGGGAGGATGAGCAGGCAACACCAAATTCAAAAGCCTGCTTCACTCTCTGCTTCTCGCCCCACCACCCAGCTGGTGTTTTTTGATAGGTTGAGGTTTGGGGAGGGGGGCATGGCTGTGGAGAGCCCCTCCACACAGCCCAAACAATAAAAAAAGAGAACACCAGCTGGGTGGCAGCAGCTTCCCTATCATTTCGTTTTGTTTCATTTCCTTACGAAAATTCAATTAAAATTTGTTAATAATGCACACAATGCAATGCAGAGAGCAACAAAACAAAACAAAACAAAACAAAACAAAACAATTTTTTTTCCATTTCGTGCCCATCTCTACTCCTTATATATCTCATTTACTTTGATAGCCTTATGAGAGTTGTTGTAAAGTAAATCATTTCCGGCAGGATGGCTCATAACACTAGTCACACATAAATAAATCCATTGGTGTTATGGAGTTCACTCTAGTAGAGAGTAGCAATATGATACACATTACTGTCATCAAAGATAACAATTAAATCTTGCTCAGTGAAATAAATGGGAATTTACGTCCTTAACATCAGTGGCATTGTGCCTGCTGTTTAACCAAAGGCTGATTCTACAAAGAGAACCTTTTCTCATGAAAAAGACTTATTTGTGAAAATGTTCAGAATCAAACCAGTATGTCTTGCAAGTATTTCTTGGTTCATGGTTTTACCTCATCTTCTGCTATTATGGCACAATTACCTTCCTAATTACTGCTTCATTCAAATCCTTTTTCCTGGAATGATAACATAACTGATCCTAGCCAATCATATTGCAAGAGAATGAGTCACAATACTGTTGGCGCAACTGAACATGAGTATGTGCTGATGGCAGTTTATGTCAGGAAGGATAATATTTCCTGACCAGCCAAATCTATTTGAACAATTCTGAGACCATTGTGGGTGAAGAGGGAATCACTCAAGGTTTTGGAGGGAATTTTCAGCACTGACTGAAATGCCTGCAGAGTACTTTCAGTTCAGTCTCATAACTCAAATAGCTAACAAGGTTGCATTTAATGTATTAGTGCATTAGTATATCTATATTGGATAAAGAGATGGTACTAGTGACTTCTACATATACCTAAGCATGAACTTGCATCTGCAGTACTGGAACAAGGGGGCAAATGATGTTGAACCAGGGATGTGCAAATCTGCCAAGCTCAAGCTGACAAAGGTTATTGCTTTAACTGTTCAGGCTCTTGTACTTCCAGTCAAGTTTATTTCACCTCTAAGATCTAGGAGGCAAACGTTGGTGTGTATGTGTTCCCTGAAACAATTTGATTTTACTTATCATGCTACCCAATCCCCTTTGAATTTCCCAACCCCCAGGAACTGTGAAAAGAACCAGTCAGCCTTTTTCACTCTAAGTCCTCTGCATAAACTGAGCCAAGTCCCACCTTGGAATCAACGTCATGCCTATCAGTTGTACCCTCCACTCACACCTCTTCACTAAATGGTCTTTTGTGAAATACAGCTTGATTGTCAAGAAAGCTCCATGCATTAATAATCTGGCTCTCCTAAAAAGGGCTGATTGCTTGCTGTTTGTTTGCTGCTATTGAGTCTTGTCTATGACAAAGTATTTCACAGTCACAGTAACAATCATAGTTGGGAGTGAGGAGGGGTGGGTGACATATTTTTATCACCTGGGTTATTCACAGCACAGAATACAGTTCCATCATTGCTTCTCTCAACCAAATGGTGATGAGTGGAGGGACCACTATTAGCAAGCTATACAAAATCTTGTTCAGCAACTATATCCCACTAAAACCATATATTCAAGAAACCCGCTGCTTTCAATACATGTATTCTGCAGTTTGGCAGATTTTTTTAAGTAGTATAACCCAGAATCTTATTACTGATTACCGGTAATGCTTGAATGTAGGGGAAATGGTGTGCCAGTATGTCTTTGCAGCAGATTGCTGTGATCAAAGTGCCGCTTGAATTCTTGTGCATAAGCATAGCTGGTCTTTCTAGCAGTTGCCAAACTGGGCATTGTTTTTGTTTTTGTTTTTTTGTCTTTCCACCAGGAAGGTGGACCACGAAGGCCCTTGTTTGCTCTGGTTAGTCCCTACTTCTCAGTCTTTTTGTGCTGAAATTCTGTGTGAGCCGAGCAATTTTTCTTTCCTCCAAACAGAGTATCAAGTTCTGTGTGCCTCAATTTAAATAGGATGTTGACAACCTCGAGTGGGTGCAGAGGAGGGCAACCAAGATGGTTGAGGGTCTGGAGGAAATGTCATATGAGGAACTGCTTAGGGAACTGGGAATGTTTAGCCTTTCAAAAAGAAGGCTGAGGGGAGGGATATGATAGCTATGTTTAAATATTTGAAATGATGTTATATTGAAGAGGGAACAGGTTTATTTTCCATGGCTTCAGAGATTAGGACTCGGGGCAATCGTTTCAAACTACAGGAAAAGAGATTCCATTTGAACATTAGGAAGAACTTCAGAGCTGTTCAGCAGTGGAATATGCTGCCACAAAGGGTGGTGGAGTCTCCTTCTTTGGAGGTTTTGGATGACCATCTGTCAGAAATGTTGTGATGAGTGTTCCTGCATGGCAGGGGGTTCAACTAGATGGCCCTTGAGGTCTCTTCCAACTCTATGATTCTGTGACTCTATGATTCTATGATCCTTGACTCTCTGACTATCTCAGGTCAGGCTTGCTGCCTTTCTTAGTACCTGTACGACCCACCAGTTTTAACTAGTTAAGGAAGCAATTGACCAAATCAAGCTGACAAGTCCTCCTTAAGCTGTCAACAGTGTGTTGTAAGTGGTAAAGATGTGTCAACAACAAATTAGGGTCCTCCCAAAAAATCCCTAATCCCTTCTTTGAAGAGCAGCACAGAGTAACTACTCAAGGTGTATTGCCATGACAAAAGGAGGCAATGTGTTCTTAAAGAGAACATGGAAAAACCTTCCATTTTAACATTCTTTTCTGAACAAGAGAAGTAGTAGCTCCTTCCACTCCCAGAAGACAGACTTTCCTGTTGGGAGGTAAGGAGGCTCTCTTCTGTTGAAGGTCCCACTGGTGTAGTACAGCTAAATGCTTGATGGTGTCATGTTACTTATGATTAAAAAACAAATTGATGTGTTGCAATGTTAGAAGCATGATTGTTAAGTAGTTCTTAAAGGCCAAGGAAAGAGGGGGTGGAGTTGTGAGAAAAGGAATGCTATATGGACTCACTGCACAGGATTTTCATTTTGCTTTTAAAAGTAAATCTTTTGCAAGTAAAAGGGGAAAAATTACTGTTCAAGCCACCCACTCAGAGAGATCCAATTATACAGTAGTTTTCAGAATTTCCCCAGTACTAAAGTGAACCCCAAGGGAGGCTTTTATAACTCAAAAATATCTATAAAAACTTCTAATATTAACAAAATAAAAATGTTTTCCCCTTAAATGGAGCAGGGATCTCTTCACTTGAAACGTTAACCAGAAAAATCAGACATATGGCAGTTGCTTTTGTAATGTATTGCTCAAGTTTTAGGCACACTGCAATCTTTTCATCACCACCAGCCATGTTGATCCCATTTCCGTAGACTGCCAAGGGGGGGTCTGAAAGCAGTGGGCATGTGGGCAAAGGCTCTGATGTCTATGCAGAATAACAAGGGCCACAGGATCAGAATTCCTTGTACCCAGACTAAAGAGGACAGAGAACTTAAATCATTCAGTTAATTTAGTCCCACCTAATCTGTGTTTTATGAAATGAGACACAAACTGAAATACAAAACTCCTTTGGTATCTGCATGTATTATGATTTTGTTTGTAATTTATATTTATATTTATAATTATATACTGCCCGATTTTCACCACCGGAGATCAGGGTGGTGAACAATATTAAGTAAGCGAAAAAGTGAACAATGAAATAAGCAATAAAGAAGACAATAAAACAAATCAGCAAAAATAAATCATAAAAGAAACATCAGGGCCAAGCGAATGGTAAAATACAAAGGTACAAGATGGTGGCAGAAAACCAGATGGAAAATCAGACAGCATTAAAGATAAATCAACCTCCTTGATCACCAAAAGCGGCCTTAAGATGCTAAGTTTGTAACTGCTTCTTGAAGGGTGAGAGGGGCTCCATAGTCCTAAATTCGCTGGGATGGTGATTCCACCATATTGGGCCTATTACAGAGAATGCATGATTCTGAGTAGAGGCCTTAAGCGTCTCCCGGGGAGTGGTGACCTGGGATTGCAATGTGCTGGTGGGCCGAGCTGATGCTGCCCTTAGGATGACATATTCCGCCAGATATTCTGACCCTAAGCCTTGGGGGGTTTTGTAAATCAAAACCAATGTTGTGAGCCTTATTCGGAAGGCAACGGGTAGCCAGTGCAAGTGAGCCAGAATGAGGGTGATGCAGTGATATCTTCCTGCAACCAGTCTGGCTGCTGTATTCTGCACCCGCTGCAGTCGCGGAACAAGGGTCAAGGGAAGCCCCATGTAGAGAGGGTTACAATAGTCTCTCCTCAAGATAACCAGTGCTTGCGCAACTGTCCTTAAAGGGTCACCATCCAGGTAAGTTTTGTGATGCATTCCAGCCTTATTACAGTTCCTGATAATAAGAGGTCTGTCGGTGTATTCTGCAAATACACTACAAAGGCCTTATCATCCATTTCCAGATTGTGGGATGAGGTGAAACAATTCCAAGCACAAGAGCACAAGAATGGGAGGCCTTCGTATCAGAAAATGACTGTATAAGTGGAAACAAATTTATGTACTGTACTAGATATTATAACAAAATACTGTCTTCAATCCACTAGTAAGTCACAACTAGAGGAAGCCCAATGAATCAAAAGAACCTAAGAAGGAGATGATCCTCCACATCTATACTAGTCTATTCTAGCAGTGAATTATTATTGGATTTCAGACATTGTTTGGAATTATGACCCCCCCCCCCCCAAAAAAAAATTACTATATAGGATTGCTTTATATTTAAAATATTTTAACTACTTTTTTAAAAAACAAAAATCTGAGTTATGAATATAATTCTTTATTTAAGGGGCATTGAATGTTCAAAAAGGGTGATGCAAAAGCAGGATGTTTTCTCCAAAATAAAAGCAATTTGGACACTGAGGCTGTATACAGACCTTTGCAGTCAATATACAGTGGGGCACGGGCAGACATTGGGTTCATGTGTGGGTTTCCTCCCACATATCCCATTTCTATGACAGCTCTATGCTGCTTGTAGGCAAAGGACACTATGGAGCATTGGAATTTATTTCATTTCATTTCTATGATGCCTTTATCCCAGCGAAAGGACCCAAGGGAGCTTAAAAATTATTTATTTGTGTATGAGATTTCTATGCCGCACCATCTAGCGGCATGCCACTATTCTGGTAGTTTCCTACAGAAGCATAACGATAAACATAAGGAAAATAATCATCACCCTCACTGGCCCCACAATAATATAAAAGGTGAATCACGGGAAGCACAAGGTAGTGGCTACAAACAAACAAGCAAATGAAATACATGCATATGAAGAAATTGATGGAATCAAAAAGATGTGCTATGGAAGAAGCATGCCCTAAAATGCCTCTCTGAAAAGCAAGCTTTTAATGTGCTTCCTTAATGTCAGGAGGGTAGGGACCTGGTGCACCTCCATAGGTACAGCATCTTACAAAGAGGTACCTACCTCCAAGAAAGCCTGGCTCCTGTTTGTGGACTTCTTGGCCTCCCTTGGTGTGTCCACCTGCAGTAGCAAAGCCTGGGAAGTGGTACAGGGGATAGATCTCAAGGAGAGGTGTTCTGAGAGGTGCTCAGGTCTTAAACTGTTCAGGACTTAATAGGTCAGTATTAGTACCTTGAATTTGGCATGGAAGTATACAGGCAGCCACTGCAAGTGAGCCAGGGCCAGGGACATATGATCATATCTGGAAATCCCTGAAACCAACCTAACCACTGCATTTTGCACCTGTTTCTGTTTCTGTACTGCCTTTAAGGGCAGGTCCATGTAGAAAATATTACAATAGTCAATTTTTGAGAATACCAATGCATGAACTAGTTTTAGTAGGCTCCTCCTGTCTAAGTAGGGCTGCAGATGTGCAAAATTTAAAAACACACACATAATAAAAACAGAATAATGTATTTAAAATGAATTAACTTAAAACTTAACTTAATAATATTGTGCAAAATTCAACCTGTTCAGTGCCCAATGAGGTGTTAAAAGCCTGCCTAAAAAGGATTGCCTTCATATGTTGTCAAAAGAACAGGAGGGAGGGCCTATTTAGCATCTGGAGGAAGGCAGATACGGATATCCTGCCTCTTGCCTTAAGAATATAAGAACATAAGAAGAGCCATGCTGGATCAGGCCAAAGGCCCATCTAGTCCAGCTTCCTGTATCTCACAGTGGCCCCACACCAGATGCGTCTGGGAGTGCGCAAGACTAGATATATGTGTCTTGATACCACTTCTCTGCATCTGGCCCTTGAAGTACCCCAGATTTAAGCCTGGAGATTACACATCTCCATCATGGTTTGTAACCTGTGATGGACTTATCCAGGAATCTGTCCAATCCCCTTTTGGAGGCATCCAGACCAGATGCCATCACCACATCCTGTGGCAAGGAGTTCCACAGACTAACAACGCGCTGGGTGAAAAAATATTTTCTTTTGTCTTTTCTTACTCTCCCAGCCCTCAATTTGAGTGTATTCCCCCTAGTTCTGGGGGAGGGGTATGCTTGTGAGCGCAGAGGGAGTAAGGTCCACCCTAAAGGGCTTAGAACAGAATACTGTACCAAATACATTGTTTAGACTGCCAGATATTACAAGAACTCATGGTACTTACAGACCACCACTAGGGCAACTTGTAGCTGTTCAGAAGTTCTGGACTACAACACCCATCAACTGTATCCAGCAAGGGCAAAGGTGAGGGGTACACATACATACTGTATGCCAGTATGTGTGCATGCTCCCTGGAATTGCATCAGGAACTCTTTTCTGGCCAGCTGGGAATAGATGGAGAGTTATTAATTTTATTACACCAAGCAACAGGATTTCAGCTAAACGATTGTGCAGAACTGGAGCATCGTAGTGGAATGCTATATCTATGCATCACCGTTCAGGCAAAGAGCCTCCTGTCTATGTTTGCTACTCCTGTGCTACCCATTGGGCTTCCCACCCTCCCAAATGCTGGTCAGTAATGCCTGTGCAATTTTGTGTTGGATAAAATAGTTTTTTTATTTCTGTGTTGTAGTTTATGCCAGCATGCTGTAATTTGGTAAAGTATGTACTTTCTCATAAATCCCAGTTATTTTTCTTTGAATCCTAAACTGAAATGCCCCACTTATGTTCTCTTTCATTGACATTGGGAACCTATATTTGGGCAGTGTAAACTTCCTTTTTGCTTCCCCTGTTTTCTCCAGTGTCAGTACTCACAATTGAGGCTACATTACTGTACTTGTCGTTATTGTTATAACATCTATGTTAGCTTGCCTCAGGGATGTCTTTTTTCTTGTCAGTGTGGGACCTTTATACTCTTGTTCAGCTGATTTCATTATCAGGTTCATTGCAGCTGAAAACACAATAACCTACAATATACAACCTGTTGTAATGCCCTTTTCCATCCTTTGCCCTTTTTCTAGTTTGGAGGCCTATAATAAACCTCCTGAAAATTGCTTTATAATAGTATTTCACCTGCTGCTGCACTCTGTCTGCTACTTTGTACCTTGCTAGGATTTACTGCACCAACTTATGTGGCCTAGCCTGAGACACATTATTCATCCGAAACGGTTGTTCAGCTCCCTTTTTGCCTCCACAATGCTTAACGGAATAATACCTGTAAGTTTCAAGGGAACCACAGAAGTCTTAAATTAACGTGTTACTACGTTATTCATGCAGTAAATATTGATTCTTTGAGAGCCTGCTTATTTGCTGTTAGCTCTCTTGGACTGACAATTATATGTTTCCCTCAGGAATTTAGGAAAAAAAACAACCAAATGGAGGAAGAACAGTCAAGCAAGAATTAGACTGGAAAGAAACCTCAATGAAAGGCGAGCAGGGAAACACACCTGAAGAAGGAAGATAAACGGTAAAGGTAAAGGTTCCCCCCGCACATGCAGGCTAGTCATGTCCAACTCTCGGGGCGGTGCTCATCTCCATTTTCAAGCCAAAGAGCAAGTGTTGTGCAAGTCTGTGGCCATGTGGCTGGCATGGCTAAACGCATTTCTGCACATGGAACACTATTTTACCTTCCTGCTTTTTATGGTGGTACCTATTTATTTACTGGGGCACCCGAGATTCGAACCAGTGAGCTGCCAACTTTGTAGTCGACAGTTTTCAGTGCTTTAGCCCGCTGGGCCACCACGCCCTTTAAGAAGGAAGATAATGGGGAGCAACCACAGTGGTTCTTCTTGCAGCCACTGTCAGGGCTGCAACTGCGGAAAGGAGGGAGGGGCAAGCAGGACATGTTCCCAAGGTACTTCACTGGGTGGTGGGGCACCAAAAGTAGCAAAACAGTATGTGTATGTTGTACAATTCTGTGCCCCCCACCCCTGTTGAAGGGGGTGCTGCATCCATATTTGTCCCAGGGGACACAGACCCTAGCTGTAGCCCTGACCACTATACAATTTAAGGCTCACCCATCATCAGCAAACAAACAAACAAACAAGTACATTGAGTGTGTGGTGGACTATTCTTGATCCCATGGGGATTCCAGTGTATTGGGGTTTAGGGCAGCTTTTTGGAGTGAGCAGAGGGCAATGCCTCATCCTATTTTTACTTTGTTGTTGTTGTTGTTGTTGTTGTTGTTGTTGTTGTTGTTGTTGTTGTTGTTGTTGTTGTTGTTCTTCTTCTTCTTCTTCTTCTTCTTCTTCTTCTTCTTCTTCTTCTTCTTCTTGTTTAGGGGTGGTGAGCCCTAAGTTGACTTAAGTTATGTATGATTTTTTTGCCTATGTAGAATGACTAGAGAGCTGGTTGTACTGTGGCGTCTAGTCCTGAATTCATTCATTCATTCATTCATTCATTCATTCATTCATTCATTCATTCCAAATATTTCTATCCTGCCTTTCTCCCTGAAAGGACCCAAGGCAGCTTACATCATTAAACAGCATTTAAAAGCCAAAAACAAGAAATATAAAAACATTATAAACAAATTAAATAAATATGATCTTAAAATAGTAATAAGGTCAATATTAAAACAAACTTAAAACAGAGCACAATGATCCTTTTAGAACTGTTCCTCAAACTGCTAGTCATTAAGGAATACCCTGCCTGAAGAGAAAGGTCTTCACCTGCCTGTGGAAGGACAGCAGATGTGGGTTCGCAGGGATGTATGGCCGTCATAGCTGGGGATTCTGAGAGGTGGAGTCCAAATAAAAACTTCCAAGGTGTGGTATAAGGCATCTTTATATAACCACTCGATTGTTGATTCTAAAACAATTGGGGCATTACTGCAACCAAGAAGAGTCTGGTAACATATGAAGAGTTTGGGGGTAAGGTTGGGAGTTCAGTTCCCCACTTGTGCCTTCTTGAGTGGGGTTGGGTTCAATGAATCATAGAGGCCCTTCCAGCTCTGCATTTCAGAGCTTAAAATCTTGGATTGCTCTCTGAGGGAGGCACATTTAAGAGTAAACCAACTAAACGACTTATTGCTACATTTCAGGTGGTTGCAAGGTGTTTGTGTGTTGCATTTGTTGCAGCTTACTCACACACTCAAACACGTGAGCAACCACTTTTCATATATAAATTAGACTGTTTTCATTCTAACTGAAGAATCTACAAAGAAGTACTAAAAGTTTATTTATTTCTCATTTCAGCCCAATTGCATGCTTGAACAGGCCTTAGCGTATCTTAAGTACAATTTTTAAAATGTACCATTAAGTCTCTCAAGTTGGTTCTATCCACAGTTAGTTGAATACGAATCCCGCTGAAATCAAAAGGACAAGTTTGTCAGGCCTCCATTGACATCAAAAGGGAAAAAAAGATTCAACTAAGTCTGGATTTGAGCCAATATGACAATTCATCCTATAAAGAACTGTGACATAAATATTGGTTACAAGTAGAGATGGGCACGACTTGAAAAAAAATTTTTTCGAGTTGTCGTTAGTCGGGCCAGTCCCGTTTCGGGTCGTTTCCGGTTTTTGCGAAAATTCGCAAAAATTAGTCGGTTCGTTTTTTCGTTTTTTCGTTGTCGTTAGTACTGGTTTTTTTGGGGGGGGAGCGGGCTCCTGGAGGCACCTCTGTGGGGTGGGTGCCTCCTCTGGCCCGCTATAAAGGGAAAGTGGGCTCCTGGAGGCACCCGTGGGTGCCTCCTGCCACTAGGAAGGGGAAGCAGGCTCCAAGAGACCCCTCTACATGGGGGTCTCCCTTCCTCACCTGCTGCTGCTGCAAAATGCTATGCAATAGCCATATGGATATTGCATAACATAATGTGCAGACGTGAGACCAGTGTGAGAATGATAGGGTCATGCCCGCCCTGCACAAGGCTCTGGCACCACCATGTCTCACACAGAAGGGAATTGTACTTGCTGCGTGTAGTGCAATGCAAGCAAGTAGATCTGGCTTTAAGGTGGCTTAGTGCAAGAGCTAGGGTTAGGCTAGTGACGGGTAAGGTTACGGTGGGCTAGTGGTTTGCACCTCTGGGTGCCTCTCTGACCCACTAAGAAGACAGTCTGTGACGTATGGGTACGGAGTCAAGGGTTAGGGTTAGGGCTAGGGCAGGTTTTAGGGGGCTTTTTGGCACATCCCAGAAGTCTCCATGGCCAAGTGGCCATGCGACTGGTGGGATGGCTCCAAAAATTTGCATGGTTGTCCACTCCCACATGGCTGGCCACTTGGCCAGCCCATCATTGCGCAGGTGTAAATAAAATAAAATAAAATAAAATCAATGGAGGACAGAGGAGGAGAGGAGAGACATTTTGTTGCAAGAAAAAACCCCACTGCTACTGTGAAAAATCTGGCAGTTTATAAATTTTCGCGTGTTTCTGTTGTGCTTGTGTGTTTTTGGACCACGATTTCAAAAACAATATTGCGTTTGCCGCCCCATTTTGGATCCCCCGCCCGCACCGCATGGCATGGCGATGGCGACTCGCGAGTCCGGCTGCCCAGCCCAGGGAGGCGGGACCCCCCCTCCAGAAACCACCCCTCCGGTAGGTTCCCTGCGCCCTTAGTCAAGCAGGCATTTTTCCGCCTGCTTTTTTGGCCCGGGAACGGGTGGGGGGAGAGTTTTAAAAGTTTTTTCCTGTGCCGTCCGTGCCGCTTGCTTGCACTTTAATTGCGGCGGCGGCGGCGGCGAGACTGGGCTTTTTGCTGGCTGCGAGCCTGCGACGAGTCCCACAGAGCAGCCCACTAGGACGGGGGATGGGGGGGAGGCCGGGGACCTCCAGAAACCACCCCTCCGGTAGGTGCCCTGCGCCCTTAGTCAAGCAGGCATTTTTCCGCCTGCTTTTTTGGCCCGGGAATGGGTGGGGGGATAGTTTAAAAGTTTTTTCCTGTGCCGTCCGTGCCGCTTGCTTGCGCTTTAATTGCGGGCAGCCGGCGGCGAGACTGGGCATTTTGGTGGCTGCGAGCCTGCGGCGAGTCCCACCAGAGCAGCCGAGGACGGGGGATGAGGGGGGAGGCCGGGGACCTCCAGAAACAACCCCTCTGGTAGGTGCCCTGAGGCACGGCAGGCATTTTCCCGCCTGCTTTTCGGCCGGGAACCGGGTTTTTTTAACTTTTAAAAACTTTTTTTCTGTGCCGCGTGTGGCATCGCGCGATCTCGCGATGCAAGTAACGAGCACGACAAATCAGACCAAAATTGTTCGTTCGTCGGTTCGAGCTCGAAGTCTGGGGCAGTAATTCCCGTTACCGTTTCCGTAGAGTAACGGAACCGAGTAACGGAAACGGAAACGGAAATACCGCTAAGTCGTGCCCATCTCTAGTTACAAGCCATAATATCCGCAGATGACAATAAAATAGCGTATTTGGAGAAAAATCCATGTTTCTTTAAATGTTCACCAGAATATTGCCATTTTCTAAACAGACCTTCCAAAAAATAAAGTGGAGTAAGAAGGCAGTTACATAATAATGGTGCTGTGGCAATTCCACCTGTCTAAACCTCTATGTATATATGCATTTATAAATAATAGTGCCAGGTTTGTATGCTGAATAGCTTTGAATGCCAAGACTGTGCATCGGTAGAGTGCTAGTGTGACTGGCAGTTGAATGATGGAATGTTGAGTGCAGGGCTGAGTGTTGATTGGTTGGTGTGATTGGAACATAGCGGGGAGAATTCGGGTTTGAGTGCCAGCGAAGAGAATTTTGGTTTTGTATAAAAGAGATAGAAGTCTACTGTAGAATCAGTCTGTTCTACAATCTATTAGAAAAAGTATAGAATCAGAGAATCTGTAAAGAAGTTATTTTGAATTTAAAATACAGAGATATATGTATTTTATACCTTTATACCACTTGCCTATCTCGTCTTAATAAAATCTGTTTTGTTTATTTAAATCAAACTCTTGTTTTTATTTTATTTTATAAGTAATGTAAGACGATATTAAGGAGATAAGAAAGATAAATCAATACATGCATGTCACACAAACCTATGTGTTTCCAGAAAAAAGAGATTAACTAGAATGTTTGTTTGTTTGTTTGTTTATATGCATCTTTGTTTTATGGCTCTGTGGTAAATTCCTCAAGAGACAGAAACCAGACCTCAGATCACAGCAGTGTGAGAGTGGGGGTTGGAGGAGATGGGGCAGATGATGGGAATTCTTTTTTACCTTAGGGCGCTTATACATGACCTCTAAAAATCCGCTGACAACTTAAATTTGGACCAGAGATCATGGGGTTTGTTCCTCTTCCTGTGTTCCCACTCTTCCGCACTTCATTGCTCCTGTCTGCGGTGAGGGGAGGGAGAAAAAAGGGAGAAAAGGATGGGCTGGAGATTATTTAAGATGCATGTGAGTGGTCTCACTTGTGGACTGTAAGTGACAACCAGTGGTGTTCTGTCATTTAGCCCTTTGGATCTGTCTTGTAGCAGGTTATCTTTGGGTGTGTGTCTTGCTTTGTTGATTTGCTCCTTAATCATGCGAGGTGTGTACTTTAGTCTGAGGAAAGCATTTTGTAGATCCCTGAGCTTCGAGTCTCTACCCTGTGGGTCACAGCAGATGCAGTTGAGATAAAATTCATATGCAGGATGGACACACACAAGAATGGATTAAACTTGAGTCAGGGTTTCCCCCACCAGGACTCTAAGGTCAGGGTATCTGAAGAGGTGGACGTGTAGTCCACAAAACATTAGATTAAAATATGAAAGTTAGTCTTTAAAATGCCACATGTTTTGTGTCTTTTGTTTTGTTTTGTTTTTCTTTGGTTTCATTTAAGCATGCAACTAAGCCCAGGTCTACCCAATATGTTAAAGCTATCTTTCAGATTTAAAAGCCTCTCAAGGAAGTTTAACCAATGTTGTAGGTTGGTGGAATTCAGTTGCACATCATGTGCTCAAAGCTGACCTTTATAATTGCCTCCAAAACCTTCCTGTGGGCAAAATGGCCTTAGATCCATTTCTCCTTGCTAGTTTCTGAGAATCTCATTTCCTCTACATGCATTCTAAAGGTCACACAAAACATGCTTCCTCTAGGGGCTGGATCCCACTTTCAACACTTCCACACCCAATAAGACTGCACAAATCATCATCTTTAGCTACTCAGACTGTTAACCCAAAATGGAAGTTAAGTTGGAAAGTGATTTGAAAATTTAAAAAAGGATGCATGATAACTCAGCTAATCTAACTTCTAAAGCAAAGCTTCCCCCAACCAGATTAGAACCAATATGTCAACAGGAGTGAATTTTTGGCTAATAACCTCCTTAAAAACAGTACCTCTGAAATCACAACTGAAGTGTTTGCATGCGTATGTTAACATGCAAGCACACACACACACGTGCACAACACACACACACACACTCACTCACATACACACATTAAAATCAATATTGTCATTTCAGGAAGTTAGAAGAACTTTTCTTGTTCAGCTTCACTTTTTAATCCTGAAGGCATTTCTTCAGTGTGTATACATTTATGCTAATCATATACTATAGCCACGGGTTCCTCTATCAATATGAAATGTTTTGTACTTGCTGTTTTTGTGAATCTTGTATTGTTATGTGCAATATACAAAATAATGTGTCTAACTATGCCATTTATGCTTTTGAAAGAAAAAGCAAATTACTTACTGAAGAGAATGGCATTTGCATGCATGTGTGTCAGCTTTCAAGCCATTTCCTTCTACAAAATATTGCTTTCTACACTTAGAAAATGCATCCATCCATCAGTTACAAACCATTTCAAAGCACTTTATGAATCTACAGAGCAAAATGTACTTATCTTACATTGGCAGTGTCCCAGCTGCTACAAAATTGCTATTGTCCTAATACTTACAAGGCAATTTTAGCATCAGTTAATAATTTTACAGGATAGATAACTTCTAAAGCATTATAAAATGACAGACATTAAACAATAGCAACTTAGCATTTTTTGAAACAGTTCGTGACAGCTTAAAAACTAAAGTGATTTTAATGTATAGTCTATGCAGTTTAAGGTTCTCATTGACAATTCCTTGGAAGATAAAAATGTGAAAATCCTTTTTAAATAGTGGGATAAAAGAATCAAACAAATTTATCTTTAAAAGATATTCAGTTAAAAAAACCTCAATTATGAATAATGTTTCAAATCTTCCAGTAGAGTTAGTAGGTGACAAGAATATGAATTTATTTGGGTAGAAGAAAAATGATGGTATCATTTAATGGTAGGGTGCCACAAAATAGAAAAAAAACTCTTATCTATTCATTAAATCTTTTATAGAAAAGAAAATATACTGAGCAAAACCTTTATATAATTCAGTATGCATCTTCAGAAATTGTTTTCTACATTTCTTAATTTAAAAATGTGAGCCTATAGAGAATTCTAGTTAAGGTAACTGGTATCTTACCTTGATTAGGGGCAAAAAGTGACTGTCTTCTACTTAAAATTTTGGTGAAATATTTACAGCATCCCTGCAACGTATATTCCATGCAGAGTAGGGGTAAATAATCTGGTGGTGTTTTAAGCATAAAGTATTCCAAACAAATTAAATTAATTGATATTTTAGGCTTTACGTTTGTAATAAAGAAAGGGAGATTTCCAGTGCAACTAATGTACACCACAGTGGCCTCTTTCATGAATGCACTTATTAAGTTAAACCATTAGTACCACTTGCTGTCATATAGCACAGGTAATTGACCACATCATCAAACTGTTCCAAAAAGAATCCCTCAGTGCCTAATTACTGTATTCTTCTGTACCACTGAACACATTAAAGCTGTGTTAATGTATTGTGCTATATACATCATTAACTACAAGCTTCAGAAGGTCCTTGTGCTGCAGAAAAGAATACTGATTAGCATGCAGTAATTTCAAACATCCCATCAATTTATTTCTCCAAACATATAGACATTAAAATAAATGAGACCATCAAAATGCTTTTCTTTTTAACCCTCTCGTGTAATTAGGAATGATATCAGATAATTTGGCAACATCCTTGGTTCCCATACCTCTAAAAAGCGAGGTAGCGAGGTAGAGGCTATTGTTTTGGATATGGTAAATGGAAAATGTAATTGTGGAGCAATCTCCCCCAGCTTGCTGCCCTCAGGATGTTCTAGGAATGTAGTTCTTATTTCCTGATTTTCAGGCTGGCTGGCTCACACATCTGGAGGCTACCAATTCTGGGAAACACTTTTACAGCAACTCATTGTGAGGTGAAATGAAGAGAGGCATTCTCCATGTAGGAGCCTCATGGAGCAGTGGTTAAATGCCCATAGTGCTGGTAAAACTGTGCTCATGACCTAGGGTTCAATCCCAGGTAGCAGGCTCATGGTTGACTCAGCCTTCCATCCTTCCGAGGTCGGGAAAATGAGTACCTAGCTTGCTGGGGGGTGGGAGATGGGCGGCAATGTGTAGCCTGCATAATGTAATTAAACTGTAAACCGCCCAGAGACTACTTGAAGTGGTATGGGGTGGTATATAAGCAGAACACTTTGCTATGTAAATGACATGGAATTTGTGTGTGTTGTGTTGTTACAGTCGTGACCGACTCTTCATGACTCCATGTCCATGGAGTTTTCTTGGCAGGAGTACTGGAGTGGCTTTCCGGTACCTACTTAGCATGGATTTTATTTTGAAAACTTAACAGAAGTAATTGTAGGTGTTCTCAGGCAAGCTGGAGCCCATGTTGCAAATACAGATATATCTATAATGCTCCTCTTAAATGCAGTAGCATATAATACGCCTCACAATCTATGTAAATGGGAAGGTCTTGTTTCTGGAGACATGCTCAAATTTCATTTGGCACATTGGCATATATTTGGTATATGAACGGCTGGGGAGTTCAGTGGCTGAGGTCTCTTGCTGAGGAGCCAGAGGTTGGGAGCTCAGTTCCTTGCTGGGCCTCCTTGAGAGGGACTGGATTCTATGATCCATGGCTCCGTTTACCTCAGAGTTGTTCTTTAGCTAGAAGCAGCTCTCCATGGTTTTCTCTATGCCAGCAAGAGATTGCAAATAACTAGATATAAATGACTGTTGCTGTGTGCTGTCCAATCCCTTCCAATATGTGTTGCCCTAATAATTGCATTTTCAGAGTATATGAGATGTTCACCTTAGTCACCATTCTTGCTTGGATTTCCAATGGCTGAGTAGAAATCTGAAACCAGGTCTCCTGAACCACACCCTGAGCCTCTACCTACTACACCACTCATCTGTAAAGAACTAGAGACTTGTAATTAACCCACCTATAAAAATTGTAACAATATCGCATTCTTAGACACAGGTTAGGGATACCTTCATTCCAGGGTGGTCTCCCATTACAGGGTGGTCCTCCATTACAGGGGGGTGGTCTCCCTAGATCAGTGATGGCAAACCTTCAGCACTCTAGATATTTTGGACCACAATTCCCACTGTCCTTTGTCATTGGTAATACAGGCTTGGAATTCTGGGAGTCATGGTCCAAAACATCTGGCATGCTGAAAGTTTGCCACCACTGCCCTAGATGGTGCAAAAGGAGCATCATGTTTTTCATGTGTGCTATGTGTTGCATCTCATGCTGGTCAATATTTTTGTTCCTGAAATGGTATCATTCATTTGGTGGATATGGATGCAAAGGGCGGTGGGTGGCGAGGTGGAACATAGGACCTACAATCCTGGTGAAAACCATAGAGGCAACATTCTAAGACTCAGAGGAAGAGGAGTGGACCAGTTCCGAAGCTGTGGGGAAGCCTGAAGACCTAGTTCCTGAGCCAGGAACAGCCAACCCAGAATTACATTAGCCCACTGCCCTGAACTCAGTTAGCAAAAGGAAAGAAAGACACCACAAAACAAAGTAGGCCTATCTCCATGTCAAGAGTCCAGCTTTGAAAGCCTCTGTCCTTTAACAACAAAGGAGAAATAATTCTATTAAGGGCCTTTTCACACGACCCCTAAGATCCGCTGGCCACTGAAATTCGGACCAGGGATCTTGGGGGTTCGTTGCTCTTCCTGCGTCCCCACCCCTCTGCACTTCCTTGCTCCTGTCTGCTTGAGGGGAGGGAGGAAGAAAGAGAGGAAAAAATGCAGGCTCACCTCCAAAGCCGCCCGGAGCCCCGTCGTCCGTCCTGATTCCTTCTCTTCTGTTGTTGTTTTTTTGCCTCCCGCCCCTTCTCTTAAAGGGGCGGGAGGCAAAAAAAAAAACAGAAGCGAGGAGAGCCCCGCACTCACCAGATTAAATCCGGACCTGGGGATTTTCACCCTCCTAGAGCAAGTACAAGAAAAGTGCGCTGGGACACGCTTAGGTGGGCGTGGTCGCACTTAATTTCCTGCAAACTCCGGAGCTGGTGGGGAAACAATTGTAAGCTCCGGAGCTGGCAGCCATTTGCTGCGGAGTTTAGGGGTCGTGTACAAATACCCTAACTTGTGACAGGAGGACCTATAAATAGTCTTGTGGCACTTTGAAGTCTAACATGTTTTATTGGGCATAAGCTTTAGCTGAAGAAGGCAACTGCTGCAGCTCTATGCAAGCAATAACAAAGGAAATAAGTTGCTGTCCCAACTTTGCCATGCAATAATGGAACCTCCTTTTTCCTATCCAATTGGGATGCAGGGCTAATAGGAAGTATTATCCCTGTATCCAACTGGGATATAGCAATGATGGGGAATGTTGGATGGGATCAGAGGGAGGGAAGGAGCAATATGAACAAGAGATGAAGCATTTGGGGGTAAGGAGTATGGATGGGTAAGAAGATTAAGGGACGAGGAAAGCATGTGAATGCTGAGTTAGATTCCTGAACTGAGAAAGGAGCTGAGCTCAATAGCTTTCTATGCCTCTCCAATTCTATTATTATGTGATTCTATAATTCTAGGTTACTTTGACTGCCCACATGGGGCTTTACTCAGAAAGAAATGTATACCTAAGATTTAAAAAAAAATGCCCATGCTTTATGTAAGGGAATTTCACACAGACTAGGTGGAGACTTCAGCTTTGTCCACTTCCCCACAATCATCTTTTTCAGATACCCACACAGACCTGGAACCCACCAGTGTTTGGAGGGGACATTGTTAAGGAGACTCATTTGAGCCATTCAAAAGAAATGTATATGGCATTCAGATCTAATAAGAAAGGTGTGAGTCAGCAAATTGCTGGCTCCCTCAAAGTATTTCTACACTGAACACTTAATAGTTTAATACCACTCTAATAGCTATGCCTTCATCCTACAGAACCCCGGGGCTTAAAGATTGATAATGGTATTTAGAATTCTGCATTTGATAACTCTAATACGCTCCCCAAAACTACAGGATGAGTGCTGTCTGTAACAGAAGGTCATACCCAGCTAAAATTCACATGTTTCTGAGGATAGAGTCGTGAAGGTTAACTGTCCTATCAAAATTCTGTAACTGGAATGTAGATACATGGTGCAGCTAACTCTGTTTACTTTCCAGAAATTCACTGTACCAGTTCAGAATAAACCAGAGATATTATGCTACAAAGATGCAGGACAGTAGATTTTCATCAATATGTAAGGGTTTTTAATACCACTCACGTTTCACACCTGGCTGCAGAACCAGGGGTAGGAGTTTGATGCCTCACTGCCCTTTGTAAAAAGAAGAGGTAGCCAGTGCAGCCTCAGGCACAGCCCCAGGAAAACTGAATGGTAAACCTTGTCTGAGTAAAAACAACTGTAGGAAGCTTCATTATAAGAAAGAATTGACTTTATGGGTACATAATTATTATTAAAGATTGGATGTGCAGTGTCTTTCAGGCAACAATGCTTTGCATACCGGCATCAACATGCATACTGCATAAAACATTAATCTGACAAAAATTGACTATTCCTGATGGTTTAACTAAATTCCTAATCTTGTAAAGGTGCTAAGCATAGATCACACTACTCCAAAAAAATCCTTCCTTCCTTCCTTCCTTCCTTCCTTCCTTTCTTCCTTCTTTTCCTTTCTTTTGAAAGTCAAATTTCATTCTCCAAGTTCAAAACATCAGGTAGCAATGATTTAGAGAGGAGACAGAACCTCTAGGCTTACTTTTATAATTACCAATAAAATATATAGATTAATTGATAATGCTAGTATGATGGGTGGGTGGAAAAGTGGGCATTCCTTATCATATAACTGTGATTAATAATACATAATCATATAACTATGGAATTTCCCTATGTTCTGCTCATGTTCCCAACTGGAAAACATCAGTGGGTTGGAATCCTGGCATTATGTTTGATCAATTGGGAGAGAAGATAGTGATGTATCAGCATCAAAGAGAAGAGGTTTCCCTCCTCATATCGTTCACTGTACAATGCTATGACAACACCTATGACCAAAACACCCTACATGTGCCTGATCTCATTGTTCAGACAAGGTTTAACATCATGGAATTTATCCATACAGGGGAAAGTCATGTGGCTCATCAGGCTGAGAGGGGGGCAATACAGCACTAGGGGCTTGGTTTGTTCGTTGGTTGGTTTCCCCCCCCCATAAACTTCTATGCTACCGGATTAATGCTGGGCATTATTCTGGGCAGTTTTCCCCCAAAACATACAATCTGAATAGCAAAATGAAATAAAACGTCAAGATTATTTTTATTTATTTATTTTATTTTATTTATTTCTATACAACCTATCTTCCCAAAGGAACTCCGGGCGGTTAACAATAAGAGGAACATGAACAAATGTAAAACCCAATACAATGATCAGGACAGAGTTAGGAAGGAAAGAAAAAAGCAAGACAGAAACAAGATCATCAGCAAGACAAATTATCAGTTTGATCAAAATTAATCAATGCATCTAATTCTAAACATAAAACCAAGCATATCCAAGTGATGGTGAGGCAGTTAGCATAGATATAACAAGAGTTCAGAACAGTTGAATGAAGGTGCCCTTAAAGACTTCCGTGAACAGATCTGGAATGGTGCCACAACCGAGAAGGCCCAGTATCTAGTAGATCTCTGATGTATTCAGCCATCTTAATTCTGAATTAGTTTCAGCACAATAGTTCATTGAGAGCCTCCTCGTATTGAATACAGTGGCAAGGGAGGTGCAATGGGCTATTTTTGTGCTAGGCATAGGAGCTGACCTGTGCATAGAGATGAAAAGAAAGTGGTTTCCCATTCAGTTCTGATGAACTTGCCAAGAGAGCACATTTGGAACCCCTGAGGCTTTGCCAATAAATAAATAAATAAATAAATAAATAAATAAATAAATAAATAAATAAATAAATAAATAAAGCTAATGCAAGAGAAATGAAATTGCCAAATGTCCCCTCCTTGAAGCCCTTACCAAGATGTTGGTCAGCCAGCCTGTAACTGCCTCAAAACCCACAAGTTCAATGCAAACAACTGAATGGACAGCAATCATTCAATTAGGAGAGAGGGGAAACAAATACCTTTAGGAATAAAAGTGCATCCATAACTGTACATCACAAATCTTTCATCACCTGTATAGCAGACTGCAGGCTTTTTCTTTTGCATGATAGAATGTAATGGAAGACATTGAGCATTGAACATATTTGTTCAGCTCTACGCTTTCATTGACATGTAGTGTGTATTTTCATTGAACTGTAAGCTTTCTTGGGTCCTAATTCTGGGATAAGGCAGCATATTAAACTCATCGCTCTATCAATCATTCGATCAATACCATCCATCCTTAGTTTCATCCTTTGATTTTGAACAGTCACTCTCATCCTTGGGGATGTTGTCAGAGAGGTATACTGTACCCGTAATTAAACTACAGCTTGCCATTGGTTGGGATTTCTGGGATCTGTAGTCCCCACTCCCTGTTAAAAAAATTGATTGACAAATAGATCTACTGATCCACAGGTAAATATCAAACTGCCTGGCTTAGTGAGACAATATTCTGAAGGGAGGTGAAGGTGAAAGATTTCTAAATCATCACGGGAATCTTTGTTTCACTCTTTAGTTGTCTGAGAAAGGTGAAAACCATTTTGTTTTTTTACACACACACACACACACACACACACACACACACACACACACACACACACACACACACACACACACACACACACACACACACACACACACACACATCTTTTTAGATGCCATCTATGCCCTTTAAAGTGTCAGTCTTTTATCTGAGATACCAAGTGTGGACCAATTAACTGACAATAATTCTTGCCAAGAATAAATGGTGCAGAACATGAGTCAAGGCTATGAAGGTTAAATAATATATTGTGAGATGGGAATCTGAAAATGGTGTGGCTACCTGTGAGCAATTCAGCATTTCATGTGGCACTTAGAACTGCATGAGTCTGATGTTATTACTACAGGAGCATATTGATACGGAAATCAATAAAGCAAATTAAGAGAAAGGACCAGCCTTTGTTTTCTGAAGCTGCAAAGATACATTTGCTTCCACAGTTTATATATGGTAAGTTTTCTGTATTCATAATAATGGCATCTCAACAACAGAATTCTGCCAAAACATTCGGTTCCAATGTGTTTCAGAGGCAATCCCAGAGGAGCCCAGTAATGCTAAATTATAAGAAATCACACCACATCTTAAAAACCTGGAAAATCATATTCTTTTCAAAAAATGCCACTGCTTGTCCCATTTGCCTTATGATATCCCCCCATTCCCTTCTCTCTCTCTCTCTCCTGCCCCATCATCATCATTGGCATCCTTCAGTCTCAAAAGACTATGGTATCATGCCTGGAGTAGAGATCCTAAAAACAACACCTAGTGTGACTAAATAGACCAATTCGGAAATTGCAGTCTCTACCACACTGGGGGCAGATGTATTCTGTTTCTTGCCCGGTCCTCGAGTTTCGTTCTTTCCTTGCCTGCCTCTTTTCCTCTGCCTGTTGGACAAATCCCTCTTCAAATTTATGTAGACCATGCTGTATCTCTTGCCTCCAGACAGTGCGATCGGAGGTCAGGGTTTCCCATCTGTTGTGGTCCATTCCCAAGGCCTTCAGGTCCCTCTTACAGATATCCTTATACCGCAGCTGTGGTCTCCCTCTGGTGCGCTTTCCCTGCACTAGTTCTCCGTGTAGAAGATCTTTTGGGATCTGGCCATCATCCATTCTCACAACGTGTCCAAGCCAGCGTAGGCATCGCTGTTTCAATAAAGTGTACATGCTAGGGATTCCAGCTCGATTCAGGACTATGCTATTTGGAACTTTGTCATGCCAGGTAATGTTGAATATTCGCCTAAGACAGCGCATATGGAAGGTATTAAGCTTTCTTTCCTGTCGGGCATGGATGGTCCAAGACTCGCTGCAATACAAAAGTGTGCTCAGTACACAAGCTTTATAGACCTGTATCTTTGTATGTTCTGTCAGGTTCTTATTGAGCCATACTCTCTTTGTTAGTCTGGAAAACATAGTAGCTGCTTTATCTATATGTTTATTCAGCTCAGACTCTACTGAGAGTGTATCTGAGATACTTGAGCCAAGATACACAAAGTCATGGACAACTTCCAGTTCTTTTGCAGAAATTGTAATGCGAGGAGGAGAGTCCACTCTGTAAATATAAGGAAGTAATTAATTATTTTTGCTGCTCTTATTTGGAAGTGGTGTTTGGTTGCTTAAGGTTTTAGAATTTTATCAACAGGTTTCAGAGTTGTTTACCAATTTTTTAAAATTGTATTGAACACATCCAGACCAGAATCATGTGGTCTGTGGAGTGATGTCGCTGGTGACCAAGAGTACAGGGAATCATCCTCTGTTTCCAGTCAGAGGAACCTCCTTGGCTACAATCCTTGTCACTTGGGGCCCAGAAGACTCTGTCACCTTTGCTGTTCCACAACAGTCCTCTACCTGCATAAAGAGGAACCCCTGCTATATCCAAAGCACTTCCAATTTCCCAGAACACTCAGAGAACAAAGAGAAACTATAAGCCCTGATGTGATTAGTGTACCCTCTGTTGGGGTCAATGGGACAGGAATTGGGGAAACAACACTGAAGGAAACTACAAAGCAGTACAGTGGTTCCCTGCCCTTTCGCGGTTCATATATTGCGGTCCCGCTATATCGCGGGATCACAGTATATGAAAAAGGCCCCCTAGGGTAAGGGGAGAAAGTCCTGTTTCAAGCCTCCCATACTTACCCCAGGACTAGAACTGCCGCAAAGAGGCCTGTGAGGGCCTTTCTGGGCCTTCGGGGGGGGGGGCAAAAGGGCCTCCCTGTGAACCGGAAGTGAGTTCCGGATCACTGAAAATCATTTCTGAGGCCTCTGAGAGCCTTTCTAGGCCTGTCGGAGGCCTCAGAAATGATTTCCGGTTTACCAGAAGGCACTTCCAGTTTGCAGGGAGGCCCTTTTGGGGCCTCCAGAAGGCCCAGGAAGGCTCTCACAGGCCCGTTCAGGGTAGGGCCAGGCTGTGGGTAAGTACAAGAGCCCCCAGCTAGGTCCCCCCAGGCCTGACTCGACCTGCATCCGCATATCGCGGATTTTCAATTATTGTGGGTCAGATGAGGTCCCTAACCCCATCAGTAGGCAGGGGATCACTGTGTAGGATGATGTGGGATCTGACAGGATTAGATTGGACCATGGGTTTGCCTACTTCAGTATCATAGGATTGCCCTCTCCTAGTAAGCCATTTGCAAACCCTTATTTTAGAAGGCTGTTTGCTGATTCAAGAAAGGACCAATATATGAGAGTTTAAACAAATGAATCAATGTAGTCTGAATCAATGCATTTATTTTGAAGGTAACATCCTGTTGTGATTGTCTTGGTAGAAAGAAACCATCTCTAATCACACAACTGGGAATCACCAGGCTTACTTATCCCTGTCTAGTCCGGGCCTTCTTCAAAAGTAGCTCTTGAAGCCTGAGGGATACTTTAGACCAGAATGGCTGCTCTGGCCGGCCTTGTGCCGAGCAGGGGCACCTTTGCCGGCCGGTTGAGGGAGGCGGCTATCGGCTCCGCTAGTAGCGTAGCCTACGGTAGGGGAGCGCGCCCTATATAAGTCCTTGGCACGCTCCCCTCAGTCTGCCTCCGCAATCGCCGGTTTCGCCAGGGAACGAGCGGCACGCCTGTCAGGAGTGCCTCAGACACGTCCTGCTCCGTACTTCAGCGGCCGCTTTCTTTAGTTCCCGACAATCAGCTGATTGTTGGGAGCAGCTCTTCCCCGGACTCTCCCACGCCTGCGGCACAGGTTTTGTCGGTTCGGGAAAGGGTCCGGGAGGCAGGCTGATCGGACGTGCAGGCTTGTCGAAGCCTGCTTCCTTGCGGAGCGCCGCAGAAGCGACGAGAGAGAGCTCTTCGAGCTCCTGTTTGCTCAGCTGCTTGTCGGGTCCCGATAAGCAGCTGAGCTTGGTTGTCAGCGCCCCCCCCTGCCTAACCGGACAGGCTTGCCTGCCTAGGTCCTTGGCCGGCAAGGGGCCGCTTGCTTGAGAAGCCGTTACCTTTTGGGTCAGGTCTTGTGTGCTGGAGAAGGGTCCGGGAGGCAGGTGGATCGGGTGGGCAGGCGAGTTCATAGCCTGCGTCCTGCTGAGCGCGGGGCAGCGGTGAGTGGGAGCTCTTTGAGCTCCTGTTAGCTCAGCTGCTTGTCGAGTCCCGACAGGCAGCTGAGCATAGCGCCAAGCGCTACCTGTCAATTCAGCAGATCCTCTGCTGAGTTCTTTAGCTCTTCAGGCTTCTCTCTCTCTCTTCTTTGAAGGGGTATTCGGGGGAAAAGTGGGAGGCTGCTTGTCTGGATCCCTGCTGGGGGTAACTAGCAGGAATTGCTTGTCAGTTGGAGCCCTGGGTGAGGGGGGAGGTTGACCTGTATGGGTGTGGGACCCTATTTTTTGGCTTGACTGCCTACCTTCTTTACAGGGTTTTAGGGACCTCGATTCCAGCCACATTGAGCCTTTAGTGTTCAGTTTAGTTTAGGAGTTATTCCAACCTTTCATCGGGGGCGGCTGAGGGAGGCATATTTTATTTTTTCTTTTCTTTTCGGGCGGCCATTTTGTTTTTCCTCACGGTGGCCATTTTGGCCTGGCCTCATGGGCTCACCCCCTCGTTGTTGTTCCACATCCATCCGTCTGGCTGGACCCCCCGCCTGGCCCTTAATCGCATCTGTCCTTTTGTCGACATCTGGGTGGACCCTGGCGTGTTCGTATTTTATTGTTAACAATTAATTTGCCGCGATTATTCGACCTTAGCAGTAGACTGCCTAGCCATTTGTTTGGCCATTTTGTGAGCATCAAGTTTCAGGGCCTCTGGGGTGCGGGTGTAATCCGCACCCATCAACTCTGTTCATTGTTCTTCTATTCTTCCCACGTGTTGTATAGGCAATTGCATAACAGAGGCATCCTTTTGACACCCTTTGGTTACGTTTTGGATCTGTGCCACGCCCACGCGGCTGAGTTAATTTTTGCCTTTTTGCCCCTTTATATTCTGCCATGCCGTCTAAGAAGGGAGGTTCTAATGGGAAGGGCAAGGGTAAGGCCCCTGCCAAGAAGAGGCCTAGTCAGCAGCCCCCTCCTGGTTCATCCTCTACATCGGATGATGAATTGCCAATTCTGTCGGCTGATTGGGAGAAGCTATCCCCTTTGGAGCGCGAATCTGTCCAATCCTCTGTTGAAGGCATTAAGGCCAGAGGCCACCACCACTTCCTGTGCCGGGGAGTTCCATAGACTTCAATGCGCTGGAATAAAGAGGCCCAAACATTTCGGCCTTTCTTCATGGGGGAGGCGCCCCAGCCCAGTGGTCATTTTGGTCGCTCCCTTCTGCACCTTTTCCAGTTACACTGTGTCTTTCTTGAGATGTGGTGACCAAATTGTGCACAATACTCCAGGTGGGGCCTGACTATTGTTTTGTATAATGACATTATGATGTCGGCTGTTGTATTTTCAATCCCCTTTTGATAATCCCTAGCAACGAACTGGCCTTCTTCACTGCTGTCACACATTGGGGAGACGCCTTCATGGAACTGTCCACCAACGCACCAGGATCTCTTCCCCGGGCTGTCACGGATAGGTCAGAGCCCATGAGTTGATAGATGAAGTTTGAATTTTTGCCCCAATATGCATTACTTTACATTTAGTTACATTAACACACATTGGCCATTTCTCGGCCCTTTCCCCCAGTCGGGAGAGATCTTTCTGGACTTCTTCACATGCTTCGCTGGTTTTCACCACATGGAAAAGTTTTGTGTCATCTGCAAACTTGCCCCCCTCACTGTTTCTCCCTGTCACCAGGTCAGTTATGAACAGACTGAACAGCACCGGTCTCAGGAGAGGAACCTGGGGCACACCGCTTTGCACTTCTTCACCATCTTCCCTGGGTCAGACGTAAGGCTAACTGGCCTGTAGTTTCCTGGGTCCTCCCTCCTTCCTTTAAATTGGTGACAGCTGCCGTCCTCCAGTCCTCCGGTACTGTGGCCGCTTTATGCGGCAAGTGGCATATAACCGTTGAGCGATCTGCAATTTCATTGCTCAGTTCCCTAATTGCACTTCTTCACCATCTTCCCTGGGTCAGACGTAAGGCTCACTGGCCTGTAGTTTCCTGGGTCCTCCCTCCTTCCTTTAAATTGGTGACAGCTGCCGGCCTCTAGTCCTCCGGTACTGTGGCCGCTTTATGTGGCAAGTTGCATATAACCGTTGAGCGATCTGCAATTTCATTGCTCGGTTCCCTAATTGCACTTCTTCACCATCTTCCCTGGGTCAGACATAAGGCTAACTGGCCTGTAGTTTCCTGGGTCCTCCCTCCTTCCTTTAAATTGGTGACAGCTGCCGTCCTCCAGTCCTCCGGTACTGTGGCTGCTTTATGCGGCAAGTTGCATATACCCGTTGAGCGATCTGCAATTTCATTGCTCAGTTCCCTAATGACCCTTGGGTGGATGCCATCTGGGCCTGGTGACTTGTTAATCCTCGAATTCTCGATGAGTCCTAAAGCCTCCTCTCTTTTAGCCTGTAGCCGATTTAATTCTTGTGTCCAGAGGGGCGGCCCGGGCAGCGGAATCTGCTCAAAGTCCTCTGTCAGGAAGACAGGCGCCATGAATCGTGTTGGCTGTTACACACCACGATTGGGGTCGGCTTTCACATACCTGGGCCACCCTTCTTATTCTCCGGGGATGGCCGTGTCTTATGGGGGCGGGCTTTCTACGAGTGAGGCCAAGGCTCAGAGGAGGGCGGAGCGTACACTAAGGATGGCTAATGGTGTCATGCAATTTTCTCTTGTGTCCGTTTTAGCAGGATCTGCCAGTATCGTTTCTGCAGGTACGCCATCTGTGACTACTGAAGTAGCCACGTCATCGCATGCTCCGCTCAGCCCCCTGGTTGTTGTGTCTTCCAACGTAGTCACGTTTCCGCCTGGCGCTGAAGACTCATCGCTTCCGGCCCTTGTTTAAACCTAGGCTGTGTCTTCGCGTGGTAAGTCAGCTCCAGCTGTCCAGCACCCACTCGTCATGGAGTTGTGGCACCCGGTCGTCCATTTTTGCGCAGACTGTGCTGTAGTATTGTGGGACTTCGTAGTCCTCATCAGAGGCGCCGCATTATACGTTGGCGAGCTGCCAGCCCAATCCAGAACACCGACACCTTGCTTATGCATTACGTTGGTCAGGTATGGTCCGCGAGCAGGATCTGGTCTTTCTGCATATTTGTAGATTGAAGATCGACCAGCGAGGTTAGGCTGGCACGACACACCTTTGTAGGTGTTCTGTGCGCCGTAATTTGCCCGGGCCTAGCGTCATATTGGTCTGCCCTGCTCGCTTCTATTTATCGGGGGTACCTATTTCTGTGCAAAGAGGGGTCGCCATTGACAGGTTGCCAATATTGGATAATTTCACTGAGGGCACGGCAGGTTGCTGGCATGTCGGGCCGGCATTTTGGGTGTTATTCGCTCTTGATAGGCGCTGATCACAGAGCAGCTGCCTTGGCACCGATCGGGTGGGCAAGCACCGAATTGGGCGATGGAGATCTGGAGACTTTAACCTTCTGTACGTTTACTAACAGACCGGTAAAGCCGGGCCAGTTGTTCTTTTCTTTTTCGTTACAGCTTACCCCCCGGGAGCTGTGTTCGAGTGTTGCTTTACGGCCTCAGTTTTGTTTACTGGGCCTTGGAGTTGCTACCCTGCCCGGACGTGGCCGCGCTTCCGGCCTTGGAGGTGGCCGCGCTTTCGGCCTTGGAGGTGGCCGCGCTTTCGGCCTTGGAGGTGGCCGCGCTTTCGGCCTTGGAGGCGGCTGCGATCTCGGCCTGGGACGCGGCCGCGCTTTGGGCCCGAGACCTGGCCGTGCTTTCGGCCTGCGATGTGGCCGCGCTTTCGGCCTTGGCCAATGGGCCAGTTTCCTGAGGAAGGGCAAGACGGTGATGCCTTGACACGCATTTCTCACTGTGGCTATAAGTGACTCCTGCCACCTTGCCAAGCATCGTGGTTACCCATTGTGGGAGGAATTGACTTGACTCGTAAGTCGGGCGAGTCCCTCATTCTCAAGATCCTAGTGGATCTGAGAGCGTTATATCGGACTCGTCCATTGGTGGCTCGCATGGTGGGCAAGTCCACTATTCTCAAGATCCTCGTGGATCTGAGAGCATTTCAGCGTACTCGCACAGTGGTTCGTGTTGGGTAACGCGATTTACATTACACACCATGCAGATCTCTCTAAAATGTTCAAGGTCCTCGGCAGTCCTCAGTACTAATAACCCCAATGTGATCAAGTGGACTGCCAGAATATTGGGAATGGGGGATGCCCAATAACACTCCAGTATCCCCATTGCACGCACAACTGGCTGCAATAAAATACTTTAGCAAGTGGACCTGATGAACCTTACGTACTTCCTAAATTGGGAATAGGGGGATGCCCAAAACACTCCGGCTTCCTCATTGTACGCATAATTGGCTGCAATGTATTACTTTAAGAGTGGACCTGATGATGAACCTTATGGACTGCCTAGAAACTGGGAATAGGGGGATGCCCGAAACACTCCGGCATCCTCACTGCATGCATAACTGGCTGCAATAAATTACTTCAGAGAGTGGACCTGATTAACCTTACCAATTGCGTTAGTTGCCCGCATTGTGCAGGCCGAAGCGGGAGCTTCTCTTTGGCACTCCAACATCCCTGCTTGGGAAACCACCGTAATTTGTACGGCTGGTGCTCATTTATCGGACAAGGGCCTGGATCCTTATTTGTAATCTTAAGGAGGGCCTGAGGGCCGAATTGTTCGGCTGTGGGGTAAAGAGCCGCAGTGCGCCTCTTTGGTGGCGGGTAGCGCATAAAAGGTTAACCATTTAGGTCCCGAATCTAATTACATCTTCACGTCCTCGGCAGCCTTCCATTAATAACCCAATAGGATTTAGTTAGAGAGCAAATAATAATAATAACCCAAAACCCTAGGAGGGCTGCCAACCTTTAATCAAGCGTTGATGCCAAAAGATCTCGTTGGCATCCTCACTGCGGCAGTTCAACGGGCCGCAGGAAATTGGTGGAGTAGCGGGACCTAATCAATTTGTTGTTACCATCTTGATGATGCGCTACGGCTCAGGCCCTCCTAAAGTTATTGTTCATTGATAAGTAATTGAAAATTCGTTACTGTAGTTAATAAAGTTGTGGCCCTTATTCAACCCAAGCGGAATGTGTGTCGCCTCTTTCTTTCAACCTGGCTCGGCAATGGCTGCTCTGGCCGGCCTTGTGCCGAGCAGGGGCACCTTTGCCGGCCGGTTGAGGGAGGCGGCTATCGGCTCCGCTAGTAGCGTAGCCTACGGTAGGGGAGCGCGCACTTTATAAGTCCTCGGCGCACTCCCCACAGCCTGCCTCCGCAATTGCCAGTTTCCCCGCCCTCCCGCCACTGTTTATTATGTGCTGGTGATGCTTTGCTGGTCGCTTCGGGGCCGGATGGGAATTTTTGACCACTTCTCTGATTGGCCTTGAGCAGTGGTGTTTTTTCACCCATCCCACCATTCACATATTGGCGGTGGGTGTTGTAGGTAATAACCCCGGTCACAACTGGCGGGTAGCGCATAAAAGGTTAACCATTTAGGTCCCGAATCTAATTACATCTTCACGTCCTCGGCAGCCTTCCATTAATAACCCAATAGGATTTAGTTAGAGAGCAAATAATAATAATAACCCAAAACCCTAGGAGGGCTGCCAACCTTTAATCAAGCGTTGATGCCAAAAGATCTCGTTGGCATCCTCACTGCGGCAGTTCAACGGGCCGCAGGAAATTGGTGGAGTAGCGGGACCTAATCAATTTGTTGTTACCATCTTGATGATGCGCTACGGCTCAGGCCCTCCTAAAGTTATTGTTCATTGATAAGTAATTGAAAATTCGTTACTGTAGTTAATAAAGTTGTGGCCCTTATTCAACCCAAGCGGAATGTGTGTCGCCTCTTTCTTTCAACCTGGCTCGGCAATGGAGTATGGCTCAGAGAGTCTGCCCTTCCTTTGCATTTGTATGTTTCTATACATTGCCCATCAACTGTGTGATACTCAAGAAGCTTAGCAACCAGGCACATAATGGAAAAAATTGTTTTAAAAGACAGACTAAACCCTGCCTCCTTGTTTACTCTTTCCTCCCTGTGTGTTGTCATCTTTGGACTAGAGATGCAAAAATTCCAGAAATACTAGGAAAAAAAACAGGGTGGGGGGGACTGTTCCCCCCATTTGTTTCCATGACTTCAAAATTTCCAGAAATTTTACATCTCTATTTGGGGCCAGTGTGATGGCAAAATGTTTTAGTACGATATAATGATACAGAGATTCATATAACTATTTACTATAGGTAAATCTATAATATGATTTTTGGGTTCACTCCTGAGGAAAAGATATTTGGGGCAGAATCTTCTTGCCTGATTTCACCTGCATAGGGAAAATTGGAAAAGTCTTGGTAGAAAATTGCTCCTGATAGCCAGGACACCAGAAATAGCAACCCCATATGAAAGACACCCCTTTCCATGTCCATCATACAGTGAAATCAACCACTGCCTAATATTGTGGTGTTGTGAACTGTTGCAATATTAGGAGCACCAAATACAAACTGCACCAATATTTAACAGATACCTAGGTTTTTGGTTAAAACTTGCATCTTTTATATACCAGTCAATGTTTTTATAATTTTGATTGACTGTACTACATGATTTAATAATAATAATAATAATAATAATAATAATAATAATAATAATAATAATAATAATAATAATAATAATAACAACAACAACATTGATTGATTGATTGATTGATTGATTGATTGATTGATTGATTGATTGATAATAAACTGGGTGTGGTGGCTAAAGAGCTAAGCAAGTATTTATAGAAAATAAGTAGTTATCTTGTCTGCTGTGTGAATAATAATAATAATAATAATAATAATAATAATAATAATAATAATAATAATAATAATAATAATAATAATAATAATAATAAACTTGTATCTGTCATATAATACCAGACAATTTTTATATAATTTTGACTGACTGCGCCTGGTATTTTTTGAATCATCCATATTTTAGAACGGCAGAACTGGAAAGATTTCTATGGCTCACTGGGGTCCAGATCCAGTCAAGGAGGCCCAGTGAGGAAATGAACTCCCAATTCCTGGCTCTGCAGCCAGAGACCTCAACCACTGAGCTATCCAGCAATTCTATTGTATTTCTGTTAGGAGAACAAATCTTTCCACTGCCATTCTGCTGTTTTGAAAATTCAGTCTGGAAGAAGGATGTCATAGGGAAACCATAATGAGATTAAGAATATCCTTATTTTTCAAAAGTAGCATATTTCTGGTAGTATCATTAAAACTTTAGCATAAAACATTATTTTGAGATTATTATTTTTTAAAAAAGTTAAAATTTCATTAGAAGTACCTACCAAGTGACATGTTAATAATGAACATCACAGCCAGTTAGTCTTTTATGAAATAAGCAGACAATGATAATAAATCATTTTTTTTAAAAAAAGTAAGTAGAAATGATTCACTTTTTAAAAGGTACATTTCTAGTTCTTGGGAGTTGACAAGGAGGAACAAATTATGTGGGTGACAC